>JAJPUD010000839.1:55179-160685 GCA_023553655.1 Myrmecobius fasciatus
AAAATCAGACCTAATCAACTGGAAAAATATTAAGTGCTCATGGGTAGGCAGAGCGAACATAATAAAAATGACAATACTACCCAAACTAATCTACTTCTTTAGTGCCATACCAATCAAACTCCCAAGAAATTATTTTACAGATCTAGAAAAAATAGTAGCAAAGTTCATTTGGAAGAACAAAAGGTCAAGGATTTCAAGGGGATTAATGAAAAAAAGGCATATGAAGGTGGCCTTCCTGTACCAGATCTAAAACTATATTATAAAGCAGCGGTCATCAAAACCGTTTGGTACTGGCTAAGAAATAGAGCAGTCGATCAGTGGCACAGGATTGGTTATCTGGACAATCTAGGCAATAACCTTAACAATTTAGTGTTTGATAAACCCAAAGACCCCAGCTTTTGGGATAAGCACTCACTATTCGGAAAAAACTGCTGGGAAAATTGGAAACTAGTGTGGAAGAAATTAGGGCTTGACCCATACCTAACACCAAGAAAAGATCTAAATGGGTTCATGATCTAGATATAAAGAGTGACTTTGTAAGCAAGTTAGAGGAACGTAATATAGTTTACCTCTCAGACCTGTGGAGATGGAATAAATTTATGTCCAAAGAAGATTTGAAACTCCTAACTGAACACCAGATGGATAATTTTAATTATATTAAGTTAAAAAGTTTCTGTACAAATAAAACTAATGCAGACAAGATTAGGAGGGAAGCATCAAATTGGGAAATCATCTTTACATTTAATGGTTCTGATAAAGGTCTCATTTCTAAAATATAGAATTGTCTCATATATATAAGAATTCAAGCCACTCTTCAATAGATAAGTGGTCAAGGGATGTGAACAGACAATTTTCAGATGATGAAATTAAAACCATCTCTAGTCATATGAAAAGTTGCTCCAAATCACTATTGATCAGAGAAATGCAAATTAAGACAACTCTGAGGTACCACTAAACACCTGTCAGATTGGCTAAAATGACAGGAAAAGATAACAATGAATGTTGGCGGGGATGTGGGAAAACTGGGACACTAATACATTGTTGGTGGAACTGTGAACGGATCCAACCATTCTGGAGAGCAATTTGGAGCTATGCTCAAAAAGTTCTCAAACTGTGCATACCTTTTGACCCAGCAGTGTTTCTACTGGGCCTATATCCCAAAGAGATCTTAGAGGAGGGAAAGGGCCCCACATGTGCAAGAATGTTTGTGGCAGCCCTTTTTGTAGTGGCTAGAAACTGGAAACTGAATGGAGGCCCATCAATTGGAGAGTGGCTGAATAAATTATGGTATATGAATGTTATGGAATATTATTGTTCTGTAAGAAATGACCAGCAGGACGATTTCAGAGAGGCCTGGAGAGACTTGCATGAACTGATGCTGAGTGAAATGAGCAGAACCAGGAGATCATCATACACAGCAACAACAGTATTACATGATGATCAATTCTGATGGACATGGCTCTCTGCAACAAAGAATTGTCTCAAACCAGTTCCAATTGTTCACTGAAGAAAACCATATACACCCAGAGGGAAGGATATTAAATATGGACCACAACATAACATTTTCATGCTCTCTATTGATGTTTGCTTGCATTGTGTTGCCTTTCTCTGATTTTCTTTTTTTTTCTTGTAGATAGGATTTTTCTTGCATAACTTGTCAAGTATTTCAACATTATTAACATGTAGTGGACTTCCTGACATTTAGGGGAGGGGAGGAGACTGGGGGTAAAATTTGTAATGGAAAGCTTTGTAAAGATCAATGCTGGGGAACTACCCTTACATATGTTATACAAATAAAAAGCTTTAATAAAAAAAAATTTTTTTAAAAAGGAAAAAAAAAAGAAATGACCAACAGGATGATTTCAGAGAGGCCTGGAGAGACTTGCATGAACTGATGCTAAGTGAAATGAGCAGAACCAGGAGATCATTGTACACGGCAACAATAAGACTATATGATGATCAATCTGATGGATATGACACTTCTCAACAGTGAGATGATTCAAACCAGTTCTCATTGTTCAGTGATGAAGAGAGCCATTTTTGCCCAGAGAGAGGACTGTGGGAACTGAGTGTGGTTCACAATATAGCATTTTCATTATTTTTGTTGTTGTTTGCTTGCATTTTATTTTGCTTCTCTCTCTCTCTCTCTCTCTCTCTCTCTCTCTCTCTCTCTCTCTCTCTCTCTCTCACTACTCTCTCTCTCTCTTTACTGGTTTGATTTGATTTTTCTTGTGTAGCAGGATAATTGTATAAATATGTATGCATATATTGGATTTAACCTATATTTCTACCATGTTTAACATGTATTGGACTACTTGCCATCTAGGAGAGGGCATGCAGGAAGGGGGGGAATTGGAACACCAGGTTTTGCAAAGGCTAATGTTGAAGAATGTCCACGCATATATTTTGAAAAATAAAAAACTTTAATAAAGAAAAAAAAAAAGAATCCCTTCACGGATGCCTCAGCTTCCTCATCTATAAAAAATAGGGATAATAATAACACCTCTTTTCCAGGGTTGTCATGAAGATGAAATGAGACAATATATGTAAAGTGCTTTGCAAACCTTAAATGTTATATAAATGTTAGCTATTATGATGTTGATCAGAACTGATAAAGGGAATTTCTGCAAAGTCAATTCTCCACACTGATAAAATCAGGACTTGGACCAAATCCCAGAGATAATGGTGCTGGGACAATTTAAAGTAATCAAATTATGTATAAGGAGAGCTAATGTATCATCTTACTTGAAGAAAAACCTTCATTTTGCTATTTACCTTCAGACAGAAATTAATTAATTCCATAATCATGACTCACCTGATATGATTGTCCAATCTGCTATATAGGCTCAATAATTACGGAAAAAAAGTTGGAGGGGGAATATGGTGACTATATATGTTTACCATCTGTTCCACACTCTGGCTTTGTGAAGATTCAGTAATTGTAGGCGCCTAAAACTATCATACTTCCTGTTATGGCTAGGGAAAAAAATCCTTTCTGGATGCATTTAGATTTGACATTATTACTGCTCACATGTAACCTATAATATATGTGACAGGTACTCTGCTGTATCTGGATGAGTAGTAATGATCAAGATTTTAGTATCTAATTATTCATAAAACTTGTTATGGAATAGACTATTCTGTAAGAGTGGCTACTCTACTTACAGCAACCTCCTTCCTGAACCATCTGGTATTTAACTCTTGATTATTATGACAAATCCAGATGCTGAAGCAGGGCTGTCAAAACAAATACTTTGATCTAACACTTGGAGTTCAGAGCTTTCATTTCCTCAGATTAAATGTTCTGCTCTCCTTCTGTGGGCCAAGTTCTAGGAATTTATTTCCACAACTTCCCAGAAGACCTCCAAGTGCATATCTCTGGCAAGGTTCTTAAAATTAACCTGGAAGAGATTTAAGGAAAATTTTTCTTCACTGAAAAAAAAAAAGTAAGGCCTGCTTATCAGCAGTGGGGAATTTGAGGTGATTTTAGTTTCAGTTAAATCAAAGTAGATGCTTCTTGAAAGTTTGGAAAATTTCTTAAAATTTATCTGTTGTTTACTATTTTTTAGTAAATTTCATACTGGAAGAAAGGTAGTTTAACATAATAGAGATCAAGATGCAAAATCAGAAAAACCTGGGTGCAATTCCTACCTTAGGCATTAACTAGCTCTGTGACTCCATCTAAATCACATAATTCCTTTTAGACTCAGTTTTCTTATGAGAAAGCTAAATAGTATAGAGAACCTGGAGTCAGGTCCTGAGCCTCAGACCCTTAATAGCTATATGATTCTAAGCAAGTAACTTAACCTCAGTTTCCTCAACTTAAAAATGGGAATAATATTTTCTGTTCCTTATAAGCAAAAAATAAAAAAATAAAAAGAACTTTCTAACATGATACAGTATAAATAATAAGTTAATAGCAAATGCTCAAGTACTAAAGTTTTGTTTTGTTTTGTTTTAAATGTGCAGCTGCAGAGAATTGCTCTGGAATCAGGAAATCCAGTCTCAGACCCTTATTAGCTGTGTGAACCTGGACAAGTCACTTACCCTCTTTACCTCAGTTTCCTCATTTGTAAAATGAGCTGGAGAAGGAAATAACATACCACTCTAGCATGTTTGTCAAGAAAACCCCAAATGAGGTCACAAAGAATCAGGGCCTCCTGAAAAGACTGAACAATAAGAAGTCCTAAAAATGGATCTCTAACCTCATATGTGGTATTCTCCCCCCAAAATCAAATCATAATCCATTAATGCAGTGTCTGTTCTATG
The DNA here is from genome assembly GCA_023553655.1 of Myrmecobius fasciatus. Classification (NCBI taxonomy): domain Eukaryota; kingdom Metazoa; phylum Chordata; class Mammalia; order Dasyuromorphia; family Myrmecobiidae; genus Myrmecobius; species Myrmecobius fasciatus. The sequence goes on from JAJPUD010000839.1 coordinate 59,449, forward strand.
GGACTCAGTAATGATAATAGTATTAATAATAGCTAAAATTTATGTATTAAGTTTCACAAGATCATTTATACAAAATCTCATTCAAAAACATTTGTTTTTATTTTTTTTAATTAAAGCTTTTTATTTACAGAACATATGTGTACAGAACACTGACCTTTGCAAAAAAAATTTTTTGTTCCAAATTTTTCCCCTCCTTCCCCCCACCCCCACCCCTAGATGACAGGTAGTCTAATACATGTTAAATATGTTAAATTATATAACAAATCCAATATATGTATACATATCTATACAGTTATCTTTTTTATGGTTTTTTTATTAAAGCTTTTTATTTGTAAAACATATGTATGGGTAATTCTTCAACATTGACCCTTACAAAGCTTTCTGTTACAAATTTCCTCCCCTACTCCCCACCCCTCCCCTAGATGGCAGGAAATCAACTACGTGTTAATTATGTTAAAATACTTGACAAATCGAATATATGTATACATATTTCCACACTTATCATTGTTGTGCAAGAAAAATTGTATCTACAAGAAAGAAAAATCAGAGAAAGGAAACCCAATGCAAGCAAACATCAATAGAGATCTATACAATTATCTTACTGCACAAGAAAAATCAGATCTAGAAAGAGAAAAAAAAAAAACAACCTAAGAAGGAAAACAAAATGTAAGCAAATATTCACAGAAAGCATTAAAATGTTGTGGTCCACACTCAGTTCCCACAGTCCTCTGTCTGGATATATATGACTCTTCATCGCTGAACAATAGGAACTGGTTTGAATCACCTCATTGTTGAAGTCCATGCCCATGTCCATGTCCATCAGAATCGATCATCCTATAGTCTTGTTGCTGTGTATAATGATCTCGTTCTGCTCATTTCACTCAGCATCAGTTCATGCAAGTCTCTCCGGGCCTCTCTGAAATCATCCTGCTGGTCGTTTCTTATAGAACAATAATATTCCATGATATTCATATACCATAATTTATTCAGCCACTCTCCAATTGATGGGCATCCACTCAGTTTCCAGTTTCTAGCCACTACAAAAAGGGCTGCCACAAACATTTTTGCACATGTAGGTCCCTTTACCTCCTTTAAGATCTCTTTGGGGTATAAGCCCAGTGGAAACACTGCTGGGTCAAAAGGGATTCACAGTTTGATAGCCCTTTGGGTATAGTTCCAAATTGCTCTCCAGAATAGCTGGATCCTTTCCCAACTCCACCAACAATGTATCTGTGTCCCAGTTTTCTCACATCCTCTCCAACATTCGCATGTTTTTAAATGCCTACTCTGTTGTACCAACATTTAGTACAGTACATACCATAAAATAGGCATAAAATAAATACTTGATTTGACTTAATATGTGAGACCCTGAGGGATCCAAAGACAAAAATAAAATATTCCTTTCTCTCAAGGAGTTTTCCCTCAAAACTCTATGTAATCAGTAGTACAAGTATTATTAAACCCATTTTACAGATGAGGAAACTGAGATCTATAGAAATTTATAAAAGGTGTCTCCACAAAAGAGTTAGACTACTATTCAAACTAGGACTTCTGACTCAAGTAAGATTGTCTTTTCACCATATAAGAGCACCTCTCTCATGATTTAATTAAACAAATGTTTCCTTTATCACACAATGAATGGATAAAAAAAATTCTCACAAGGCTAGAGCCAAGATAATTTCAAAACTGCCATTCTTTGTTTATTTTTTGCTTTCTCTTTCATTTTCTAATGAGTACCTATCTCATTTACCTAGAATCCTTATAGGCAATATATAAATTCAAGTGGAATTTTAGTTATTTGGAATATAACTCTTTTGTTTCTTCTTTGAACCATAGATTTATTACAGGAAGGGATCTAGACACAATCTAATTCAACATCCTAATTTTAAAGATAAAGAAACTAAATCCAGGAAGGTTAGATAGTTTGCACAAGGTCACACAGTTAGTTAATGGCATGGTAAATATTGGAACATAGGCTCCTGACTTTAATTTTGATACTCTCCCCATTTTGCCATCCTACCTCATTTTTTTTCTGACATGTCTTTAATGCAAATTAAATTTTTCCAATTTTTCATTCCACCTTTCTCCCACTGATAAAAGAAAAAAAAACACACAAGCAAATAAAACAAATTCTTCATATTTGTCATGTCTCCAAAAATATGTTTCATTCTGCAACCTTTGTCAGGAGATGGATGTATCGATTATTAAGCACCTTCTGTGTATAGTATTTGGTTCTGGGAAAGATGCAAAGTTTAGATAAGACAGTTCATGCTCTAATGGAGTTTACAGTCAAGAAGAGGAAAAGAACAAAATATAAAATATAATATTGTATGATAAATGTAATGTTTAATTATGTAAATTACACAATTACATAAATGTAAGTTTAAGATGTGGTGGGAAAGAAGAGAGGTAATTGATGATTTAGGACAAGAAGGAACACCTTGATGTTTTTAACCTTTTCTGACTAGAAGAATTGCAATCTTCTGGTTCTTCACCTGGAGGAATAGATAGTTCCTTCTTGTCTTCTCACTCCTTAAAAGATATGTAACATAGGTAAACTACATCAAACTGCCTTCCATCTTTAGAAGAGAGGAGAAAGGGAGGGAAGAAGGAAAGGAGGGAGGGAGAAAAATTAGGAATTCAAAGTCTTGTAAAAATGAATGCTAAAAATCTTCTTGACATGTAAAAGTGGGAAAATAAGGTACTATTAAAAGAAGAAATAGAAAAATAGATGGAAAGATATATGATAAATAGATTAAAAAGCATATGCTCAAGCTCTTTCAATCTTTTCTATTTTCTTGCTTACACTGGTCATGTAAATGACTTCAATGATCATCTTTCTGCTACATACAATCTGTGTGACCTAAAGAAAGTCATTTTTACATCTCTGGGCCTTAGTTTCCCTGTCTATAAAATAAGGATGTCAGACCTGGCTATCCCCTAAGTATCCTTCCATTTCTAAATCTATAATTATTATTCTTCCTGGCGGTGATGGCCATTGAATCAATCTTTAAAAACTGTACAAGAATTCTACAGGCAAGGGGCAGCTAGGTGGCGCAGTGGATAGAGCACCAGCCCTGAAGTCAGGAGGACCTGAGTTCAAATCTGGTCTCAGACACGTAACAGCTGTGTGACCCTGGGCAAGTCACTTAACCCCAATTGCCTCAGCAAAAAAAAAAAAAAAAAGAATTAAACAGGCAAAGGAGAGAGCACATTCCAGATGTGGGAACAAACTGATCAAAGTCATAAAGGTATGAGAAAGCAATAGATGTTTTGAAGGGCATAGAGTATAATAGTCTGACTAGATCAAAGAGCTGACTAGAAAATAGAGCAAGTATGGGGATAATATAAAATAAAGTAGGAAAATTAAGGTGGTGTCAGATTGTGAAGAGCCTTAAATATCCATCAAAGATATTTTATGAGCTAAAATATACTATATAGGAAATGTCATATTATTATATATAATTTATACCATATAATGCTAAATATGTTACACTAAATACTGCTTTATGGTATTTATTGCATATAATATAAATCAGTGAAGCTTTTGATCAGAAGAGTAACACAAAGATTATTCTGGCAATAGTATAAAGGATCAGGGGTGGTGTCAAAAGAACAGTAGTAGAATAGTCTATTAAGATGTTATTATAATAGTACAGCTAGAAATCCATAATATAGTGGTTGCAGAAAAAATAAAAAGTATTGGACTAATGGGAGAGATATTGCCATTGAATATAACACTGTAATTTATTAAATTTGAGAAGGAATACCCTAAAGTATTTCGAATCTGGGAGACAGTGAATGGTGAAACCACAGAAAAGGAAAGTCAGCTTGGAGAAAACTTGAATGAAACTCGTCAATATGACTTCAGGTAGAAATGCCATTGGATATTTGCAAACAGGGGCCTAGAACTAAGAGAGATCAGAACTGGAAATGCAGATATAGGAGTCTTTTGAGCTCAAACTGTGGGAGAGAATGAGGTTGCCAAGGATTAGAATGTGAAGAGAAAAGAAGGCCAAAAACTAACGAAGCTCGCCCACCTTCAGAGGTTGAGAAAAAGATTAGGAGTTAGCAAAGGAGCCAAGAGAAGATGCTTTTAAATAAGTAGGAAGAGGACAACCAGGGAAGTGTGCTGGTTGCAGAAGCCAAGGAAGAAGAAATCTGCCTGCCGGATTTCAACTGGAGCTTTTAAACTGGAGAACTACAAGGATGAATTCCTAGGTCAGCCAAATTGAGTGCTAAATTCAGCATTGGCTGTATATAGATACTTTCTAGTTTTAAGATGCAAAGAAATAATTGCAACTAGAATTGTCATTTAAAAAAAACAACAAAACTTTTATCTGATTAACATGCTTTTTTAGACAGATACCATAATTATACCCCATAAATAAGGTGATTAGGAGATATGAATATGCTTCCAAAAACCCAGAGAACATGTGAGGGGGAGGGGACAAGAGGGCAGATTTTAATATTGTGAGTGGGATTTTTATATTCACCTGATGATCATCTTGGAAAAGATATTGAATGTTTAGAAGAATTGCACATGTTTAACCTATATTGGATTAATTGCTGTCTAGGGGAGGGAGCTGGGGAGGAAAATTTGGAACACAAGGTTTTATAAGGATAAATGTTGAAAGCTATCTTTATGTGTATTTTGAAAAATAAAAAGTTATTATTACCAAAAAATAAAAAGGAAATAAAAAGGAAAAAAGAAAAAATACTGATAAATTAAGAAAGCTAATTTGTAAAAGGAGAGAAGAAATGTGGGTATAATAGCATCAGGACAGCAATGGGATCACCAGGACTTAGAGTCACATGGAGCAAGAATCTGTTTTTACTGTTATGCTTCCCCCTTAATAGGATTTCTCCCATGGCCAGGTGATGTTTAGGTAGGACTGACTAAATTCCTTTGAATTCCCATCATGTCACTGCACCACTCAGATTGCTCTCCAGATTTATTTTCACACTGTAGGGATGGAGTGTCCCCCAATTACTGACTTAGAAAGTTAAGATTCTTGAGCTGTATTGGTTGCTTTGGGCAGCTAGATGGTACAGTAGAAATAGTGCTAATCTTAAGAGTCAGGAAGACTCATCTTCTTTAGTTCAAACACAGGCTCAGACATTTACTAGCTGTGTGACTATGGGGAAGACACTTAACCTTAATTTTCTCATCTAGAAAATGAACTGGAGAAGGAAATGACAAACCACTCCAGTATCTTTGCCAAGAAAACCACAAATGAGGTCAACTGAACTTTTTTTCACTTTGCAGAAATTACTTTGAAGAATTTCCTCATGAGGGATGACCAGGAGGAGTGCACCTTAACCTTTTAAAGAGAAAGGGCCAATATTAATGTTCCAAATGGTTGGGGGAGGGAGGCTCAGGCAGAGTATATAATTCAAATAATGCTGATCCTTCACTGCTTATTTGTATTAATGTTACCTCTCTTTTGGGAATTCTCTGCTCTTCCTATAAGAATGATGGCAAGAGAATTTTTTTTTAAAAATGAAACTCACATTCCCTCCTAATTTGGATCTTTAACCTTGGGTAGAGGTTAGGTAGAGAAAGTTGGTTTTAACTGTGGATAGGCACAGGATTTGGGGAGATTATCTGGGGATTTTGATGATTTATATTCTCTCCTACTGCTGAGAGCCATGAGTTTGGCTGTGTAGTTGAAGAAGAAACCTGAACTCAAGCAGACACTGCCAAGCTTGTTAAACACCAAACAATGATAATTCAGTATTTTCTTACAACCTAGAAAAGGTTGCACTTGGGATCCTTTTATGATCATGAAAATAGTTCTGAATTTTTCTTCTTTTTGCTAACCAATCTTCTTTTTCCATGTAAAGGACATGATGAATGCAAGAAAATTGTAAAGGAATACACCATATGCATAAGAATACAGTTTTGCAAATATTGACAAAGTGAAATAAGAAAGGGATAATGTAAACTGGCATTAATTATTAGCACATTCTAGCTCTAAAAGGAAATGTAGGGGTAAGAGGAAAAGTGAGAGGGAAGTGGCTTTATTTCTACATTCTGCATGAATTCTGAGGTGAATTTAAGGCTTGAAAAGGAAAAAAAAACCCTGTAATTGTTATTTTTCCCCACACCTGCCTTCACCTTATTCTCATTAATTTAATCAATCTACTTCTAAAAGATGGGGAAACAAGGTGAAGGAAGGGAAAGGAACAAAAAGGATGGTATAAAGTAGGATCATAGGAAGAGAGATTTAAAATTGGAAGGAACTCAAAGTAATCTTATTATTCAGTCCATTTGTTATATAGCTGAAGAAACCGAGACCCACACAGACAAGAATAACTTGTTCAAAACTACTCTCCTTAGGTCTCTCAATGACGATTAGAGCTGAGAATTCAAAGAAGTGGCAGTACTCTTCTGTCACCTCTCTTTGAAGTTGCCTCTTTTACTCACAGAGTGGCTTTGCCTTAGCTATTCTCAATTGTAGGCTGTTTCTCTCCTCACAACTTTCCCAAAATTCTCCCCTCTCTTTTAACTAACCTCAGTTTTCCTCCTCTTACTCTTCCCTACCACCTCCATTAAGCTTAGTCCCCTTTTGAAGTCTACCTTTCTCAATCATTGCTCATCTGCACTCTGCTTATTCTGTCTCCTCATCTCCTCCTCAGCCTCTGCTTAGCCTCCACTACTCTCCCTTTAATTCTCTCCCCAGAACTTCTCTTTAGTTTTGACAGTCCTTCAAAGTATATATTCCTCTCTTAAGGTTTAATTTCAATGGAAAACCACTTTCTACCCTAATTCAGGTTTTTCCTAATTCTATTTCCTTCCTCTTACTGGTGAACCCAACTCTTGGAAACTGGAGGGAATCTGTGACATCTCATTCACAACTTTTTTTTCAAAGCATGGCTCTCTCACCCATTTCTCACTGCCATTATAAGTGTTCTCACAACTCAAGTGTCTTACTCCCAAGTTGAGAGAGAGGAGGAAGATTCTTCACCATCCTGAACAGATACACAAGTGCACACACACATACACACACACACACACACACACACACACACTTCTCCTTTGGGAATATTAAGGATTATGTGGCTTGTTGGTGTAGGGATATGATTCTTGTTTAGGGAATATTAAGGATTGTGATTACTATTAACTTCAGTCTTTCAAAGCTGGTTTTATTTGTTTTTGATACTTTCTTAGACATAGGGAATTCCTAAATGCTTATAGCCAATATATACATAGCTTTGTTAGAATGTCAATTTAATATGCAACATTTTACCTGTCAGATCTGTGGATAAGGGAAGCAATGCAGCTGAAATTAAAAGGAAAGCAGCAAACTGGGGAAAGGGGGAATTTTACAGCAAGATTTTCTCATTAAAGGCTTTATTTCTCAGATACATAAGAAGAGGCAAATTTATAAAAATAAGAGCCATTCCCCAATTGATAAATGGTTAAAGGATATGAATAGGCAGTTTTCAGAAGAAATAAAAGTTATCAACAATCATGAAAAAATTCTCCAAATTGCTATTGATTAGAGAAACGCAAGTTAAAATAACACAGGTACAAATTTGAGGAATAGATGAACAAGTTGTGATATGGGATTGTGATGGAATACTATTATGCTATAAGAAAAAGCAAATAGAATGAATTCAGAAAAACTATATTTTAAGTGATGCAAAGTGAATTAAATAGAACAAGATTATATACAGTAAAAAGCAATATTGTAATGATAATTATGAAAGACTTAGCTACTCTGATTAATACAATGATCCAAACTATGCCCAAAGGACTTTATAAAACTGTGTACCCTTTAATCCAGCAGTATCACTACTGGATCTGTATCCCAAAAAGATCATAAAATAGAGAAAAGGATCTATATGTGGAAAAATGTTTATAGCAGCTCTTTTTATAGTGGCAAAGAATTGGAAACTGAATAGATGCCCATCAATTAGGGAATGGCTGAATAAGTTATAGTATATGAAAATAATGGAATATTATTGTTCTATAAGAAATGACCAGCAGGATGATTTCAGAAAATCCTGGAAAGACTTAGTGGAACTTACTGGAAAGACTTAACATCTATTGACTGTGAGTGAAGTGAGCAGAACCAGGAAAACACTGAACACAGTAACAGCAAGATTATGTGATGATCACTATGAAGGACTTCTCTCTTCTCAACAATAAGATGATCTAAGACTCACTCCAATAGATTTGGGATGGAAAATGCCAACTGCAGAGAGAGAGAGAGAGAGAGAGAGAGAAAGAGAGAGAGAGAGAGAGAACTATGGAGACTAAATGCAGATTGAAGCATAACATCTTTACCTTTTTTTTTGTTGTTAGATTGTTTACTTTTTCTTTCTTGTGGTTTTTTTCCCTTTTGATGTGATTTTTCACCCTCTCAAGATTTCTTGCCCTGCCAATGTCACCGAAGTGGGATTTCATCTTAAACCCTCTGACTCCAAAGCAACACAACATGACAAATGTGCTTAAAAGGATTGCACATGTTTAATCTATATTAGATTGTTTGCTGTCTTGAGGAGGAGGAGTTAAGAGAGGGAAAGAGAAAAAAATCGGAACACAAAATCTTATAGAAATGAATGTTGAAAAGTATCTTTACATGTATTTGGAAAAATGAAATACTATTGATACTTTAAAAATGCAATGATCCAAGACAATTCCAAAGGACCTATGATTAAAAAATGTTATATACCTCTAAGAAGAGCTAATAAACTCTGAGTACTTTTTCCATTTCATTTTTCTTATCTTTTTTTACAATGTATCTAATATGGAAATTCATTTTTCATGATTTCACATAAATAAATGATATTCTATTGCTTGTCTTTTTCTTTCTTTCTTTTTTTTTTGCTGAGGCAATTGAAGTTAAATGACTTGCCCAGGGTCACACAGACAGGAAGTGTTAAATGTCTGAGGTCAGATTTGAACTCAGGTGCTCCTGACTTCAAAACTTCTATCCACCACGCCAACTAGCTGCCTCCTGCTTGTCTTTTTCAATGGATGGGGGAGCAGCAGGAGGGAGAGAATTCAAAATATTTTTTAAAAATCATAAAAAAGAATGTAATTTCCATGGAAGCAAATGGAAATACACTCTTTGTATTTATAAGTTCAGTGTTGACTCACAGTAGGTACTTAATACATGTTTATTGATTGATTGCTGATTCATCTCACATTCCTGTTGAGGCAGAGTTGCTGAAATAATTTTAAAACGTGCCACATCGAAGCCCTTTCCTTAGGACATAGTAATAACAATCAACTTGGATTTGCATCTTGGCTCTTTTTGTTCAGCCTCTCAGTGGTGTCCAGTACTCAATGCTGTGAGCCACTTAGCTGCTCCCAATCCTCGCTCTACCTCTTTTTATTCCTTACTATCTTGGTGACTTTAGGTAAATTACAGACTATCTTGGATCCTCAGTAGCTTCACCTGTAAAATGAGAAGGATGGACCAGGTGATCTTTTTTTTTATTTTTTAATGTATTTTTTTCCAGGTGATCTTTAATGTCCTTTCAAACCTTAATATTCCGTCATTCTTTAAGTCCCTACGGTATTCTTCCCCTTAATATTTTTGAGACATTCCTATGTATGAGTTAGGAACAGAGTCCATGGATTCTTCTAGAAAACACTTGGTTTCAGGAAAGTGATTTTGCTTTAGACAGAATAACTTTCCATTTTTTGTACAGCTCTTTTTTCCCTTCCTTTTTTTCTTATTTTAAAAACAGAAACAGGCTATAAGACTATAGAGAAATGTGGAAGCTGCCTTATTTCAACATCATTTTTGAGGTTCCCAGCCAGTTAACTATTTGTGAATTTCAACCTTGTGATGGCATTTAACCTTTAATGAAGTTCTCCATCCAAGATGTTTCTTAGGGTAGATCTAGAGAGGGAAGGGATCTCAAAGACAATCAAGTTCAATTCTCTCATTTTACAAATAAGGAAACTGAGTTTAATTAAAAATTAAACATGCAATAAACAGTCTAGAGCAGGAACCTATTTACCCTTCTTTCCTATAGGTGTTAGCTTTTCCCATTGTTCCATGCTTTTCATTTCAGAGTAGTGATCTGGGATAGTCAAAATCTATATCAATGGAACAAGAAGTATGAAAGATCCCATTTAGCTGGAAAAACTCACATAAATACATATAGAAAGGCCTATGTGTCTATCAATTGAGGACAAGCTTAGCAAAGATCAGAGATGCTCTGTTACTCATTGGTGGGTCATTAGATAATGATTCTTTTTTAGTCCCAGCAGCTCACAATTACCACTTATTAAGGCTTGGAGAAGTTAAGATTTGCCTTGGTGGAGGAAAAATTATACTGACAAAATCTCAGGCTTTGAAGTTTAGAAGCCATTGCAGTAATGTTAGCATTTAGATCAAGGAACACTGTTATAACTTCTATGGGAGCCCCATTTCCCACCCTACTTTTATCTTCCAATCTTTAATATCTTCGTATCCACTGAATCTTTTCCTATCATCTATAAATCTGGATCTCTCCCATAGTTACTACATTTTCATTTGACTATCTTTCCCTTAAACTACCAATCTGATCCATTTCTGAATTTTACAAACTTCTAAAAGGGGATATCTGCTCTGGGTGCCTATTTCTAGCCTACATTCCCTCTCATCTGAACTACTGAAATAGCTTTCTAATTGTTCTCTGTGCCCATCCTTTACCCTGCTACAAAACAGATAAAACACACTTTTAACAATGTTATCCCTCACCTCTTTTAAAAACAAAACAAAATAAAACTTCAAGGGGCAGCTAGGATAAAATATGATCTCCACAGTTTGATATTTAAAGCCTTCCAGATTCTGGTTCCCTCCAGTCTCACTTTTCATTACACTACTGTAATTGACCTATCCTCATTCTCTAGAACTACATTTCATATCTCCTGCTTTGGGGCCTTTGCACAGATTATTATTTGCATCTAAAATGAGTTTTTTCCCCTCACAAATATATAATCTGCCTTATGAAATCCTTAATTCTTTTTTTTTAATATTTTTATTCATTTTGAACTTAAATACAAAAAGGCAAAAAAAGAAAGCACATTAGCATGTACACAACACAGCATAAAAAGATTCAATTTAAAAGCATGAATTTTCATTTCACACTATTTTCTTTTTTTAAACTTTGTAATAAATATTACGCATTGTTTTCAAAGCTACCCTGCTTTTCTCTGCCTCCTTCTAAGTTTTCAGTTATTCTTTGCTATGCAATGTTTTTTCTCTCTCCCTTTCTACCCCACCCTAGGGAAGGCTATCATTAGACACAAGTGTGTGTATATGTGTGTGTGTGTGTGTGTGTGTCTTTAATTCCTTTCAAATCACAATTCATGGACCAGCTTTTAAATGGTTTCTGCTAGTACCTTCATCCTCACCCAAGTTATTAATGTTCTCTGCTTCTTGAGATGACCTTTTTTTAACCTTGTATTCACTTCCTATTTTCTTACTGATGGGCATATTCTATTCCTCCCAAAATAGGTAAGCTACTTGAATTGAAGGGATGGCAAGAGTTGCTTGATTTTATCTTTGTAGTCCCATCACTTCCAACAATCCCTTCCACATAGAATGAACTTTATACGTTTTTGTCAAATGAAAATGTAAACCCTGCTACAATCATGTCTTTCTCTTTTTTTTCCTATTTCCAATTATTCTTCAAATCAGATCCAAACTATGGTGCTAAAGTAGAAAAACAAAGTTGGATTGGGGGATCAAAGCACTCCAGTTCTGGTAAGATCTGTGTGACATTGGACAAATTTCTTCACTCTGCTGGGTCCCAATTTCTTCCTTTCTAAAATAGGGGTGGAGGTGGGGTTGTTGGGAACAGTGAGCCTCTGAAGTCGGTAACTCAGTTACCCTATAGTTTTCAAGTAAAAGAAATGTTTTCCCCAAACTTGGTGTTTCACCTCTGATATCTCACTTCCTGTTACTGTTAGTGAGTCAGCCAAATCAAATTTCATGAGCAGCAGCAGGAACACCTTCAGCCTTTACACAATGTAGAGCTCATTTCATTTCATGAAAAGATGAAAAAAATAGAGGTAACATTAACTTAAAATGTATTGTCAGCCATCAGCATATTAGTTAACCAACTTCCGCCCCTATTATCCCCTTCTACCTAAGCCAAATAAGCTTATTCTTTATTTCCTTTCTCTTTCTGGCTTCTATGTCTTTGAGAAAGACATCTCTCAAGTTTAGAATGCCTCCAGAAAGTTGCAGGCCATTATTTCTAGGAGGAATACATATTTCCCAAAGGAGATCAGGGTTAATTTGTTGAGTAAGTGGTTTTCAGAAAGTTAGTTTTTTTCAATGCCTCAGCTCTGCTTTTGTGGGGTAGTGCCAATTCATTGTCAAGGAATGTGTATATTTACCCAATTAAAATCAATTTTGAATCTGCCTTTACTAACAAATCCTTCTTCCTTCCTCAACACTGTTATGTAGTTTTGGGATAATGGAATTGGCTCTCCAGGGAAGCAGACAAATACATGTAGATATCATATGTAGTTGTTTTTGCTAATAGTTTCGCTGCTGTTCAGTTGTTTTTCAGTTGTGTCTGACTCTTTGTGACCTCATTTGGGGTTTTCTTAGCAAAAATATGAGAGCACTTTGCCATTTCCTTCTCCAGCTTATTTTATAAATAAAGAAGACTGAAGCAAAGAGCATTATATGACTTACCCAGTTACCTAACTAGGAATAATCTGAGGCCAGATATGAACTCAGAAAGATGACTGTCTTCAAATCCAGCACTCTATCCACGGGACTACCTAGCTGCCCTCCTAGCTTAGTACTAAAAAACAAATAAATCGTATATAATAACAAGAGATCAATATATAATAATAAAATACATAAAGGCAGCATGGTGTAGCGGATATAAGGAACTTAGACAAAAGTCAGATGAAGCTTTTATTAAGTAGTTATGTTGAGATGTGAAAAATGAGAGGTGAGAGCTACCCTAACAGCAATGGAGTCCCCATACTGATGTTGCAGATTTTTGCAGAATTCGCAGTCTGGATCTCCAAGAGAGGTTTTTGGCAAAAAATGGGTTTATTCACTGAGAAACTATTTCCTCAGTGGGCTAAATCCTGATAGGAATTAGCAAAGATTTGGGGTACAGAGTCATTTTTATTAGCCTTCTATGGTTTGGGACTAGGGAACAGCGATTCCAAGCTAATTTTCAAATCAATAAGGGTTGTGATTGTTTCCCAGACAAAAGTGATTCACAGATTAATGGAGGTGGACAATTCCAGAGGGAAACCAGGTAGCTTTTCCAAGGGAGATTCAGGTGTGTGAGGATCATTTTTAGGAATTTCCCCAGGCCAGCTGACCCAGGGGACAAAGATTAGGGGACACAGTTCTATTACATCAATTAGTATGTTCCAACCACTGTAATAAGAGTTGAGGATACAGATACAAGGGAAGACAATTCCTAAACTCAACAACAATAATAATAGCTAACATTTAAGATTTGCAGAACATCTTACAAATATTATTTCTTTTCAACCTCCCAACAGCTCTATGAGATAGGTACTACCATTATCCCTACTTTATAGACGAGGCAGCTGAGGCAGAAAGCGGTTACTCAAGGCCATACGCCTAACATCTGAGACTAGAATTGAACTCTGTGCTTGCTGATTCCAAGTCCAAAACTCAAGTCACTATGTAGTCTAGATGAATTTCTCAGACAGTTAAGGTTAGGTGACAATAAGAATGGTATAACCAAGACAAAGGTAATTCCGTGTTTTCACAATATCTTTATCCCATGTTAACCTCGTAGAAATGACATTTATATATTCTTTCAAATACTAGAGAAAATTTGGGAGGAGAAAGTCCATTTACTCTATTGGATAAATTCTAGGGCAAATTTCTGCAACACTTGCTGTCTAATTGTACTTCAAGAAGCTTACATTTGCATGAGGGAAAAAAACACATAAAGGGAATCTTAAAGGAATGTGGGTTCTTTCCAGCTATATCATTGTATGATACCAAGTGGCTGTGAGCCTATTGTTCTCCTTCACACTGGATGCCTTCAATTAATTCAGAAGATGCTTCAAACCCAAGAATCTAGGAAACACACAGTATGACTTTGTTTAATTGTCTGTCATCTCTGATAAACTGTTAGCTCTACTAGTCAGACTTAAAAGAAGCTCTGATGTGATGATCACTGACCTTTGTAAAATAAGATCTGGCCTTTGCCTGATGGAGACTGCTCCCCTGTGAATGGGCAGAAGAACATAAACAATGCAGTTTCCACAGAAAGAGGAATTCATGCCTCTAGAAGAGCTGATTATTAGATAAAAAGACAGAAATTCTGGAGTTAAGATCAGCCCAGACTATAGAATTCAGATCTAGCGTAACCTAAACATCATAAGCGGTCTTTGGCCTAGTCTCTGTTTAGTAACTGGGATCTCTCCCTGTCTTTGGTTTCTGATAGGTCATCATTGAGCAGGAAGGCAGTACAGGACTTAAGGAAAGGAGGGAGGGAGGGAGGAAAAAATGTACTTCAATCTGCACTTTAAGTTCTATTTTCTATAAGTGAATAGCATTTTACAGCTTGAGTACTTGTGCTGGATGATTGTATTGATCAGGATTACTAAACCTTTCTCAATTGAGGATCTTTACAATATTGCTGTTACTAAAGAAATACATTGTTCTCCTGCTTTTGCTCATTTCACTTTATTCCAGCTCATAGAAATCTTCCCATATTTTTCTAAATATATCCCCTTTATCATTTCCTACAGCAAAACTGTACTCTATTTGATTTTTTTTTTTGATCTTTAGCATAACCACCCCACTAATCTGTCCAGCAGGGAAAAAGGGAAGTTATAAAGTAAGAAGCTTTAAAAAAGATAGGAAACAATCATAGATGACTAATACACAATATTACATGATAAGTACATTAGAGAATGAATAAAGTTTAAAAAGTGTGAGATGTGTGTGACCCTGAGCAAGTCACTTAATCCCAATTGCCTCAGCAAAAAAAAAAAAGTGTGAGATGAAGTCTGAGTGGGACTTTCATTATTAGTTAGGGAGATCATGAGTAGATTTTCTCGTGGCATGGCATTTGGGTTGTATTTTAAAGTATGAATAACAATTCAATAGGAGAAGAGAGCAAAAGAAGGCATTCTAGATTTAGGGAACAACCCAAGCAAAGGCATATAAATATGGAATATAATATTTGTGGACCAATTGGCTACATCATAAAGAATACAAACAAGAAATAGAAGGCAAAAATTCAATCCAATTAAACAAACAATCAAGTTCCTTCCATGTGCCAGACATTGTACTAGGTACTGGAGATACCAAGACAAAAACAAAATAGTGCCTGCTCTCAATGACCTTACCTTCTGGGGAAATGCAATTTGTATAGAAGTGAGTAAAGTAGCACAAAGTAATTTCAGAAGGGAGTGTCTGTAAGTAAGGAGATCAGGAAAAAAATGTTTGGGAAGGTATATTATGGAGGGTCTTGAATATGAATTTTACTCATTAGACCAAAGTATTTTGCACAAATTAGTTTTTTCATGCATTTACAATTATATTTAATGCACTTAAGATTTTTTAGCAGATAAGTGGTTCAGAGGGTGGAGGGAGTGACAAATGGAATTCTTCAACAGGTTTAGACTATTCCAATAGACATAGGGACATTGTGCCTATGGGCAGGAACATAACATTAATTTCTCAGCAAGAATCAGAAAGAGGTCAAACCTCATTCCACAGAACTCATTGATCATAACAGAACTACCTTTGAGTCTGAATAGCAGAGTCAAGAACTTATCAAATATAGGTTCTAAGACATTTTAAAACAGTTATGATCCTCAAGGGACTTCTTAAAGCTTTATAAATCTGTTTTGACTTTTTTCTTTCTATTTGTTTGGTCAAAGAAGTTCAGAGTTACATATGAATCATTTTGTTAAGTCATTTCTTACTAAAGTCACTTTAGTCTAAAATGTGTCTGACTCAGTACTTGTGAGATGTTTGTTTTTTTTCCACTGACATTCTAAATGCATTTTTTACAGGTCCTTGAGGGAACAAAATACACTCATCAATAGATGGTTCATTTTTGCTTCTTAGGGCATATTAAACATATTTTATATTTTTATCTTCCTTCCCAAAATATATTTTAAAATTAGTTCACTGAAGGTAGTATGCCAGGAAAGACCCATCAAAAGTGTTCTAGTCACAGCCTGACTTGCTATCTAAAATAACCAGGCAGATCATTCTAAAATTGCCTAGCACTCAGCTGGCGCCCACAATTCAATCCACACATGTTCAGTGGGGGGTGGGGGTGAGAGAGTTGTAATTCTAATGTCATACTTCTAATGTCACACTTTCAAGGACAGCATAAACCTTGCCATTAGGATTATAGATTTAGTGCAGGATGAAGAATCAGAAGCCATCTAATCTATCCCCATCATTTTAGCTTTAAAAAAGCCATCTAATCCACCTCCCACCCATCATTTCATCTTAAAAAGGATGAGATCTCCCACTGCTTCCTTGGCCATCTCCTGGTATCTTGAGACATAAAGGGATTTGTCTAGGGTCACATGATCTACAATTTTGGAACCCAGGTTCTCTGATTCCAAATGCAGCAGGTTTTCCACTTTACTACATTGTTTCCATGGACACAAAACTGATGGGGTGATTATGAGGATCAATCAATAAACATGCATTTATTAATCAACTACTGTGTATTAGAAACTATACTATAAGTATGAATAAGATAAATAGGGTCTCTGTTCTCAAAGAGATTCACAATCATGTTGGGAAGACAATACATATAAACTTTAAAAGATGAATCACAATACAAGCTAGCAATGATAAATCTTCTGTGACTACCACAGATTACAAGAATTAAATATGATTAGAGAATTATATTATTCTGGTGTTGGTAGGAACTTCAGGAGAAACCTAGTCCAGAATCTTCTAACTGAATCCAGTATCATAATCCTCTCTACAACATGCTTGGTAAATGGCCAAGTGGCTTCTGCTTAAATACCTAGTAAAAGCATCTCTGGGCAGTTCATTTCACTTCCAGAGAGCTCTAATTGTTAGACAGGTTTTCCTAACATTAAGATTAAATCTGTTTTTTTGTACATTTCTACTCAATGTTTCTAGTTCCAGCCTCTGGAGCCAAACAGAAAAAAAAAAATCAAATCCTCTGCCAATGACAAACTTCAAATATTTGAAGATAGTTAATATTCCTTCCTAAGACTCTTCTTCAATATGAACATCCCTAGTTCTTTCAATCAATTCTTCATGCGATTTGTTTCTTAGTCCTTTTATTTTACCTGTTATTCCTTCTTAGATGTGCTTTAGTTTGTTTATATAATTCCTGAAATGTGCAAGCCATAACAAAACATAATTCTTCAAGTATAATTTGACCAGAATTGAGTATATCAGAACTTTTGCCTTCCTTTTTCTGTATATTCTGCCCATTTAGCACAGGCTAGAAAAGCATCAGCTTTTTGAATGGCAATTACATAATACTGTTTCCATATTGAATTTTCAGTCTACTAAAATCCCTAGTCTTCATGTCTTCTCTTCATCATGTATTTGGGGAATTATTTTTTTAGGCCAACTGCAAAACTGTTCATTTATCCCTACTTAATTTCAGCTTATTCTATTTTGTCCATTTTTCTTCTGACAAGATCTTTTTGGTTCCTGACTCTCTTGTGCAATAGGGTAGCTGTCCCTCTAATCTTATGTAATTTAATTTGCAAACTTGGCGATCACATATGATCTAGCTCCACTAGCTATCAAATCAATAGCAAAATTTTGAATAGAATAGGGCCAAAAATTAATTCCCTTAGGAAAGGGGAAATTTCTCTGTGTGCTTGATGAAGTCAGAAAAGACTTCAGAGTTGACCTAGGTGTCCTCCAAGAACTCTTCCAAATCTAAGATTCTCTGAAAAGGCAGGATATGAGTTAGGTCTTGAAGGAAAATAGTTCAGGCAAAGAGTCTGATGTGAACAAAGGTACATCAGTAGTAGGAAAGTACAAAGCACATGTAGGAGACAATCAAAATAATGTAGCTACCATGAAGCATTCAGGTATAGAGATAGTGAGAGATAAAGTTAGAAAGATTGTAGTGGACTTTGGGATTTAGAATTTGGCAAAAAGAATCATTTTAGAGCTAGAAAAGGGTGTAGGGATCATCTTATTCAATCTCTTTATTTTAAAAATGAGAAACCTGAAATGCAAAGGTTTCCCTCAGGTCAAATGACTAATCAGTGGCAGACCCAAACTGAGAACTCAGGGCTTCTGCCTCCTAGTTCCCCACTGTTTCCATTACATCACTGGATATTAAAACCCTTTTAAAAGATTAAAATACTTTAGGAAAATAACATATATCAAGGTTATGGGCTATCATCATCAAGTTACTCCATTTCCAGAGCTCAAACAACAGAAACACAGTCCTTATAAACAATAAGGTTTATAGATAACACACAATTGACTGGTAGCACAAGACATGCAAAAAAGGAGTCAAAGATATTTTCTTCAAATTAAATGGAGGGCAGCTAGCTTATTAGATAAGAATACCAGCCCTGGACTTAGGAGGACCTGAGTTCAAATTCAGCCTCAGACATTTTATATGTTACCTGAGCAAGTCACTTAACCCTGATTACCAAAAAATACAAAAAATAAATTAAATGGACATATTATTAAGCATCTATTATGTTAAAAAAAATGTGCTAGTGTTTCTACTGGGCCTATATCCCAAAGAGATCTTAGAAGAGGGAAAGGGACCCACATGTGCAAGAATGTTTGTGGCAGCCCTTTTTGTAGTGGCAAGAAACTGGAAACTGAAGGGATGCCCATCAATTGGAGAGTGGCTGAATAAATTATGGTATATGAATGTTATGGAATATTATTGCTCTGTAAGAAATGACCAGCAGGACGATTTCAGAGAGGCCTGGAGAGACTTGCATGAACTGATGCTGAGTGAAACGAGCAGAACCAGGAGATCATCATACACAGCAACAACAGTATTACATGATGATCAATTCTGATGGACATGGCTCTCTGCAACAAAGAATTGTCTCAAACCAGTTCCAATTGTTCACTGAAGAAAACCATATACACCCAGAGAGAGGGATGTGAAATATGGATCACAACATAACATTTTCATGATCTCTATTGATATTTGCTTGCATTGTGTTTCCTTTCTCTGATTTTCTTTTTTTTTCTTGTAGATAGGATTTTTCTTGCATAACTTGTCAAGTATTTCAACATTATTAACATGTAGTGGACTTTCTGCCATCTAGGGGAGGGAAGGGGATTGGGGGTAAAATTTGTAATGGAAAGCTTTGTAAAGATCAATGCTGGGGAACTACCCATACATATGTTATACAAATAAAAAGCTTTAATAAAAACAAATTAATTAATCAAAAAATGTGCTAGCACTAAAGATACAAAGACAAAAATTATAGTTTCTTCCCTCAAAGAATTTACATTTTATGTTTGCCAAGCAAGCTTCTCTAGCCCCTGATATTCTTATATCTCCTGGCCTCTTAGAGGCAAAACAGTCAGTTCAGTAGATCCAGGAAAATCAGCCCCATCCCCATGAGTAGGTGAGGTCTGACTGACAACAGCAAATAGAGCTAGCACTATTTTATAATAAGAAAGCAAAGGGAGGGAGTTGAAGACTTTTTCAATTGGACCAATAAAGGTTACAAATCCAGAAAACGCAATCATTAGTAAATTAAATGAGGCTATCCACATGAGTTGGTAGAATTAAACTTATGAGCTGGGATCAGGGACAGTATGACTTCATCATTTTAGATATTTCTATTTATTCCTTCTCCTCATTCTGGGGGAAGGGTTACAGTGCAAATCAAACCCACAGAAAAAAACCTCAAAATTTGAGTTTAGGTTTTGCATTTACCCTGTCTGTAGTCTCAAAGAATGTATCTCTCAGTGTTATTACATGAATTATTCTTCCATTTAAAGGTTTTCTTTTCTCTCTATTGTATATTTTGAACTGAATGGGACTGAGTGGATGAAGTTTCTCAGTTTGAGACTAAATCACATGATCTCTATTCCCAGGCCTTGAACCTTGGGTGGCAGGGAGTCACATGGTCTCTAAAGGTCAGACCCACAGGAAGCAGACAACATTGGTCAAGGATGGTTACATCCTTTTAGTCTATCCAATGAAAAGTTTCGGGTCTTATGCTTTTTAAATCCTGGAGAAGCTTAAAGCTTGTCAGGTTCCACAAGCACATGGTGGGAGTTGGGATGGCTCCCAGGTGTGTGTCTGGACCTCTCCCTGCAGGGACTAAATAAATGCTTTCTTTTTGTACCTGAAGATGTCTCTGATTAGTTAATTTGGGAAAGGGGGTCCCACATCTGAATCAAAGCAAAGAAAAATTTAAAAAATCCCTCCCCAGAAATATGTGCACATTCTAAATGTAGGATTTTCACAGGTCACCTAAGACCCAGTTTTCAACATGGGGCCTTTGCTCTGGACTCATATACTTCTAGGTGAATCCTGAGGAAAACCTGACTGTATTGACAAACTGACTGAAATTCAACTTTTCTCTTCTCTTTGAACTGTTACGCTCCAGGAAGAATAAAGGTTTAAGAAGCAGTCTCACATACCTAAGGGATTAACAGGAATGGTCCCACATAGAAAGGAAACACTATATACAATAAAAATATGAGGCACAGGATAGCTATTTATTTCTTCAACCACAAATGAAACGTTTAAAAACCCCCCAAAATTCAGAAATTTGCATTAGGAAATACTTAAAAATAAACATTATTATCATTATATTCTTCCAAAAGATAAAAGCACTTTGTTGGACTGTTAATTTCCCTTTCACTTTAGATCTGCATTGAGTCACTTACTAGGTCTAGTCTTTCCAGATAGCCAAAACATGGCTTAGGCCTTTCAGTTACAGCATTTTTATAGCTGAGATAGTTTCTCCTCCAAAATTCAAAATAGTTGCAGGAATCATTTAATGAGCAGTTGCTACCAACTCAGGAGGTAGCCACAAAAACTGGAAATAACAATTTCATAGGCTTACTGCTTGCTGGTGGCAGACCTATGTTTAAGAAAGAAACAGAGGTAGATAGAAGATGGCAGCTAGGGACTCAGGATATGTAGTCTAATGTGCTGATCTCCACGGCCACATACTTTTGCTATGGGACACCAATGCTATTCAGAAGCAGAGAGTAGGGACAGAAGTTACCTCACCTCCTAACCTATACCCCAGTTGCTGTAAGTCTAAGGAAGATGTAATCTGGAAGAGTCCCAAAAGAAAAAGAGTAAGATCTATTTCTCTTAAGCCTCTCTCATATCTCAGCTGATGGCTCTTCATCATACTAGTCAATTATCTTTGATGCAACACTCCAGTAATGGGCACCATGTGAATCAATTAGGAGTTGCATTCATTATTTAGCAATGAGCAGAAGATATCTCATCAAAACTACCACAGAATACAACTGGCTTTTTGAGTAATATTCCAGTAAAGGCCTCCTACCCATGGCAAAGACATGTCATTCTCCAGCTATAAAGAAGAAAATTTTTTAAAAAAAGAGGAAAAAATAAATGGAAAAAAAGAACTTATTATATCCACTGTTTACATAATAAACTCTCAATTCTTTAACAACACTTGAGGTCCTCAAAAATTTAGTGCCTATTTATTACTCCAGTCTTCTTTCTTTCACTATCCTATATGAACCTACCTCTACTTTAACTAAACTCATCTATTCTCTTTTCTTTGAACATGTTCACGACTAGTCCACTTTTCAGCCTCTGCTCATAGTTAGCCCTGGTTGCAATGTTGTCCATTCTTCTCCAAGTCCTATCCATCCTTCAAAAAGCATTTTTTTTTCTTGTTACTCAAAAATTCTAGCTCAAATTCTACATTCCAGATCACCTCTGTCTTTAGTGATCTCTTCCTTCTTTCAACTTCTATGGCTTTATTATTCACTTGCAATGTGGTTCCTATTTTGTTCTCTATTGTTTGTTGTGGCTGTCTTGTAAGCCTAGATTATAAGGTTCGTGAGGTCAAGCACTGTGTTTTATAGACATAAGAAGAGAACCTATTCTTCTGACAGTCATTCTAGAGTTCTTTCCCCTACATTATGTCCTCTTTCCTAGCTTTCCTATCTTTATTCCCCGCTTCTGGAGAATGTTGCAAGTATTAATCATCATCCCTCTTTCCCTTTCATCTGGTCCCCACTATATTCTCAAATCCTTCACTTGGGTAAGGTTAAATCTTAAACTTGAAAAAGAAATCAACTATTTGAAGGACATTAACTTTGATTGGAGGCATCAATATTTTGTCTTAGCCTGTCTTTCCTATGGAAACTATTTTTGGAACTTCCTTGATCTCTTATTCTAAACATTTGTCCTAGATCTTAGCAAGCAATATATTTTCATTTCCAGGTTACATTTCCATATTCCTCCCCCAGAGTTCAGTTCTATTTTTAGGCCTCATTGTGGTGGGTTAATAGTGGCTCTGATTTTTGAAGGTTATTCCAGCAATACCTCAGCTCTGGTAGGGCCTTACTCAAGATGGAAAGACCCTGAATGACAACTTCTGTTTCTGCCTTTCAAGGACCAGTTTAGAGAGCTTCACCACTAGAAATCTGGCAACCAAGTGATAACAATATTTTATTTTATTTGACATGGAATCTTTGTGATCTAAATAGGAGAGAAGAGTAAAAACATGGGTGCTTTAAATATTGAAGTATTTCCTCAGAACTTTTTATTTTTAAAGGAACTGGTTGAAGGACTTAAGGAAAAGGATGATATCAATCCACACTTGAGTAGTCCAGAAAACACAGCTGTCAAAGGCATCCTCTTTTGCAGGATTATGGGCTTTCCTCCAGTAATATCAAGGAGCAAGGATTTCCCAGAAAGGTCATATGATTTCAAAAAGGAGTGTGTTGTGTCCTGACTAGCTTTATTCTACATCCAGCCCTTCAATCATTTGAAAACAACACAATCCTTCCCACCTTTCTTCTTATATATAAGTTAAATGTCCCTAATTTCATCCATTTTGCCTTAAGTGATATGATTTCAAAACCTCTTGTTAACCTGGTTAATTCCTCTGGATGCTCCCTTGTTTTTCACTATCTTTCTTAACATTGAGGTTAGATGGCATAGAGGATAAAGTACCAGACTTGAAGTCTGGGGATCTGAGTTCAAATACTTCCATGGACATTAGCTGTCATTGTCTGCTGGGCAAGTCACTTGATTGAGGCCTACCTCTATTTCTTCATCTGTACAATAAAGATGATGATGATGATGATAATGATGATAATGTCTACCTTCCAAGTTTATTATAAGGATGAAATGAAATAACTAATCCAAGTAAAACTCCTTACAAACCTTAAAATAGGTGTTATTTCTTAAAGTGGGTTATCAAAAACTGAACATAGTATTTAAAATATGATATACATTAAATACAAGGCATAAAGTTTTCAGTCTGTCAGGAAGAGGTAAGTAGACAAAGTTAGAGCTACCAAAAGAAAAACCTAGAGCACTACAATTCTTCCTACCTCCTTTCCCCACTCTCATCCCAAGCATTTTTGACTTAAAAGACAAAAGATGAGATGTTTACTGAAAATTTTACAAATAAAGGGTGAAAAGCTGTAGTTTTGTTTCTATACTACTTAATAGACATAAAAATTATATACATGGCGGGTTAGAGTATCACTAGGAAGTCATTGACTTTCAAGGTCACACAACTAATGTCTGAGGCTAGATTTGAATTAAGTGGAAGTCTGCTACTGAAAAGGGAATGCTTCATGTTCGTAAACAATGTCCTAACCCTGGCTGTTTCAAAATGGTTATATAAAAACCAGACAAGAGTATGTAGGTGGATTAGAGAAAGCCATCACCCCTTAGAGATATAACTCATGGGAGTATAGATTTAGAACTAGACTGGACTTTAGAGTCATCTTGGCCCACAGAGATTAAGTAATTGCCCAAGATCATACAGGTAAGAAATAGGCAAAGAGAACTGTCTTACTCAGAATGAGTCAATGACTTGAGAATTATATAGAAAAGTTTTAGAGTCTACTTAGTTTCCATTTACATCAAATGATTCTTAATATTTTTTTTAGAATGAATCACTTTTATGAATCTCAAACACACTGTAAGAAAAAAAAAACCCATAACATTTTAACTAGTTTAATTTCCTTAAAAAAAAAAATCTCTTTTGGAGATGGTTGAGGTCAAAAGACCATGAGAACATTAACAACTAATGTGTAAAGAAAAGCTCATTAGAATTCAACACCAGTAACCTTTTTAATAGCTCCTAAAATAACCAGTGAGACAATGATGACTCACTTTTTTTACATGAAATACTGTACTGAGTAGGGATTTGTATTTCCTTAAGAACCACAGTATCAAATTTGTAGTGCAATCTTGGAAGAATCTTTGTTGTTTACCAGATGTTTCTATTAATATAGTTTATATAAAAAAAAAAAAACAGCCTGGCTTTCATGCTGTGTTCCTGTTTGTTGTCAAATCATAGCCGCCATTTTATTACCTTTTAGCTGAATTTTTCATGAGGTGGAGATGATTTTTTATTGTCTTCTTTCTTACAGGGTCTTTGAAACCTCAACACTTTAAATCACTTAATTTCATCAAACTGAGAAGATATATACAAAGTATTAGAGGCACAACTAGGACATAGCACTGAGAAGACAATTTATAGGTTACTTCTAGCACTTGTAGTGGAGAAAGAATGGCTAATGTCACTAAATTAGCAAGAATAATTATAATATTTCCTTCTTCTGGTGTATAAGTTCCATTCCTGAACTATTTTTTTCTCTGTTTTACTCCTATCCACCACAGAAAACTCTGTTAACCTCTTTAAGGTGTCTCGGAGTTCTTAAAAATTCATATTTTCTGTTATTTTTGTCTTAGTTACAACTAGTTGTAAGCTATGGCCCTGTGAAACACCACAGGCAATTTTAGCTCTTACTTTTCTTAAAAATATAAATGATATGTATAATAGCTGACATTTTTATGGTGTTCTAAGGTTTATAATACACTTTAAATATCTTATCTTATTTGATGAATGAGATATGAAATGGTAAAGCCATCTATGAGAAACTCTCATTTGAGTAGTGTGAACTCTATCCTTCTCTGTTACAAAAGACACAAAATGTCTTTGGTAAGTCTGTGTACAAAAAGTAGTTTCATGTTTAGCTTTTAATTTTAAAAAATTCATACACTGAGTAGAATAGAAGATGTGTGAATTTAAAATATTCCATAGAGAAATTGCCATTAATTGAATATGGGTGGGAAGCAGGTATGTTGGTGTTTTCTATACAGAATGCAACTACATATTACTCATACGGGACAATTGAGTACATGTCTGTTGTGTTCTCAAGGAATATACAATTTATTCTCATTACACACAAGACTGGTTTTATTAGAGAAACCAAATGAAAAATTCAATGTGTGCTTATAAGCAAAATAAATAAATAGTAATTAATAAAGTCTATAGCTTTTCAATTTCAAAAAATGTAACCTGCCTTAAACTCTAGGGATAAAGCCATTTGTTGGAAGACATTCTTCACATTATTAGGGTTGCATTTAGCAAATAAAGAGTTATTTTCTATTTGTTATTTTGCTTCATTAGAGATAAATCTGGATACCTGTCATCTAGGGGTGGGGGTTGGGGGGAAGGAGGGGAAAAGCTTGGGAAAAAAAAAGTTTTTGCAAAGGTCAATGTTGAAAAATCACTCATATGTTTTGTAAATAAAAAGCTTTATATATTAAAAAAAAAGAAATAAATCTGGAAAGAGAAGTCATTTCTCCTGAATCTGACCAGGATCACCAATTACTCTGTTCCTTAGATAAGCTGATCAAACAGCATACTCTTTACTATCTCCAACTCCAATAGACTACAATGGATCTACAGTGGATCAGGTTGCCATTTTATAACCAACAAATTATTTTCTCCCCTACATTCTATGTTGCATCAGTTTCTATTGGAAACTTCTTAAAAAAAAATGGAGGTGAGTTCAAGAATATCTTTGCTATTATAGATAGCTAATGAGCTAAGTATCCCAATTCAATTCAACAAAGATTTATTAAACATTTAATATGTGCTGGGTAATGAGGATATAAATACAAAAATAAAGAGATAAGCCTGGGCTAGTGCTAACTTCATATTTGATTGCAGAAGCTTGTGTTTGTGATCCTGTGAAAGTCATTTAATCACTGATTGTTTCAGTTTCCTCATCTGTAAAGTGGGGAAAATAAAAGCACCTACCTCACAAAGTTGTCATGAGGGGAAAATGAGATATTTATAAATTGCTTTGCAAACTTTAAAGTGCTATATAAATGCTGTTGTTTTTGTTGTTGATATATTAATTAAAATGAAACTTTGTCCTCAAGAATTTGTTATCTACTAGGGGGAAACAACACATGCACAGATCAATAAACATAAAATCAATACAAAATTATTTCAGGGCATAATACTAATAACTGGGGCTATCAGGAATGGTCTTTTTTGTTGGATTGAAATAAGCTCTTGAAAGGGCCTGAAACTCTAAAAGACTGAAATTGAAAGGGAAACCATTCTCAGCAAGGGATACAGTGTTTACAAGGACATGGAAATAGGAAGAGGAACATCATATATAGAGAGAATAGTAGGTAGACAAGTTTGGATGGAATAAAAAATATGTGAAGAAGGAAGAAAGTAAGGTGAAATCAGTCTGGAAAGAAAGGATTGGGAAGGATTCCAATTTCCAGACTAAAGAGTTTGCATGATATTCTAGAGATAAAAGGGAACTCAGTAAGTGAATGAATGACATGATTAGACCACAATCCCCTTAATTTAGTCAATATGATATTGAATGTCAGAGTCAAGATAATAAGAAATATAGGTTTCTAAATAGGGTATAGAGCCAGGGCAAAGAACACCAAAGCAAAGCCCAGGACATATGACAGGGATTAAGACATTGAAGTAGGTCATAGATGTACCTAGAAAATTGAAGTCATAATGAAGCCAGAGGTCTGGAGATGGACAAGAAATCTGAATCTGGGGGATACTTAAGTGCCATAGGTTAAGTTGGGCAACTAGGTGGCACAGTGAATAAAACACCAGACCTGGAATCAGGAAAACCCTTCCTGACTTCAAATTTGGCCTCAGAAACTTGGTAGCTGTGTAACCCTGGGCAAGTCATTTAATCCTGTTTGCCTCAGTTTCCTCATCTGTAAAATGAGCTGGAGAAGGAAATGGCAAACTACTCTAATATCTCTGAAAAAGACACACTAAATGGGGTCACAAAGAGTCAGACATTATTGAAAATGACTAAATAACAACAACAACAAATAGGTTTAATTTGGAATTAGCAGCCTGGGTGCTAGATGCTAAATCTAGATTTGGGACATGAACAGATTAGGGAAAACCTTGGGGTCAAATCAAATTAAAAAACAGGCAGGCAACAGGTGTTATCCCAAAGTTGGTATGCAATGCAAAGCAGAAAGTCAAATCTGTCAGTCAGGCAGTAAATTAAGAAACAGGCTGTCAATGAGGCATGGCTGACAACAGGAAAATGCTCCTAACATAGAAGTTCATGGTAATGAGCTGAATGAAAACACCCCATACTCATCTCCTTTTCCCTCTAGAGAGAAACATACAAGATTTAGCTATGATTTCCAGAATTATGGAAAAAATTCAAAGAAATAACTGTGAGATGAAGAGAAAAAGCAATCATAATACAAAAGAGACAAGTCTCTCTCCTTTCACTGAAGTCAATTGACTTAGCTAGCCTTTAACAACCAACATATTGGTTTTTCCAATTTTATCTACTTTTGCCTTATTTAATTCAAAGCAGCTAATTATTGATACATACTGATACTGCTAGTTCTAGCTAGCTAGGCTTCTAGTTCCAACTTGACCTATTTGTTATTGTCATTTTCAGTCATGTCCAACTCTTTGTGACTCTACTTAGCATTTTCTTGGCAGATACTAGAATGGTTTGCCATTTCCTTCACCAGTTTATTTTCCAAATGAGGAAACTGAGGTCCACAGGGCCAAGTGACTTCTTCTGGCTCAACAACCAAGATGGTTACATAACCATTTGATCTGGATAAAAGTCCATAAGGTTACAAAAGAATAGTATATGATTGAACAAATAAAGAAACTTCTCCTATGATGTTGATATTTTGCCCCTTATTGTTCAGGGATGTTTAGGTATGTGAGAGAGAAAAAAAAAAGAGACAGAGACAGAGAGAAAGAAAGAAAGACAGAGAGAGACAGAGAAAGAAAGAGAGACTAAGACAGAGGGAGAATCTGTATACTTAGGTCTGAGCTCAGAGAGGCATACTTTTTTTGTTTGTGCCTTGGGAAGTAGGAAAGCTTAGATAAGGACTTTCCTGGGTATTTGCTGGAGTTTACAGGTGGATAAGAACTAGTAAAAATTAGGCTTATGAGTATTTTTCCTGAGTATTGCTGAGGTGGCTCCTGTCTCTGCTCTCTAAGAATGACAACTAAAGATAAAGAGAGTATCCTCAAATGGTACTACTCAGGAAGACAGTACATTAAAGATCCATCCTTTCTAGGCCTTAATTTCTCTCTCTTTTTTTTTGATTATTTTTTTTAATTTTCAAAACATATGCATAGATAATTTTCAACATTCACCTTTGCAAA
The DNA here is from genome assembly GCA_023553655.1 of Myrmecobius fasciatus. NCBI lineage: Eukaryota > Metazoa > Chordata > Mammalia > Dasyuromorphia > Myrmecobiidae > Myrmecobius > Myrmecobius fasciatus. The sequence goes on from JAJPUD010000839.1 coordinate 88,058, forward strand.
ACCTAAAGCATAGTGACACATACAGGGTGAAGGTAAAAGGCTGGAGCAGAATCTATTATGCTTCAGGTGAACAAAAAAAAAGCAGGGGTAGCAATCCTTATCTCAGATCAAGTAAAAGCAAAGATACATCTAATCAAAAGAGATGAGGAAGGAAACTATATTTTATTAAAGGGTACCATAGATAATGTAGCAATATCTATACTAAATATATATGCACCAAGTGGTATAGCATCCAAATTCCTAGAGGAGAAATTAAGAGAGATGCAAGAAGAAATAGACAGCAAAACTATACTAGTGTGCAATCTCAACTTTGCTCTCTCAGAATTAGATAAATTAAACCACAAAGTAAATAAGAAAGAAATTAGGGAGGTAAACAAAATGTTAGAAAAGTTAAGTATGATAGATCTTTGGAGAAAATTGAATGGAGACAGTAGTGAGTTTATGTTTTTGTCTGCGGTTCATGGAACTTATAGAAAAATTGACCATGTATTAGGGCATAAAAACCTCAAAATCAAATGCAGAAAGGCAGAAATAGTAAATGCATCTTTTTCAGATCATGATGCAATAAAAATCACATGCAATATAAGGCCAGGAGAAAATAGACCAAAAGTTAATTGGATTTTAAATCATCTAATTCTAAAGAATGAATGAGTGAAAGAGCAAATCATAGACACAACCAATAATTTCATCCAGGAGAATGACAATAATGAGACAACATACCAAAATTTGTGGGATATGGCCAAAGCGGTTATAAGAGGTAATTTTATATCTCTAGATGCTTACTTGCATAAAATAGAGAAAGAGAAGATCAATGAACTGGGCTTACTATTTTATTTTAAAAAAAAAAACTAGAAAAAGAACAAATCAAAAACCCTCAATCAAATACCAAATTGGAAATTCTAAAAATAAAAGGGGAGATTAATAAAATTGAAAATAAGAAAACTATTGAGTTAATAAATAAAACAAAGAGTTGGTTTTATGAAAAAACCAACAAAATAGATAAGCCTTTAGTTAATTTGATTAGAAAAAGGAAAGAGGAAAATCAAATTGTTAGTCTCAAAAATGATAAGGGACAACTTTCCTCCAATGGAGAGGAAATTAGAATAATAATTAGGAGTTACTTTGCCCAACTTTATGCCAATAAATTTGATAATCTAAATGAAATGGAGGAATATCTACAAAAATATAGACTGCCCAGGTTAACAGAAGAGGAAATAAATTATTTAAATAGCCCCATTTTAGAAAAAGAAATAGAACAAGCTATTAATCAACTCCCTAAGAAAAAATCTCCAGGGCCAGATGGATTTACATGTGAATTCTACCAAACATTCAAAGAACAATTAATTCCAATACTATACAAACTATTTGAGAAAATAGGGACAGAAGGTATACTACCAAATTCCTTCTATGATACAGATATGGTGCTGAGAGCTAAACCAGGTAGGGTGAAAACAGAGAAAAAAAAAAACAAAACTATAGACCAATTTCCCTAATGAATATTGATGCAAAAATTTTAAATAAGATATTAGCAATGAGATTACAGAAGGTCATCCCCAGGATAGTACATTATGACCAGGTAGGATTTATACCAGGAATGCAGGGCTGGTTCAATATTAGGAAAACTATCAGCATAATCAATTATATTAATAACGAAACTAACAAAAATCATATGATTATCTCAATAGATGCAGAAAAAGCATTTGATAAAATCCAACACCCATTCCTATTAAAAACACTAGAGAGTATAGGAATAAATGGGCTTTTCCTTAAAATAATTAGTAGCATCTACTTAAAACCATCAGCAAGCATCATATGTAATGGAGACAAACTAGAACCATTCCCAATAAGTTCAGGAGTGAAACAAGGCTGCTCACTGTCACGATTACTATTTAATATTGTATTAGAAATGTTAGCTTTGGCAGTAAGAGAAGAAAAAGAGATTAAAGGAATTAGAGTAGGTAATGAAGAAACCAAATTATCACTCTTTGCAGATGACATGATGGTATACTTAGAGAACCCTAGAGACTCAACTAAAAAACTACTAGAAACAATTCACAACTTTAGCAAAGTTGCAGGATTCAAAATTAATCCACATAAATCATCAGCATTTTTATATATTACCAACAAAGTTCAGCAGCAAGAGATACAAAAAGAAATTCCATTCCAAATAGCAGATGATAGGATAAAATATTTGGGAATCTATCTGCCAAGGAAAAGTCAGAAACTATACGACCTAAACTACAAAACACTTTCCACACAAATAAAGTCAGACTTAGTCAATTGGAAAAACATCAAGTGCTCATGGGTATGCCGAGAGAATATAATAAAAATGACAATACTACCCAAACTAATTTACTTATTTGGTGCCATACCAATCAAACTCCCAAGAAATTATTTTACAGATCTATAAAAAATAGCAGCAAAGTTCATTTGGAAGAACAAAAGGTCAAGAATTTCAAGGGAATTAATGAAAAAAAAGGCAGATGAAGGTGGCCTTGCTGTATCAGATCTAAAACTATATTATAAAGCAGTGGTCATCAAAACCATTTGGTACTGGCTGAAAACTAAAGCGGTCGATCAGTGGAATAGGATACGATCACAGGACAAACCAGGCAATAACTATAGCACTCTAATGTTTGATAAACCCAAAGACCCCAGCTTCTGGGATAAGTACTCACTATTCAACAAAAACTACTGGGAATATTGGAAACTAGTGTGGAAGAAATTAGGGCTTTGCCCACACCTAACACCACATACCAAGATAAGATCTAAATGGGTTCATGATTTAGATATAAAGAGTGATATTATGAGCAAATTAGAGGAACATAGGATAGTTTGTCTCTCAGACTTGTGGAGATGGAATAAATTTATGTCCAAAGAAGAACTGGAACTCTTAATTGAACACCAGATAGAAAATTTTGACTATATTAAGTTAAAAAGTTTTGTACAAACAAAACTAATGCAGACAAGATTAGGAGGAAAGTAACAAATTGGGAAATCATCTTTACATGTAATGGTTCTGATAAAGGCCTCATTTCTAAAATATAGAGAATTGTCTCATATTTATAAAAATTCAAGCCACTCTCCAATTGATAAATGGTCAAAGGATATGAACAGACAATTATCAGATGAAGAAATTAAAACTATTTCTAGTCATATGAAAAGGTGCTCCAAATCACTATTGATCAGAGAAATGCAAATTAAGACAGTTCTGAGATACCACTACATACCTGTTAGATTGGCTAAAATGACAGGAAAAGATAATGACGAATGTTGGAGGGCATGTGGGAAAACTGGGACACTAATACATTGCTGGTGGAACTGTGAACGGATCCAACCATTCTGGAGAGCAATTTGGAGCTATGCTCAAAAAGTTACCAAACTGTGCATACCATTTGACCCAGCAGTGTTTCTACTGGGCCTATATCCCAAAGAGATCTTAAAGGAGGGAAAGGGACCCACATGTGCAAGAATGTTTGTGGCGGCCCTTTTTGTAGTGGCTAGAAACTGGAAATTGAATGGATGCCCATCAATTGGAGAGTGGCTGAATAAATCATGGTATATGAATGTTATGGAATGTTATTGCTCTGTAAGAAACGACCAGCAGGATGATTTCAGAGAGGCCTGGAGAGACTTGCATGAACTGATGCTGAGTGAAATGAGCAGAACAAGATTATTATACACAGCAACAATTCTATATGATGATCAATTCTGATGGACATGGCTCTCTTCAACAATGAAACGTTTCAAACCAGTTCTAATTGTTCACTGAAGAAAACCATATACACCCAGAGAGAGGGATATGAAATGTGGACCACAACATAACATTTCCATGCTTTCTATTGATGTTTGCTTGCATTGTGTTTCCTTTCTCAGATTTTTTCTTATAGATGATTTTTCTTGCACAACAATGATAAGTCTGGAAATATGTACATATATTCGACTTGTCAAATATTTTAACATAAATAACATGTAGTGGATTTCCTGCCATCTAGGGGAGGGGTGGGGACTAGGGGGGGAAAATTTGTAATGGAAAGTTTTGTAAGGGTCAATGTAGAAGAATTACCCATACATATGTTTTGCAAATAAAAAGCTTTAATTTAAAACAAAACAAAACAAAACAAACAACAACAACAAAAAAACATCCAATGAGGCATTAGTGCTATACTGTTCCTGGAAAGGGGATCCAGGAAAGACCATGGCTTAGTGTTGTCCATCATCCTGACTGAATCTTTTCCCTGCTTAGAGAACAGGGCAAAGCTGAACTGAAAATCCCAGAGGCAGTGAAAGGCAGGAGAATGGGACTTAAGCCAGTACCAGGAAGAACAGGGCAATGTCAAGCCAGAGATAGAAAATGGCCTCAGAAATGGAATCAGGGTCAAATCCAGAAGTTTGTGAGGTACAAGAAGGGGACATTTAGATGATAGTACTGGGATCTGGGACTGAAATGGCCTAGTTCCAAATAATTGCAGGAGGCTGAGCTAGACAAATCTAGGGGGCTCATTTTGTCACCATGATTCATGGTGCACATGTCATTTTTAAGCTTGAATGTCTGACTATGGTTGGGTCCTGCTCCCCAGTCTCCCCCCAAATCCCTTCAGATGGAAAGCTTTCTGTGTTGCTAAACAGCCATTAAGCTGTCAGGGATAGTTTAGTATACGCAGCTGTGGAGGTGGCAGACAAGTGCACACTCTGATTCAACTTGGCAGAAGATGAAGATGGGCGCTGGGAAGCTTTTAAACAAGTCACATCCTGTTTCTCATTCACCAAATCACCAGACAGGAGAGATTTGGGGCAGGGATTGGAGGGAAGGCATCTAGACTCTTTACTTGAAAGAAACAAAAAATTACTCCTTGCCCTCTCATTTCAAGTATTCTCTTGCATTACAGCTAACTAATTCTAATGGATACTTGCTGTTTTTATGTGTAAACCTATGATTAAAACAGACACACTGGTAGCTAATATCCAATCAAATTTAATCTTTTAACAGGTGTTACTTCATACTAGTTCAATTCAAAAGCATTTTGAGTTTCTACTAAATGCATAACTTCATGCCCAGAGTAAAGCATAGAGTTAATGATCAAAATAGATTAAATTCATTTTTATTTGCATTACAGTAAAGGACATAGGAGAAAATCAACATAGGATACGTGGCTGAAGATCAGTTTCAAAAAATTATTTTTTAAAATCCCAGGTATCTATAAATAACTGTCTTCAGGTTAGCACAAATTTGGGTATTTGAACATTAAAATAATAATCCAAGTTCATATTTATAAAGATTGAGTAGAAAGCCAGACAGAAAGGTTAAGCCTATATACTAATTATCTATTACCACCTAGACCTATCACCCTAACTTGGTTTTAGATAATTATGTAAGTCAATAGAAGTTCATGAGTACAGCTTATTGACATTGTAGGCAAGTATTATTTTCCCCATTCAAAATCAACATTGAATGTGAATGTTTAAGATACAAGAACCTGAGAGTTGCGGGCATAAATATGATTAAGATACTGTGTGGTAAAACCCAAAGGAAATTGCAGGTGTCAATTTATTGTTGTCATCATTGTTAGTTGTTTGAGCTGTGTCTCATTCTTCATGACTTCATTTAAGATTTTTCTTGGCAGAGATACTGGATCAGTTTGTTATTTCCTTCTCCAGTTCATTTTACAAATGAGGAAACTGAGGCAAACATGATTGTTTCCCAGGGCCACGCAGCTAGTATCTGAAGGCAGATTTGAATTCAGGAAGATAAAGGCTGGTACTCTATCCATTCTGCTACACAGCTGTTAATATAAAACATTAAATACATATTTAATAATATTAAAGACCTTAAGTCAGTCTATATAGCATAATTTCTAGCTATTCTTTCCTAGATGTTCTACATTACAATAGAAGGGGCTAGAGTCTCTTGTTTCAAAATTTCTTGCTTTGTTCATTTTTTTATTCTCTATACAAAACTTTGTTCTCTCTAGGGAAATAAGGGGGTCTTCCACCTCATATCATTTCTCAACTCTTCTTTTAGTTCTTGAAGCCTTCCTTGTCCATGGGATGTTCAGTTCTTAATCTTCAAGTTTAGGTGAGTATTGTTTAAATGACTAGGATACTAGAGGGGGGAAAGAGCACAGGATAAATGCTTTATTTTTTTTATTGCAGAAGACCCTATGATGTAATAATTCATAATTTTTATTGTTCAAGTAATAATTCATTTTTGGAAACTGGTTATATAGTGCTTTCCCTTTGATCATAGTTACACTAAGGAAGAACTGGTGTTATTATCTCCTTGTTATTCTCCTGACTTCTTAGAATCCTTCAGGTCTCAGCTCATGGATCACTTCCTGTGGGAAGCCTTCTCTGATCCCTGGCCACTGTTAACAGCTCCACTTTATCAAATTATTTTGGATACTTGAGGCAATCTTGAGCCAAGGATAGACCACTGGGCCTACAATCAGAAAGCCTAGGGTTCAATTAGGGCCTCAGACACTTAATAGTTGTGTGATTTAATCTCTGTCTCAGTTTCCTCAAAGGTAAAATGAGGATAATAGTACTTATCTCACAAAAGGGAATCAAATGATATATATTTGTTTTTCTCCCTAAAAGAATATAAACTCTCCAGGGTTATTTTTCTTCTTTCTAGTTCTATCCACAACCCCTCGCAAAAAATACTGCAGGCACATATATAGGTAGCACTTAATAAATGCTTGTTGGATTGAATTTTTTACATAATAATAATAATGTGAAGAAAAACAACTTTGAAAGATTTCAGGACTTTGATCAATGCAATGACCAATTATGACTTCAGAACACTGATGGTGAAATATATTTCCCACCTCTTGATAGAGAGGTGAAAATTCAATAAGCCTTTATTAAATGCCATTATGTGTCTCTATGTTAAGTCTTAGAGATCTTGAAGATAAAGAAAATTCATACCCTCAAAAAGCTTTTTTTTTTTCTTTTGGTCAGTTTCTTCTTTCACAACATGACTAATACAGAGATGTGTTTTAAATGACTGCATATATATATACATACATACATATATATATATAATCTAAATCAAATTATTTACTGTCTTAAGGAAGAGGGAAAGGAGGAAAGGAGGGAAAATATCTGAAACAAAAATGAATGCTAAAAGTTTTTACATATAATTAGAAAAAAATACTATTTTTAAAAAAATAAGCTTACAATTTAATGGGTGAGGACAACAAACAAGAAAGCTAACCCAGCTAATGCTTAATTTGCTTTTCTACTTATACATTACATGGGAAGACCACCTATTTGGGATAGATGGGGAGAGGGGATTGGGATATGAACAAAAAGAACAGGATAAAAAGGAAATGGCTTACAGCAAAATATTTTCTTTTAAATACAGAAAAGAGAAAGGACACAGGCAAGTAGGTATTTGTTACTATATCCTTTATTTAAAATAGACATAATAATGGGATCTGTGGTTTCACTGCTATAGAGAACTCCAAGTAAGGAAACTCCTCTCCCAGAATATTGTTGCTTTCTCTGTAAGTCTTAGAGAGTTGCCTAGAGCAGAGGTGTCACATAAATTATTTGTGGTCCAACATTCCTGAAAACCCCCAAATCAAACTGCAATAAAATTGTGAATTATTTAAGAAAATAAATAAAAATGTAATTGGACATAGGTAATAAATATTCATTTGTGGCTTTCTAAGTTGATAGTAAAGCAGCTAGGTGGTATATGGAAAGAGTGAAGGTCCTAGAGTTAAGAAGACCTTTGTTCAAATATGACCTCAGACACTTACTAGCTGTGTGACCCTGGGCAAGACAATTCTGCCTCAGTTTCCTCATCTGTAAAATCAACTAGAAAAAGAAATATCAAACTATTCTGGTATTTTTGGCCAAGAAAACTCCAAAAGGGATCAGGAAGAATCAGATATTAGTGCACAACCACAATTATAGCTCCACATATCACCCCTTTCCAGAGAAATTTTATCAACCTAAAGGGTCAAATGTCATCAATTTAAACTATTGGAGCAACTTCATTCACCTCAGAACCTTTGTCTTGTGATTTAAATCACCTATCTCAGGTTAAAAGGGGGTTGAAACGGGAAGATCCAAATGTTATCTCAATTCTGACTATGTCATCAGCAGTCATTCAGAAAAAGACATCTATGGTATTATAGATTTTACTCTTTCATCTTATAGAAAGACACTGTCAGTCCTCATTCAAGGTCTTTGGTCATTGAAAGAGATCATTTGCCCAACTTATTGGTTGCTGCTAGCCTAAATAATAAATTGATTATGCTGAGGGGATAAGGAGGAAGATATAAAACAGACTTAGATCCTCCTGATTTCGAAGCCAGCTTCCTATTTACTATACTATGCTGCTTCTCAAATTTAATGTACACTTTCCTTTTTTTTCCCTTAGACAATTGGGGTTAAATGACTTGCCCAGGGTCCCATAGTTAATAAGTGTTAAGACTGAGGCTAGATTTGAACTCAGGTCTTCTTGTGACAGAACAATCTACATCCAGAAAGAAGACTATGAAGACTGAAGATAGATCACAACATAGTATTTTCACCTTTTTTGCTGTTTGCTTGCTTTTTTTTTTCTCTCATTTTTTTTCCCTTTTTGATCTGATTTCTCTTGTGCAACATGATAAATATGGAAATGTTTAGAAGAATTGCACATGTTCAACATATTGGATACTTGTTGTCTAGGGGAAAGGAAGGAGAAAAATTTGGAACACAAAATTTTATAAGGGCCAATGTTGAAAACTATTTTTGCATGTATTTTGAAAATAAAAATCTATTTTTTTTTAAATTTTAAAAATGAGCTCATGTCCTCTTCACTTCAGGGTCAGTGCCATATAGCCTCCCTTTAATATACACTTTTAAAAATGTATATGTAACAGAAGTTCAGTCTCATATATAGTCCTTTTATCTCCATTGTATATTGAAATGCTTGTGTTTGTTAGGTTCAAAATTTTTTTAAACATTTTTTGTTATAGATAATGAAACTGCATGAGATTAAATTGTTTGTTCACACAGTTTGTAATGCCTAATTCAGGTTCATTTCAAACACAGCAAGACCTCTTACACCAGAATGCCCTTTTCTCTTTTTTGTCCATCAATCCAAGTCCTTTACTTTTTTTTTTTTTTTTTAATGGAGGGGAACTTTCCCGCTAGATTTCTAGAAGCCTTCCCTAATTAATCCTTTTGTTGCATAGTCAAAATATGGTACTGTTTCTACAACATTAGTTTTCACTTGTATATGTCAATTTTCCCCCTAATTGTTTGAAATTAGTGCCATATTAGACTTTGGAATAGATCCACAGTACCCGCTACCTCTCCTTAGTAGCCAGTTGCCAGGGTCCTCAGATCTATTGCAGCAAGATGTCTTAAGAAAAGATTAGAACTTAAAATATCCTGTCAAGGATGAAGTCTTGGCTAATCTTTTGAGACAAAATTAATCACACAAAAGTCCCTTTAATGTTCTATGTCTGATATCACAGAGTAGCTTAGCAGCATGGTATCACCCTACCCTCAGACTCTCTTGGAAAAAGAAAATCACTCACATAGACAAAAAGGGAGACCACAGATACAGAGAGGTCCCCCCAACTACACTGACCCATCTTGATGAGGTACTACCTGGAAATTCATCATAGTGGAAAGAGCACTGACTCAGGAGTCAGAAGACTTGAATTAAAATCTCATTTCTGACATTTTCATTGTGATCTTCCACTAATCACCCTCAAGGATTTAGGTTATAATTGATGAGCCCAGAGGCAGCTAGGTGGTGCAGTGGATAGAACACCAGCACTGAAGTCAGGAGGACTTGAATACAAATCTGGTCTCAGACACTTAATACTGCCTAGCTGTGTAACCTTGGGCAAGTCACATAACCCCAATTGCCTCAGCAAAAAAAAAAAAAAAAAAAGGAAAAAAAAAATTTTTTTTAATTGATGAGCCTGGATTAAATGACCTCTGAAGTCCCCTCTTGGTCTATGATGATGTGTACTATCACTCCTGCATTGGTCATTCCCTCTAACTGTAGGTGTCCTTCATGATATCCTCTTCTCTTCTCCCTCTACACTATTTCACTTAGTGATCTCATCAGTTTCCCATAGTTCCCATCAACATCTCTATGCTAATAGTTTTTAAATCTACTCATCCTGTCCCAAACTCACAGCTGACTTTTAATCTCCCAATTACACCCTCTTTTTGGATATTTCAATCTGGATGTCTGAAGAGAACGCATTATCTTTCCCCCTTAAATCTTCCTTAGGCTCAAAACCTAGGAGTCATCCTGGATTCTTCATTATCTCTGACTGCCCTTCCTCCCCCATGTCCAATTTGTTACCAAGGCCTATTGATTTCATCTGTGCAACATTAATTTTATATACCCCTTTCTCTCTGTGGTGACACTGCCATTATTTTAGCGCAGACTCCAATTAACTCCAGTCTACACTATCATAATAGGCTGCAGGTGGTTTGGCTTGTCTCAGGTCCTCTTCATTCCAATCCATTGTCTAATAAGTCTCTAATGTAATTTTTCCTAATGTACAGGTCCAATTATATCACCCTTCCACTCAATAAACTCTAGTGGCTTCCCATTGCCCTCAGGGTCAAATACAAAATCTCCAGTTTAGCATTAAAAGCCCCTTTCCTACCTTTTCATTCTTCATACATCTTACACCCCAACATGTACTTTTCAAACAAATGACACTGGATTCCACAAGCAAGACACTCCATTTCTCCATTACAACCGTTTTCTCTGGATCTCTCCTAAGCCTAGATAGAATGTTCTTCCTCCTCTGCTCTGACTATTGACTTCCCTGAATTCCTTTAAGTCTCAAATAAAATTCCATCTTCTGTAGGAAGCCTCATAATTCCAGTGCCTTCTCTCTGTTAATGTTTTCTTATGTTGCTTTCTCATTAGATTGTAAGCTCCTTGAGGGCAGGAACTGTCTTTTACCTTTTTTTGTATTTCCAGTACTTAACAAAATGTCAAGCACTTATTACATGTTGATTGATTGATTGATAGTAAGATTAGGGCTAATCTTCAAAAACAGCAAAGAAAATTCTGTATCTTCTCACTTTTAAGGAAAGGCAGATTTTGTTACTAGGTTTTACTCTTTCAAAAGGAAGGACCAAAACAGCCAGACCTTACAATCATTTAAAGTTCACCTTGGAATACCTTAAGGCACAGAGTATGCAGGAACATACTCAGCCTCCAAGTATGCTGCAACATGTTGAAGATAGGAATATATATATAGTCAAACATCCAAAGCCTAATAATAATGATAATATAGCTAATGTTTATGTAAGGTTTACTATGTGCCAGGCACAGCTATTATTGTTTAGTCATTTTCAGTCACATCCAACTTTCTGTGACCTCTTTTTTAGGGTTTCTTGGCAAAGATACTGGAATAGCTTGCCATATCCTTCTCCAGATTATTTTACACATGAGGAACTAAAGCAAACAGCATTAAGTGATTTGCTCAGTCTATAGTGGCCGAGACCAGATTTGAACTCAAAAAGATGAATCTTCCTGACTCCAGCCCCAGTACTCTATATACTGTACCAGCAGCAGCAGCAGCAAGAGCAACATTTTTTTTATTTTTAAAAACTTATTACTTTCAAAATATATGCATAGTTTTCAACATTCACTCTTGCAGAACTTTGTGTTCCAATTTTTTTCTCCCTACCCCTTTTCCTTAGATAGTAAGAAATCCAATGTTAAACATGCAATTCTTCTATACATATTTCCACAATTACCATGCTGCACAAGAAAAATTAGATCAAAAAGAAAAAAATGAGAAAGAAAATAAAAAGCAAACAACAATTAAAAAAATGAAAATTCTCTTTTGTGATCCACACTCAGTCCCCAAAGTCCTCTCTCTGGGTATAGATGGCTCTCTCCATCACAAGTCCATTGGAACTGGCCTGAATTATCTCCCTGTTGAAAAGAGCCATGTTCATCAGAATTGATCAATGCCTAATCTTCTTATTGCTATATACAATGTTCTCTTGGTTCTACTCACTTCACTTTGCAGCAATTCACGTTAAGTCTCTCCAGGTCTTTCTGAAATCATCCTGCTGATTGTTTCTTATAGAACAATAATATTCCATAACATTCACAGACCATAATTTATTCAGCTATTTTCCAAGTATGGGCATCCACTCAGTTTCTAGTTCCTTGCTGTTATAAAAAAGGCTACTACAAACATTTTTGCACATGTGGGTTCTTTCCCCCTTTTTTTAAAAAATGATCTCCTTGGGATATTGACCTAGTAGAGACACTGCTGGATCAAAGGGTATGCATAGTTTCACAGCCCTTTGGGCATAACTCCATATCATTCTCCAGAATGGTTAGTTCAGTTCACAACTCCACCAGCAATGTATCAGTGTTCCAGTTTTCCCACATCCCTTCCACCATTCATCATTATCTTTTCCTGTCATCTTAGCCAATCTGAAAGGTTGTGTAGTGTACCTCTGAAAACAACATTTATTTAGGGCTTACTATGCCAGACACTGCTAAATGACAAGGTCCTGAGTAGCTGACAAATTTGACAGATTACAGGACAAATTGTCCTGTAATACTGATAAAATTACTACTTGAGGCAAGCAGGAAAACACACTAATGGGGATCAGTTCAATTTTATACTCCCATCCCCTGTGGAGGTCCTGGGTAGCTCCACTTTGCTAAGTCCAGTCAGAAATCCTAGTTATATCAAACCCCTGAGGTTAAATTTCCCCCACAAATCTGTTCAAGGCTCATGCTATCTTTTCTTTGCTAAACCACTTTGGGTTAAGCCTGCCAAGGCACTCTACCTTGTGGTGTCTTTCTTTTCATCTTACCTTCACCTCTATCTTTTCTCTTTCTTATAGGTAATTTGTTTAGAGTGCTAAATTCCTCTATGGATTTGGTCTGCTAGCTAAGGGCATACTCCAACCTTATAGGATATTCCCTTTCTCCTGGCTAATTGTGAATTCCACCAGGGAACTTGTCCTTTGCATTATTAATTGTTAAAAACGTCTTTCTTTCTATCTGCTCTATTACATATTTACCATTCCTAGTGTCTACTCTATCTTTTAATTTTGTCTGTAACCTCTTCTCCTAAATAAACCTACCTTTTGCCAAAGAGAATGGCCATCATGAATTCTTCACATGACTGAACCCTAATATTTAGTGCCTACATTAATCATCTCATTTGGTGCTAATCCCAAGAACAGCATTTGGAACTACACTACATAACTCACATCACTAAATGCTTTATAATTATTTTTTCACTTGATCCTCACAACCACCATACAGGGTAGGTGCTATTATTATTCCCATTTTTACAGATGAGGAAACTGAAATTAAGTAATTTGTCCAGTCACACAGACTGTTAAGTGATTAAGGTTAGATTTGTACTTAGGTCTTCCTAACACTAAGCCCAGTGGTCTCTTTGCTGTTACCCCTAGAATAAATGCACATCACCTAATTTGATCAAAGTGAACGTAGAATATACTGGAAAGGAAAAAAGTACCTGAAATAAATACAACTGCATTCAATTACATGAATTTGAATGACTTTGTGCTAAACAGGCCTATGCAACTTCATTTTTCCATTCCTCACTTCTCTCCTTTTTCTTATCCTTTTTTTGAGTCTGCTTAGGCACATTTAAGGATTAACTTCACTTATCTTCAGTTAGTACAAAAGGCTACATGGATCACTTTTCCTTTATTTTTACAAAGCTCAAATATCTTCAAGAATAGAATGATCTTTATAGGTTTTTCAATCTTTCCACATAAAGAAAAAAGATACCATTAGAGTTCATATACCTAAAAAGGAGGAAAATAAATACTCCAAATTCTTTTAAGTAAAATTAGCAGTAAAGTAAATTCAAATTATTATAACTCTTCAAGCAAAATTTTTCCCTGATGCTTACCTTCCATCCAGTTTCCTTAAAGCATTATTCTTATAATTCTTACCATCATATGTTATATTATCTTACTTCAACCCTTTTGTGGGACCCCCAAACACTGCTTATGGACATTAGCATAGTTATGTTAAAATGACCATTATTTTTTAAAGTGTTTAAAAAAGAAGAAATTGGGTTTCCTCTGATTTTTAATGAACACCTTTTCACCTTACTTAATTTAAAATTTAGTGCTTTTGAATTGTTGATTACTTCATAGTCTTTTTTTAAATCTCAGTTTCCTAGACTGACAAGAGACAGCTGCAAAATTATACTGTCTATGGAAAAAGATATCGTCAGCACTGTGTCCTTGAATAAGCTGCTTGGCTCCTTTCACTTAATGGGAACAAAATGTATGCCTGTTTAAAGCAATGGTACTCAAAGTTATTGTGACACTATATAACATACTGGTTACTTAGATCCAAAAGACACAGTAACCTGGGAACTCTGAAATCTCCTGTAAGGTAATGCTTTGAATTTTGATACATTTGAAAACAAATATTTAGATTGTTAGTTTACTCTCAAGTATCAAAAGAACAAACTCATTATACTTGTTTTTTATATTGACAGATAATATGAGAAATGTGAATTTGCACAGAAGAAAAATATTGTTTAAAAATGTAATGAATTCCATGAATGCATGTCAAAGTAGAAAGCTGATTTAATGAGCTGAAACAAATGTATCTGAAATTTATATAGTTCAGTATGTTTTTAAGTGGTCAGAAATAATAATTTATTCATCTAGACCTTAACAGTTACATTTGGTGTTCAAACTGGACAAAACTTTGGTTCCAAATGGAACCAATTACTATCATCACTTGTGTTACATTTGAAAATGTCAACTACATTTAATTTATTTAAAATCTGTTGATAGGCCAAATTACTTTTCCAAGTACAATTACAACAGTTACAATATTGAGGTAAATTAAGTCAAGCTGTATCAATAAATATAGCTATACCTAATTTATGATGTTCTAACTAGGGAGCTCCAACTAATAACTGCCTTATATAATATGTCTCAGACTTTTGTTGTATGTGGTAGCACTATTTCAGGGGACATGATCTGATGCATGGGGTATTTAAATCCATGGGAAAACATGTATGTTAAAATAAATTTCTATTATAATCCTAGGTGTTTGCTTTAAATTTAAGTTTTAATCCAATTGAAAATTGTTTTCTTTGGTGATGTGATCTTTGAATAGTGATTCTAATGAAAAACTATAATGCATGTGATTGTATTTTTAGCCAAATGAGATATTTGTCAAAGCAATTAGCATGATGCCTGGTACATAATAGACACTATATAAATGATTATTCCCTCATAATAACACACATGTGAGGTATAAAAGAAAGTAGCAAGGTACTTCAAAAGGCATCAGACTAAGTTAGGAGAATGGATCTGTTACTACTTTAGAGTTGTAACATTGAACAATGTATATAATGTCTCTAGTTTCTGTTCTAAAAATAAAGAAATTAATACTTACCCAATATACTTCACAGGATTCCCATGTGAATAAGATGATATTGCAAAGTGTGCCATATGCAAGATAGTGTTGTTATAATACAGCCTTTATATGTGATGAACTAGAGAAATTTTTCATAGAAAATTCTGATAATACTAAGCAAAAGAATGCAGTTACTTTAAGTCATAAAAGTTGTAGGTACTTAAAGTCATAAAAGAAATAGAAATTTCTAAATCAGTATGAAAGACTGCATACTGATGAATAACAATGTGCAATCACTAATAGGCACTAATAGGTTAAATTACATGCTAAGCAGAGTATGGATTTTAATAAATGATTTAAAAAAATGGATGGTCTGTGAATGCTATTAATCCCATTACAGTAGAACATACCAGGACCTAGAATTAGAATATTAAAACATTAAATTTTAGGGAAAATATTCACTTCTTATATCTTAAATCAATCTTTAAAGTTGAAATATACTGCTTTTTTTCACTAACTAGATACTTAAATGTTCCCATATACCTGTGATTTCATTTTCCGCCAATGATTCATCCATGCTTTCCCATTCCATTACATTTGCTCCCATAAATTAGTTTATGCAACCACAACATCTGGACAATTCTCTCTCTCCTATGTCTTATTCCTTCCAAACATATCCTTCCACCGCACAGTGACCTGCAATCTTTTTATTCCTCAGTACCAGCATCCTTGTTCTGGGGACATTTTCCTTTCTTTTTGACCCCTCAGTGAATTAGTTCAACTCTCAAATTCTTTTTCCTTTGTTCTATTAGGTCTCGTGTCTTTATTATTTTCACCATTTGCCTCCTCAACTACTGTTTATATGCTTCTAGCAAGGGTGCTGAATGGGATCCACCATAAATGTTATGTAGTGTAAACTGGGCCCTTACTACAGCAAGGCAGTCCTTCATTCCTCTTGAATAGTCTACCCCACTCATTGCAGTAGATGTTCCAAATTTTGTCTTCTCTCCAAGTTATTTATATTATCCCTCTCTGCTAGAAATCTTAAACCTTTACTTTACTAGAAAAGTCAAAATCAGGGAGAACTTCCCTTTTTCCTTTCCTCTTAAACAGAGACATAATTCCCCACTTTTTCTCCCATCTCTTAAGGCTCTGATGAGTTCCACCTTTTTTACATCAAGAGCAAGTCTTACATTTTCCTTTAAATCTGCGTGCTTTCATCTGCTCAAGCAGATTAGTCCTATTCTCCTTCTCCTTTCTGTCTGTCTCTAATCTTCTCTCTCTCACTATCTAATGTTTTTTTTCCAGGTGCCTACAAACATGCCTTAATTTATTCGTGTTAAAAATCTCTCATTAGACCACACCATCCCTGCTTTCAACTTGTATATATGTTCGTGTATCTCTTTATCATCTAAACTCCTTGAAAAAGTTATCTACAGGGGCAGCTTGGTGGTGCAGTGGATAGAACACCAGCCCTGAAGTCAGGAAGACCCGAGTTCAAATCTGGTCTTTAGCATTCCCTAGCTGTGTGACCCTGGGCAAGTCACTTAACCTCAATTGCCTCAGCAAAAAGTAAAAAAAGGAAAAGAAAAGTTATCTACACTAGGTGTCTTTGCTTGTCTCACTCCTTTATCTCCAGCAAATTGGCTTCTAATCTCATTATACAATTGCAATTGCTATCCAACAGCCTTTTTCAATTCCCATTCTCCTTTCATTCTCTCTTATGGTTTTCTCCACTGATCTGACCCCTCTTGTTCAGGCACCTTTGTTGGTTCATCATCCATGACACACTCAGTAGGTGGGTGTGTCCACAAGGCCACGTCCAGATTTTCCCTCTCTACATTTTCTCACTTGGGAATTTCATCAAGTAAAATGCAGATAACTGCAAAAACTAGTCCTAGTCTCTCTTTTGAGGTCCAGTCTTTGTGACCCAAATTCACAATCTTGATGTTATCACAGAATCTTCACTCTCATTTATTCTCACATATCAATTACCAAAACTTCTCCTGTCTCTGTTGCTTTTGCATAAATCCCCTACACTCTCCATGCACAGGTCTTCATCACCCATTACTTGAACTATTATAATAGATTATTTCTTTTACCTATCTCCAACTTCTCCAATCAATTCTATACTCCAACTTCTCCAATCAACTCTATACAATACTGCCAAAGAAATTTTCCTAAAATTTTAGTTGCCTGATGATAAATCTGCCTCATTACTTACATTTTATCAATACCCTTTGTCCCTCTGACAGAAGGGTAGGTCCATGAGCTACATGAGCTTTAAGAAAGGGACTTGACATCCTATGGGTTTCTTTGATCTTTTCCATCAAATCTCTGCTCCAGGTACCTTCTCCACCTTCTGGTCCCAACATTTTCACCTTCCTTTTGTGTGTCTTCTCCCACTGGATTAAAGTACAGGAGCTTTTTTGTTTTGTTTTTATTTATATAAATTTGTTTTATTTGCATCCCCAATGCTTAGCATTGTATCTGGCACACAGTAGGTATTTAATGTTTTTTGAATGATTCCTCCCTCCTCTCACTTCTCAACAAACCCTAGTGACTCCCAATTACTTCAAGTAAAATATAAATTCTTATTTGCTCTTTAAAATTATTCACAACCTCAACCCTTCATTCCAATCTTCTTATATATTATTCCCCTCCACAAACTGTGAGTTACTCATATTGGCTCACTTTTTTAAACATTTACCATACTACTCTTTTCATTTCTTCCTGTGCCTTGGCTATTCCCCATAATTGTAATATCACCCTTCCTGCCCCTCTCCACCTCTGGTATTCTTCAAAACAAAACAAGCTTCATTTTCTATACAAAACTTCACCTGATTATACTTCCCACTCAGTTAACTCCATCCCAAAATTACCTTACAGAGCTTGTAAGTAGTAGGTACTTAATAAATGTTTTTTGATTGACTGAATGTATGTATGGATATGCTTCTATGGATACATGTCTTCTCTCTCCTTAGAATTTTAAGTTCCTTGAGGGTAAGGACTTCCATTTTTGTCATTGTTCATAGTTGTGGAGCAGCTAGATAGCACAGCGGATAGAGCACCAGCCCTGGAATCAGGAGAAACTGAGTTCAAATCTGGCCTCAGACACTTAACACTTCCTAGCTGTGTGAGCCTGAGCAAGTCACTTAACCCCAATTGCCTCATCAAGAAACAAAAAAATCAAGAAACAAAAAAACCTCAAGCACAGCTAAGTTGTGGCTTTCCATTGCCCTATGTATAACACTTAATTCTTCAAAGACCATGGTGTACAACCCACAATCATACAACACTGGTAGAATATTAGTTATTAAAATTTCATTCCAAGGGAAAATTGGGATCACCATAGGAAGAAGAAACCCAACTACAAAAGATGCAAATTTAAGGACAACCAACAGAAGAAAAGTAGAAAAGATCTCTATATATTTTTGTAATATGCCTTTCAGCATCATAGACAGATAAATAGTAGAGGGACTATATTTGAGTCCTAAGATCACAATTCCAGATTTGGTAGAATGTGAGGTAAAAATGGTATTAAAGAAAAACAAGGGGGGGCAGTTAGGGGGGGCAGCTAGGTGGCGCAGTAGATAGAGCACCAGCCCTGAAGTCAGGAGGACCTGAGTTCAAATCTGGTCTCAGACATGTAACAGCTGTGTGACCCTGGGCAAGTCACTTAACCCCAATTGCCTCAGCAAAAAAAAAAAAAAAGAAAAAGAAAAACATGGGAAAGTAGATGAATCAGACCAAGTGTGACATAAAGGAAATCTATTCTGGAGATGACATAATTAGGAGAATGCTAAATGATAAATTCTAAAGTTATCTGAAAGAAGATACCAAAGACATGAAAAATAAATCTTAGACCTTACTAATGCAAAATAATAATAGGTTATCTTAGCCATTTTGAATATTTTTTCTCCCATTTACTTTGGTATGTAATATAAATTTTAATGCTATTTCTCAGTACTATGTTACATGTATAAGTTGAATACCAAAAGAATAATAGTTGTATACCATGACTAAATTAGATCATCTCTAGGCATTTAATGTTCAGTCACTTCAACTGTATCCAACTCTTTATAACCCCATTTGAGATTTTCTTGGTAAAGTGGTTTGCCATTTCCTTCTCCAGCTCATTTTGCAAATGAGGAACTGAGCCAAGTTACTTGTTAAGTGACTTGCTTAAGACTACACAGCTAGTAAATGTCTGGGGTCAGATTTGAATTCAGAAAGATGAGTATCTCCTAATCTAGGTACAGCACCCTATTCACTGCATCACCTAGCTGCCTATATTTCAGGTATACTGCTAAACAATAAATTTAAAATAGTAGGTTTCATGTTACTTGTACCACATCTAAAGTTTCTGGCTAATATGCATACAAGGAAAAAACAATAAATTCATTACATTAATACCTTAGCTATGGGGCACCCAAATAACTGACATATTCAAGCAACATATTAAGTAAAAATGTATAACCCAGAAAAGACAGTGACCTTACTTGAAAAATGGCCGTCTAAAACACAATAAATTCCTTAAACTTTTATAAATCACTTTGAAAGAGTAGCAGAGGTTACAAAGTAGAATGAGCTAAAGTAGAAACCTATTTTCTGAAATTACAAGTACAGTAAAATTCAGATCTGACCAAGAAATATACTCACAGAACATTAGAACTTGAAGAATCTTTCCATCAATTTAAAAATGAGGCAATTCAAAATTATTCTCTTGACATGCCCAAACTCATACAACAGAAGAGCTGGAACTGGACCACAGATGTTTGGAATCCTAGACTTTCCATTAAAGAAAATCCATTAATGCTTACAGAATTTTAGAAACTTTATTAATTTGCTAATCATCCTTCCCTGTTGCTTATATTAGCCCAAAGTATTCATATTTTTGCTTGTCCTATTCTCATGCTTCATTTGTCATGGAGATGACCCTGGGTTTTCAGTGCCAGTTCCAACAGAACTAAAGCTCTGACAGGTTCTACTGAGCTGGAAAATGCTCAAGTATGGACCCATGTCTATCATCTGAGGACCAGTCTAAGTTTAGAGAGACTCATCACCAGTTTGGCTGTTAAGTGATTTTTTTTTTTCAACAGCAATGTTGGAAGACCCTGGAAAGTCACTGAGGAGTTCTGTCTTGATTTGCATTGATGAAGAAAACACTCACAGATGAAATTACAGATTCTTTAAGTATCAAAGCATAAACAGTTCACATCAATCTTTTACCAAAGGAAAAAAGAGGTAGGTAGAATTACTGAAATATCATTTCTCTATTGTGCCCAAGAGGAAAGCACAATGAAGCATGGAATTAATATGGTAAAATGTAGAACAATGTGAATAAGAGTTAAAAAGCAACTAGCCAGAGAGGAAGGGAAAAAAGAGCTATGTTGATACCTTAGGTAGGGGAACTAAAACTACTGTTCTATACTCTTGTTAGAACCTTATGAGTACATAATTCCTTTTGCTCTCTAACATTTTCAAAAGATCACAATCAAATTTCACAAGTACCTTTCAATGACCTTCAGTTTTCAAGCAAAAAAAAAAAATTAAGTTCAGCAATATCAGCAATTAGAGAAATATTTCAACATTGTTCACTATCAGAATGGGTAAGGCAATTAACTTCTAAGACTTCACAAGTAAAATTAAATGGGTCAGCCTTCTAAATTAAATCTATATTTAAGGCTTAGGCAATTGATGCTGAATTAAAACTCCTGGTGGAGGTATCTTTGAGGATGTCAGGACTATACAGATCAAATGGGGTACATAAATGGTACAATGAATAGAGCACTAAGCCTGGAAACAAGAAATTAAAATTCACCTCAAATACTTTGTAGCTATGTGACTCTTAGCCACTTAATTCATTTGCCTCCGTTTCCTCATCTGTAAAATGGAGATAAATAATAGTACCTATTTCTCGAGATTGTTGTGAGGATACAATGAGATAGTATTTACAAAAGGCTTTACAAACTTTAAAATACTACAAAAATGCCAGCTATTTTTGCTATTAAGTAATTGAAATTATTATAACCTAAGTATTCTCCTTCTTCCAAAAGAATATGGAGACAGAAAATAGAAGATTAGGTATACCATTCATAATCCAAGAGTAATTACATATTCAGATGGAAGTATAAAATATCTAAAGCAAATATATTTGTGAAAACGAATCAACATTAAACTAGATCCAAATTAAAACTTCATGAATAAAATGTTGGAAAAAGTTTAATAAATTTGAGAGCAATCTTAAAAAGAGGAATGATGCCTGATTTTATGACCTTAAAACTCTATTTTTAAAAACTCGTACAACACACTAAAATGAAAAACTACAAATCAAAGATTTAAAAAAAAAACAATTACACAATAACACAATATTTAATAATTCATACAGCCTACTTATACTTTGTCTAATTAGTTTCAGTATCAAAAAGTATTGACAATCCTATATAAAATAAGCTGGTTATCTCAAAATAATAAGCTGAGTAGCTTTGCTTTGGCAGAGGCCAATTCCTTCTTCATAATTATAGAATCTCTCCTGATTAAGACACTAAGTAGTATATAAAATTTCTTAGTTAAAGACCTTAATGGTCACAAAAGCTCATTTTACATGAACAAAATAAAATGAATCAGAATTATGTGATCCAAGTATAGGCCCACTTTGAATAATAAACTGCATCCAAGCATGTTGTTCATAAGCATAAACCACAGACAACCAGCCCTTGATTATTCAATTCAACAAATGTTTAAGTGCCTAGTTTTTAAAATGCAATCTGCTTATGCACTGTTCATACAAAGACACAATTCTAATCTTTAGGTAATTTATGATCTAAAGAGTGGAGCTAGGGGAAGATAAGAAAGATACCCAAATAACTATAATACAGGTCATATATGTAATGGAACATAATTCTACATAATTAGGCCAGGCTTGCCTCTGTCCCCGCCTCCAGTCTTAGGGGCATATGAAATCTTGTTTGCTTGTAAGAGACTATTGAAGTCACTCTCGGGGAATGACAGATATTGGTGCTCTAAGGTCTCACTGAGGTAGGAGACTTAAGAAAAGAGAGATCATTTATACTAGAGCAAGGTGAGGGAGAGGTACAAGTCTTCTTGGTGGAAGTGGTGCTTGAACTTACTTTTGAAGAAAGAATTTTCAATGATGAAAGAAATAATTTCAGAGAAACCTGAGAAGATAGTGTGAGCTGATGCAGAGCAAATTAAGCAAAACTAGAACAATTTATATAATGGCAAACAACAACAACCTAGAAAAACTTAATAGCTAGAAAGTGCTTTACATAAATTGTCTTATTTGATCCTCACAACACCCTATGAGATAAGTGCTATTATTATCTTTATTTTACAAATAAAAAGACTGAGGCTATATGATAAGGATCATACCACTAGTGTCTGAGGCAAGATTTTAATTCAGGTCTTCGAGATTCCAAGTCCAGAACTCTACCCACAGTACCAGCTACCTACCTGATTGATGAACTCTTGATATATGCAATAAGGAACCACAATTCTAATAGACCAATGATGAAGCATGCTTCTAATCTCCAGGCAGAAAGATGACAGATTTAATTACAAAAGGAGTTTTGGGGGGAGGAAGGTTAATAGCCAATAAGAGAATTTGTTTTGTTTAACTATATATTGTTATAAAGGTTTTGTTCTTTTTTTCAAATGGAAGAAGGTAGGAAAGGGGTAGAGAGGAAAAGAGATTTTTTTTTTCATTTAAAAAACTATTTTTTTAATTAAAATTTTTTATTTGCAAAACATATGTATGGGTAATTCTTCAACATTGACATTAATCTCATGATGATTGCAAAAAAATTTGAAGACAGTACTGTTTATACCTCATTCTAATCTATGACTTTATATTTATTTTCTAATTCATCTTATTAGACTTATAAACCTCATTAAGGATCTTTTTTGATCCTGATTCCCATTTGTTAGGTAACTTTACTAGCTTTCCATGGAAGAATCTGCTATGTGCTATATGCCAGTTTTGATATTTTGTCAAGTGCCATCCCTGAACAAAATTCTAAATGTCAGAAATAAGAGCTATAGACCCCATTTTCAATCCCTTCTTTGAGGAAAATACTCCTTTTGCACCTATAAAGAAAAAATAAAGCCTGAATGTAAGCTTCTTGGATTTTAGTATATGATGGGGCTTTTTGTTTGTTATTTTACACATTAAAAGTAATCAAAAGGGTAAGCTTTTAAAATGCTATGTGAGTAGTTTAAGAACTGTATCTTGTTCAGGCTCTGCTTTGATTGGCAGAACAGTATATTCCTAGAGTAGTATTAATACATCAAACAGAACATGGTTCTGTTCTATCTTTGAAGTTGTACCATACTACACTGAGGCAGCAGTATGATGCATTAGGAAATGAGTGATTTAAAGTCAAAAGACCTCCATCACAATCATTCAACATTTGTTAAATATCTACTATGTGCCAGGTACCATGCTATGTCCTGGGGATACAAAAAGAGGCAAAACATAGGATTTCCTCTTAACTTCCTGAATGACCTTTGACAAGCAATTTAACCTCTTTGGGCCTCAATTTTCTCATAGGCAAAATAAAGGTGTTGGACTAGATCACCTTTAAGTTCCTTACCAGTTCTAAATTTATGATACCCGTCTCTAAGTCATACTGTTCTCATCTATTTGCTGTCCTTTAAAGCTGACATGTCTAAGATGAAAATTCAAAGCATATCAGTTTTAAAAGCTGGCAGCAGACTTCTATTGAACACTCAATGGGGAAACCAGTATTTCTCAATTTGTCTGCTGATACTAGATGCTGGTGGGTTAATTGCCTCCCAAACTGCCAAAGCAATAGCTCTAAGCAAAAATAAAATAAAGGAAGCAGGGATACTAGGTCCCAAAGATACAATAAAATATTTGTGACAACTACATTTCTTCCTTAATAATCCCTTATTCTCCTTAGCATTTGGTAGCCTCCTTCTTGAAACATTCTTTCCCTTATCTTCTGTAACACTATATTATCTTTTTTTTTTGTCTTTTTTTTTATTTGCAAAACATATACATGAGTAATTCTTCAACATTAACCCTTACAAAGCTTTCTGTTACAAATTCCCTCCCCTAGTCCCCACCCCTCCCCTAGATGGCAGGATATCCACTACATGTTAATTATGTTAAAATACTTGACAAATCGAATATATGTATACATATTTCCACACTTATTGTTGTGCAAGAAAAATCGTATCTACAAGAAAGAAAAATCAGATAAAGGAAACAATGCAAGCAAACATCAGTAGAGAGCATGAAAATGTTATGTTGTGGTCCACAGTTCACATCCCTCTCTCTGGGTGTATATGGCTTTCTTCAGTGAACAATTGGAACTGGTTTGAAACATTTCATTGTTGCAGAGAGCCATGTCCATCAGAATTGATCATCATGTAATACTGTTGTTGCCGTGTATAATGATCTCCTGGTTCTGCTCATTTCACTCAGCATCAGTTCATGCAAGTCTCTCCAGGCCTCTCTGAAATCGTCCTGTTGGCCGTTTCTTACAGAACAATATTCCATAACATTCAGATACCATAATTTATTCAGCCATTCTCCAATTGATGGGCATCCTTTCAATTTCCAGTTTCTTGCCACTACAAAAAGGGCTGCCACAAACATTCTTGCACATGTGGGTCCCTTTCCCTCCTTTAAAATCTCTTTGGGATATAGGCCCAGTAGAAACACTGCTGGGTCAAAGGGTATGCACAGTTTGATAACTTTTTGAGCATAGCTCCAAATTGCTCTCCAGAATGGCTGGATCCGTTCACAGCTTCACCAACAATGTATCAGTGTCCCAGTTTTCCCACATCCCCTCCAACATTCGTCATTATCTTTTCCTGTCATTTTAGCCAATCTGACAGGTGTGTAGTGGTACCTCAGGGTTGTCTTAATTTGCATTTCTCTGATCAATAGTGATTTGGAGCAACTTTTCATATGACTACATATAGTTTTAATTTCATCCTCTGAAAATTGTCTTGTAACACCATATATTATCTCTATGACAATTCCTCCTGGATCTCATTACTTTATTGCCCCTTAAAAGGCTGAAAACACTCAACTCTTTGCTCTTCTGTATATTTATTTATTCATGGAAATTGTCCCCCTCCAGAACTTCAACTATTACCTTTTGCTTAGATCACTAACACCAACTAACTAGACTCCCTTCAATCTATTTTTAGTGTTATCAGACTCATCTTTCTTAAATGCCAATTTCCTTCAAGTCATTTCCCTGATAAGAGACTTTCAATTACAAACTACAATCTAAAACTCCTTTACCTAGTTTTTACAATTCTTGTGTATAATTTGGCTCAATTTTATTGATTTAACTTTCCCTATGTCCAAATATTTTTTGCTTCAACTGTTACTGTTGTATCCACTAATTCTACCTAGAAACCTATTTCTTTTATCTTGGAATTATTCTCCACTTATCTAACAAAATGACTAACCTTAAATCTAAGTTTAAATTTTACTTCCTCAGCACTTATTCAGCACTCTGATAATTTCCTCTCTGAATTAAAGTTTGCAATACTTGATTATTCCCTTTTTAAAGAAAACTATAAAACATTAATATTAAAAATATTCCTTAGAAAAATACCTTCATTTTGTCAGGGAATTGAGACCCAGAGAAGTTAAACATGATTTATCAAATTAATATGGTAGTGCTGGGATTAGCAGCCAATTCTCAACTCCCAATCCAAGGATCTTTCCATTCTTTTTATCACTTAATCAACAATCATTGGACATGCATCCCTTTCCTGTACTCTGCAATCCAGCTAGACTAACATGTTTTTTCATACATGACACTCCATATCCTATTTCCAATTTGTTTTTACTGGCTACCTCATAGGGCCTGTAATATATGCATGTATGGTCCCCCCCCCAAAAAAAAAGGCTGCTTAAATCTATTTGCTTGATGTTTAATGATCCTGGCACAAAATAAAAATTAACCTACATTAAGAGAATGGAAACACTGATTAAAAAATCATAACAGCTTGATAAGAAATTAGTGTTTACACAAACAAAAAAAAAAAAGAATCTTTAAATATCTTTGCCAGCAAATAGAAAAATGAATGTAACAGAACACTAAGGCTTTATACATTAAGTTCATCACCTGACTATATTTTAGTCATCATATCTTCTCTCCAGATTTAAAAAAGTTTTCTATAACATGCAATAAATGTACGCACATATATTCAAAGTACATAAAAGGTAAAGGATGGGCAAGGTTGTGAAAGCCTTTAAATGCTAAATTTAAGAATTTATATTTGATCCTAAAGGCAACAAGAAACCCAAAGACTTCATTGACTGGGGGCCAAGAAATTAGATGATTTGATCTACATTTAGGAAAATCATTAGTAGTCATTCGGAGGATGTACTGGAGAGGCAAGAAGGTAATTAGTAATCTATTGCATATCACTATTAGGTCTGTATCACAAAGAGATCAAATTTTTTTGCAAATTTTTTTTTTTTTTTTTTTACGTGGTGGTGACAAAGACTTGGAAATTAAGAGGATGGCCATGAAATGGGGAATGGCTGAATAAGTTATGGTATATAATTGTGATGGAATACTATTCTGCTATAAGAAATGATGAGCAGAGCGGTTTCAGAAAAATGTGGGGAAAACTCAAATGAACTGATACTAAGTGAAGCAAGGAGAACCAAGTTTGAACATTGTACACAAAAATGAAAATATTGTAATGATGATTAACTGTAAAAGACTTAGCTAATCCAATCATCACAATGATCCAAAACAATTCCAAAGGATCCATAATGAAAAATGCTAACCCCTTCCAGAGAACAGATGAAAAAAATCTCAATACAATTTGAAGCATACTTTATTTTCTTTTTTTTTCAATAAGGTTTATATGAAAATGTTTTACATTATTTTATTTATAAATATATATAATTGATAGAATATTGCTTATTTCTCAATGGGTGGGGGAGCAGCTGAAGGGGGAAAAGTATGAAATTTAAAATGTAAAAAAACCATTAAAAATAACTTGTAAAAAAAAAAAGGAATATCACAATAGTCTACATAAGTGATTAAAAGGCCTAAACATACTATACTCATGGAGAGGAGACACAGGAAAGAAATGATGTGCAGATAGAAAAAAGGTGTTGAGTAGTTAAATATGTTTAGAGTTAAGGATGACATCAAAGTTGCTAACCTGGGCGACTGACTACAAGAATGATAGGGCTCTCAACAGTAATTGGGAAGTTTCGTAAAGTAGGTTGTAGAAGAAATGGGGGAGTGAGTTTTGTCTTGGACATATTGAATTTGAGATATCTCAGGACATCCAATTTGAAATGTTCAATAGGCA
Source organism: Myrmecobius fasciatus (assembly GCA_023553655.1). Classification (NCBI taxonomy): domain Eukaryota; kingdom Metazoa; phylum Chordata; class Mammalia; order Dasyuromorphia; family Myrmecobiidae; genus Myrmecobius; species Myrmecobius fasciatus. The sequence continues at coordinate 115,785 of JAJPUD010000839.1, forward strand.
GTAATAAAAGATTAGAAGTCAGATATAATTATTCTTCAATTATTTCAGTTGCTATCGATTCTTTATGACCCCTTTTAGGTTTTTCTTATTTTTGGTGAAGCAATCCAGGGTGTGATTTTCCCAGGGTCACTGAATTAGTAAGTACTGAGACCAAATTTGAACTCGGGTCCTCCTGATTCTATGAAATTGAAGGGAAAGTTAGGCAGAGGGAAACCAGAATGTTGAAATGTTGAAAAACACAAGAGAAGAGAATACTCAAGCAATGATCAATAGTATCAAAAACTGCAAAGAAGTCAAGAAGGATGAGCACTCAGAAAAGAGAATTAAATTTGATTAAAAGATCATTGATAAATTTGAAGAAAGCCATATTAGTGATAAAGTTAGAAGCTTTAATTGGAAGAGTTACAGGAGAGGAACAGAAGTTTGAAGTGTTCCAAGATTTTTTAAGAAATTGGGTTGGGGCAGCTATGTGGCACAGTGGATAGAGCACCAGCCCTGAAGTCAGGAGTACCTGAGTTCAAATCTGGTCTCAGACACTTAACATTCCTTAGCTGTGTGACCCTGGGCAAGTCACTTAACCCCAATTGCCAAAGCAAAAAAAAAGAAAAGAAATTGGGTTGAGGAAAACGTTATATGATTATTGTTAAAAGTAATTGTAGTAGTTGGTAAGGGCTTTGAAGGATGGGGATGGAGCAACAAGTAAATTTACAAGTAACAACTAAAAAAGACCTAATAAACAGGGAGAGATTTAAGATTGAGAGAGGAGGGGAAACTTAGAAAAGATGAGAGGGACAGGATAAAGGGTCTATACAGAAAGATTGGCCTTGGTAGGTAGTCATTTCTTCTTCATTATAAACTGAGCAAAGGAAAAAATAGCAAAGGATGATAGGGAAGGAAGTTGTTATAGGGCAAAGGGGAAATGAAGCTCAGAAATAACAGCTTTTAGTGTTTTGGTAAAAGAGGCAAAGTTCTCAGAAGAAGGGAAGGAGTGGCATAGATAACTTAAAAAAAGGTTTTAAACAAAAGGTATGTTATAAAGATGAGAGACCAACTAGGATCATCTTGTTGTAGTAAAGACACAATTGAGATTAGATGACACAAATTGTAGTGGAATCAGCAGTTGTGTGATTTCCTTCAGCTCTGTTCAGACATGAGTAAAAATTCACGAAGTGAATAATGGTGAAAAGGGTCCAGAGCTAAGTTTTGACAAGGTATGAGTGGGACAAAGGAATACAGAATTCAAGTGTAAAAAATAGTGTAGAAATGCAGTAATTAACTAAATGGCCAAGAGACAGCATAAACTGGAATAATAGCCTAGGGAAAAGTAGTAAAGCATAGAGGAAATGGAAATCATAGCAATAGGTTTAGGAGTTAAGGCATAGCAAGAATAAGATAAGATAAATGAAGACTTGTCTACAATAATTGGAAAAGATAGAAAGCCCGTATTTTATTCCCTCATATTTCTTCCTCTTCCTAAACACCCCTACTTCAGGAAATAACACCGTTGTTCTCCTTTACTTAAATCTTTGAATCATTGTTTCATATGTTATATGCTTCCACATCTCATGAAACTCGTAACTGGGAAATATCACCATCCTGCGATATTCAATTAGCCTTGGTACGCAATTCTTATCATTATCCTCTGTCTGAAAAGCAAGGCTATTAACTTCAAAACCTTCATTTAAAGAGGAAGTCCTGCAGTGTTCACTTCTAAACTATACTTTTTGTATTTCTGTGAACTTCATGAAGAAATATTACTCTCTTGTGCACCTGATTTTGCAGCTTCCGTTTGGGCACTGTCTTCCTCTACTGTAAAGTCTATATTTATCTTTCTCCATTCCATTTCTGCCACCATAGAGTCCTAGACTTTCTAATTTCATAGCTGGTTGCTTTTGGTTGGCTCTTACTTCATCATGTACATTCACTTCTTGAGAGCAGAGATTGTTTAGATTCTTTTGTATTTGCACTTGGAGCTAGGAATACTAAGTCCCTACCTGTAAGAGCTTATAATCTAACATGAATAATGATGTGAAATAAGTTTAGTTTCACTAAAGCTAGCAACTATTTTCCACTCAAATTTTACATATAGTATTTTTTAGTTTAAAAAAACTTCCTAAATTTAAAATATTAATGCTTATTCAAAAATCACAAATTAAATTTCAAGTTTTAAACACATATACAGCTTTATAGGAGACATGGTATTAAATGTAGCACTTGGAAAAACAAAGCTCACAAAGTGAAACTAAAAAATTGGGACTCTTTAGTCTCTGCTCTAGCTTTTAGACTGCTGCCTTCAAATCCCAGTAACATTTTCTTCTTACAAATTTCCACCTTAAAGAAATCTCTATATTGTATTCTGAAACAGAATAGTTTATAGGTAGACACTCCTGTTCAACCAAAAAAGAAATGATTGAAAGACAAGATGAAATTTGGGGCTTTAATATTTTTGGTTTCAAAAAAATCTGATAATCTTTGCAAGTTATGCAAAATTGTATTTTTTGTACAAATAATAGTGATTTCTTTTCTTTTCTTTTAAAAAAAATTTTTTTTGTTTTTTTTTGCCGAGGCAATTGAGGTTAAGTGATTTGCCCAGGATCACACAGCTAGGAAGTGTTAAGGGTCTGAGGCCAGATTTGAACTCAGGTGCTCCTGATTTCAGGGCTGGTGCTCTATCCACTGCACCACCTAGATGCCCACAGTACCATTTCTTAAATGACCTTTCCCCTTCTTATAAAGAGTTCTCTATGACCACATATCTAACTCAAAATTAAAATTCTCTCTACAAATATATGATTCTAATATTTGTAATTCATCATTTGAATGGCTTATAATTCATATTTTATCATCCAGTCAGAAATAAGAAGTCCCCATCTTTTGTTTCTTTATTAACAGACATTAACATAGCCCCAAATTATCTGGAAACAACAAAATCATCATGGCAGGTTCTCCTAACTAGAAATACTTTAGGGAGTTAGAGGTGATGAGAGGGGAGTGATGGTAGAAATAGCAAGAAAACCTCAAAGAAGGAGCACCAATTTCTAGACCTAATAGTAGTTTTAAAACCTTCAATATATGGATCTCAAAGTTTTGGATAATTTTCAATGGCAATAATTCTGAGAGAGATACTACTTTTCAGAAAACAGGCAGATAAAGTATACGACACAAGGGAAAGATGATACAGATTTGAAACTAGACCTACAAAATCAGTCAATAAGATTTCATTAAGTGCTTATTATGGATTAGACAATAAAATACAAAGAAGGGAAACAACAACAAAAATGGCCCTCTCCCTCAAGGAGCTTACATTCTAAAGGAAGAGAACACATGCAGATATAGTTACATACCAGAATAGGTATACACATAAAATAGGTGAAAATTAACTTTTGAGGTAAAGACTCTAGAAGTTGAAATATGTGTAAGTGGGAGAGAAAAGAAAAATCACTTTCTGGGGGCTATATTAAGAAATTAAATTAGATGGTATCTAGTGGGCAGTGATCTTCATATATTTCTTGCCTAAAACAAGCCATAAGAATCTGACAAAACGATGAGAAACCATAGGATTGGTTGCTGATCTGCTATTTAAGCTAACTTACTCTGATGAAAATCTTGATGAAAGTCTTAATAAAGACTTTATTGTCTTTCATGACTAACACTTGGGAGTTAGAAGACTTAGGTTCCAAATCTGCCTCCAACATTTCTATTTATTGGTGCTACTCTGGGCAAGTCACTTCATGTCTCTATTCCTCTGGTGTAGGCAGTTCTGGTACTCAAAGTTCCAATGCAATCATATCTTTCACCAGTACTCAAATGATATTAAGCAGCTGCACTCAAATAAGGATTTTAATTACAAGAGTCAGTCCAGTATGAAAAAATTTATCTAAATTGACATTAAGCACCTAGTACTGGGACAGCACCACAAGATTTTTTTAAGCAGTTCCTGTGCTATAAGCTACAATTCAGTTATTGAAATAAGCCACAAGTGTATGTGTATATATGTATTCATAAATATACATGTATACACATACATACATTCATTTTTGTATATGTATGTATGTACATAGTATCCAAAAAGCAGAGAATACTAGTAATAGATGTAATGCTACACTATTCTAGAGATTCAGAAAAGAGAGAGAAGTGGATACTGAGGATGGCTTAAAAAGAAGCAAAGATTTGGATTAATGGAGGGATGGGAAGTGGAGTTAATTAAAAAAAAAAAAAAGAAAAAAAAGAAAAGACCCTGACTGGTGTGTATATAGAAAGACAAAAGTTTACTCTAGCTTGAAATGAATAGTCTATGCCACTTCAAATTCTACATTTGGGGTGGAAAAAGCTTCATAAGCAGATACTAAAACACATTTGGGATTTTACAAGAATGAAATGGAAAGGAAAAGACGTTGGATTTATTTGACAAAATCAGAAGTAATAGAAATTAAGGAAGCTAAGTCATAGGTGAAGGACCTGAAACCAATCAGTGCTAGAAAGGAAAAGCAAACAAATCATTAGACTACTGAGTAGTAGAATTGGATTGTAGAAGACTACTGAGTAGAATTGGATTGCAGAAAAGGCACTGAATTAGCAATCAGAAGGCTTTAGCTGACATGCTAAATTTGCAGTTTATAATCTGTGTGCCCTCATTTCTGATTTTGGGTGTAAAGTTACCATTGATTTGGGACCACCTTCTAAAGTCAAAATGGCCCACATTCAAAGTCGCTGATCTGAACTCTCAGAAGACTCATTTTGTATGTGCTATCATTATTAGATTATATGTCAACAGTTACAAATGGCCTAGATGTTTCTATATTAATAGAGAATGTTTACTTAGAATTTATACTAGTTTATCTTCTGTCTCATAAGAAGACTCTTCAGAAGATTTAAAAAAACACTTTTGTAATAATGTAAGCATCACACTTTTTCAAAAGGACAACACATTTTGTCATATAGCAGTTAAAATAAGTACCGCAAACTATTCCAGTATAAATCAAGTACTGAATTACAATAAAAATACTGACAATATAACAGCAGCGGGAAAGGAACTATTATAATTAACCTTCTAACAACAGAAGATATGTTAAACAATAGATATAGCAATTTTACTTTTTTTTACTTTTACTTATTTGTTTTACAACATAAGATAAAGAAACTTACTCCATTTCAATATCTTCCCTATAACTTAAAAAAAATAATAATTTGTTTCACAGTTGTACATACAAACGAATGCACTAGTCAAATCTCATCAGCCATCTCTATATGTGTACCCCTGAACATTTCTGAGGTTTATTACTTGTGAAACATTCTCATAAGCTATTCCTACCAAGCAAGCGCCACACTCTGTAAGAGATAAAGTTTCAGCCTTTTTTAAAATAGATTTTGTAATCTAAAAAACTTTGTAAGGGTCAATGTTGAAGAATTACCCATACATGTTTTGCAAATAAAGTTTTAATAAAGGGAAAAAAAAAGAATTTTCTACAGGGTCACATATTTGTAGGGAAAAAAATGAGTAATTTTGGGTAGTAGAATCCTCTCTGTATAGATAATTTCAGTATAAAATTTGTTTGGCTATTAGCAGTCAAGTTTACCAAAATGTAGGCTCCCAAATTCTCCAAATCTTGAATAGAACTTGTCAAATGAAGCTTTCATTTGGAATTCCAAATGTGTTATACTATCATGTGTACAGAAAATACTGTATACTACAGATAAAAAAAACAAAAACCCCACAACCCCCCAAAAAACCTAAAAACCAATCTCTGTAATATGGGTTAAATCCTATTACAAAAAACTCCCAGGTATTAAAATGTGTTATATTATTACTTAGATGGGTCTGTGATAGGAAAATGTTACAAACAATAATGAAGTATAGACTGGGTAAAATGAATGAATTACCCAGAAAAGTAAATTCTGAACTATAACTATAACCAACAATAAAGCACCATATTAATCATTGTGTACTTTCCTCTAGCTTGGCAACCAAGAAAACCTATATAAGCTTGGTCTATTAAGTAACTTTAAGAGGTGTGTTGCAATATGAAGCCCCAGTGTATATGGGAATGAGAGAAGTACAGAAAGCAGGATGCCATAGCATGAGTGCTAGATACCAGAGTTCAAATACTGCCCCTGACATTACTGTGACCATTAATAAAACTGGTTTCTCAATCTTGCAAAAAGGGAATACTACTTTCATGATTATCTCAGAGGGTTTTCTGAGGAAAGCATTTTAAAAAAACTATCAAATGCTTAATAAATGAAATATTGTTATTTTATAACTATCATGAACTCATTAACCTATATAAGAAACTGAGCCAAGTTGTTGATTTAAGGGAGGAAAAAAACAGAACCACCTTGGAGGTATGGGGAAGAAAAGGGAAACAGAGGAAATACAAATTTCAATAAGATAAGCAGAGATTTCATCAAACTGCATTCTATTTTAGAGAACCTGAAATGTTTGATGAAAATATGGCAAAGAAATTTTATTTAGAGTTTGTAGTTATACATTAAGGCCAATAAATAAATACAGCACTTGTTCAAATGACATGGAAAATTAAGCACAATCTATCAAAGAATTTAAGATTTCCAAGTAAACTTTTAAAGAAAGGGAAGGGAATTTGGGGCAGCTAGGTGGCACTGTGGATAGAGCACCAGCCCTGAAGTCAGGAAGACCTGAGTTCAAATCTGGTCTCAGACACTTAACATTCCCTAGCTGTATGACCCTGGACAAGTCACTTATCCTCAATTGCCTCAGCAAAAAGCAAAGGAAAAAAAAAAAAAAAGAAAGGGATTGGCATTAAATTAAAAAAAAAATTAAATGACTTGAAAAATGCATGAAGTTCAATGAAAATTATCAAATACTGAGAATAACCACATCTTCAAACACCTTTCAAAAAAAAAAAAGGGGGGGAATTCCCATTTTCCCCCCACATTATGGTAAAATTTACTGTAGATTCAAAGCTATTTAAATATGAGAATTCAATTATTAAAGATCAGGTCTCATTGGGACAATTATCAGTTGAATAAATGTCTAACAGCAAATTCTGTTGTAGGTTCCCTGGACTCCTTTAATCTCAAAAGTTTTTGTAGTCCTCTATTAGTAAAGGAGATAATTACTTTAAAAAACTGGGTATAATATATACAATACTATGCAAGACAGACATTTGTTAGATGGATTTAATAGTCAATGCAAATAAATTTTAGGCACTTCTTGAACACAGACTGTGAACACTGTCTCCCAAAAATAGTACAAGCTTTCAGTACATAATGGGACTTAATCCTTTGGTCATATATATATTATGTATATATTGCATGACATTTCAAGTTTAGACTTTTTGAGTCTGGAACTGTGATTTAATTGGCAGAAAATTCCTAGTATTGGAAATTCCCCCCTGCCAATGCTGACAGCAACTCTTCTGCAATTTATAGTTTTATATATTGACAGTGTAACCCTACACAATTCATTTAACAACCTTCAAGACCCCAGTTCAATCTCTGAAGCTAGCTCTCTATCCAATAATGTTTTGCTGAAGCTTAATTCTATAAAATTAAGATTTAATAAAAAAGAGCAATTTTTAGTCAATAGAATCTTGTTTTAAAATGTGGTTTTTCTCTTTCTTTCCTACCATTAATGCTTTGGGAAAGTTACAGAGTGCAAGTTATTTTTGAAATATTTTTTGGTTTTGTAATGAATGAAATCTTAAAAATTCTTGTTCATAATGTGCAAAAATAAATAGGACACAATGCTATAGTTAAGAATATCATTAAACAACTTTCTCTAAGACTTCATTTACATTGTGCTTATTTGATAAAGACTAGGCAAATGCAATGCTCCTTTCAGAAGTCATGTGTCCTAAATTAAGATTGTTTTTCATTTTTTAAAAAAGGTGCATAATAAACAACAAAAACTAACTTTCTTTAACTCACCTAATGTAAAAAGAATTATGAATGATCACTATCAATATCTGGGAGCCTTCATTTTTATTGAGAACCAAAATGAACTATAAAGATGAGCTTTTTAAGTCATCAGTGAAATTTGAAAATTTTTCCTACTTACAAACCTGAAACTGCACAAACACAAGAGCTTTCACTTGTTTCAAAGGAAAACATTTTGTTATCTAAGTGTAACAATCCTATGTATTCTGATGTCATTCCAACAGCTACTTGGGGAAACTATTCAAACTACAGCTTTAATTGATACATGGTTTTAAAATCTAATATGCTTCATTTAAACTTGCATAATTTCATCAATATGGATTCCTTCCACTGATGTAGATTAGTTTTTCTTCTAGAGTTCCTATGGTTGAAAAAAATCTCTCCAAATTTAGCCAGACTGGTCCTCAGGCAATAAAAAATATACTTCATCACTGAACGCAATACAAAGCCTTTCCAATTTGCTAAGACCAAGTATATTTAAAATATACTTTTATTTAAATTGTGTATTTAACAATATACAATAAATTTGGAAAATAAAACATTAGGAAGAGAGCATACTGTCATCAACATGACTTGGAGGAAGCCATTAGAGGGCTCTATGTCAGTATCCAAAATTAAAAAAAAAAAAAAAAAAACAAAACATAATTACAAGGATGCTGAGTGTGCCCCCACTTTAAAAAACTCTCAGCTTTAACTACAGTTACAATCTCAGAAATCAGGTCTAAAATACCCTCTGGATTAGATAAATAACTATAACTTCTTTTTCCTAACAAGTGATTGGGGAAAAAGTTTGAAAGTATCTAGAGTTTGGGAATCAATTAAGCTTGATTCCATAAAGGTCTAAAATCAGTAGCCCATCTTCAAAAGCATACTGACCTTTATATAATTAAAATTTTCATGCCTCCATTTTAAGTCTGAAAATGTATAATGGTTATAAAACCATAAAACACAAGGTCCTTAATGTTAAACATTGAAGTGATCTACCAAAACCACATGCTTCTGGCTTAGTTAAAATTTTATTATTTTTATAACATATTTTGGTAGTAATGACCTTTAAATCTGTATTACTATTTATGATATATGTACATTTATTTTTCCCTATAATTTCATTAATTTTGAAAAAGTTCACATTAAGTTTTTAAATTATTTCTTTTGCAATTTGGATTATATTGTTTGAAATAGTTGGGATTTTAAAGCCAATATGACATGCAGGGATTTGTAAATCATAGTATTAAATTAGTATAATGGCTGTTAATGGTTATGTCAGAGGCTTAAGTTTTGACTTTTAACAAATTTTTTAAAAATATCAATTCAACATTTATAGCACTCTGAGGAACAGTATTATAAATGGCAATAAAGTTTAATATACATTACTTCAAAAGTCAAAATGCAAAACCATTTTGAAATCATAATAAACATTCAGAAATGTATGCTTTTTCTAGTTACCTAGCTATTAAGCAATATATTAAGTGGGAATAAATCTCTTAGCTATAATTTTAACTCTTCTCAAAATACTGTTTTTAAAACTCAAAAAGTAAAAACAATTTCTTGCCTTCCATAGCAGACCACTACAAACCAATGCCAGAACCTCTACATTTCAGTGACTAGAATAGTATGCTTTACACTTGAAGATGTCAAATTCATTTAATATTTGTCATATAATTTAAGATATGTACAGTGATTCTAACTAAAACCCAATACTTCAAAATTTTTGAAAGATCACACCATTTGATAGATATTTCTTAAATTTTTTTCTCATAATTGGCTCTGAAAATTCACTTCCTAAATTATATTCTCATAATTTAAAGTATAAGATTACATACTTAAATAAGCAATAAGTTCTTTTAAAAAAAATATGGAAATAAATTAGTAGCAATTGGTAATATTAAATCAACTACTGCATAAGAATTCCACTCCAGTGTACCATCTTTTTGTGTGTGTTTAGGAATTAAAAACTTCCTACTCCCACTCCCACTCCCCAACCCTAAATTTAGAAACTTTCAGCTTTCTTTTCTTTTTTTAAAGAAGCAGTGCAAAATTTTTTCTGGGTAGGTTAATACAATGCAGAGAACATGAAGACAAAGTATAAGTGACATATCAATATCTATGTACTGGTTTCATTCTAGGTATAAGTATATTATTCACTTAGGTTAGGTATATTATTTACCTTTTTCTAGTATATAAATCAAAGCTATTAACCTAAATTGGAAGTATACATACAATACATATACAAACTGATGCAAAACATCTTTTTCATATGTAACATTACATTTTAAAAATAGAGAAAATTGAATACTTGTGCCATTGATTTGTTTTGTTTTTGACAAACAAAAAGACAACATTCAATTTAGGGAGGCTTATACTGATAATAAAGCTCTTGTAGTTAAAAATGTCTTCCTCTCCCTTTATACTTACCACAGACTACACAATGTCCTGAGAGGATTCATCATGACAGAAATGTCAATCACAGCTTTAAGACCTAACTTCAGAAGAAACTTATATGAAAGCAAACTGGAACGTGGGACTCCATCTTTCTTTTTCAAAGAAGTGGTCTTAATTTGTTTCTTATAGAAAAAGTTTGTCAGTTTATTATAAATATATCTAACCCATTAATTTTTGCAGCTTTCAGGTGAATTATAGTCCAGCACTTCATTTATGCAAAGTCTACAGAGGTCAGTAGAGATCATCTAATCTTAAGTCGTGACATCATCCATTCAAGTCCTTGGCACAATCTATAAATAAAGAAAATAAAAATTATCTAGTTAACGTCATATTTTAAGGGAATATATCTTAATGGTAACTATAGCTCACATTTATATGAACTTTATAAGAAACATTATTAGGAAAGCACTGGATTTGTAGATAAGAAAAATTGGATTCAAATCCTAGCTACTAATTATTAATTTGCCATCATGGGCAAGTCACTTAACCTCTGGATCTCATTCCTCTTATCTATCAAAGAGATGAGCTCTATTGTTCTTTCCTTAGATTTAATTCTATGATCCTTTTACAAAGATTTTCATGTATCTATTAGTTTAACTGAATCATACAACTGTGAGACAGGTATTTTACAGATGAGGAAACTGGGGACTTAAAAGGATTGGGCAAATTACCTTTGGTTTCCATCTACTTTAAAGTTCTGATGTTTTCCCTAATTGGTTCTTTTTGTTAATTGGTTTACCCCTTTAAGAGTCAGACTTCCCTGGCCTTCTATTCCCTGTTCTATCTACTATCTCATTTTCCTGGCTTCAACTACTATCTCTCCTTACACAAGCTTTGATAAAGCTATATTGAATCTATACCTTCAGGCATGACTTCCTGCCATATATGAATAGTAGTTCCAGGCCTTTTATTTCTTAATACTTCTTGTACCTTTGTATGTGGATATACCAATGTGCTTTGAAACTCAACACGTCTAAGAATGAACTCATCTTCTTTCTAATGATTATCTTCTGTCAAAAGTACTATATTCTTCTAGTCCTCTAGGCCTGAAACTATATCACTTTTGACGCATTTTGCTCCTTTATTTTCTATATTCAGTCACCAAGTGGTATTTAATTCTTCCTTCATAGGCCTCCTTAAATCTTTTCCTTCTTTCCTATTCCCGTTGTAACCAGTCTCAGATCAGGCCTTCTCAGCTCCCAATCATCTCCAAAGGTCCAGTTTCTCCCTACTAAAACCCATTCTATCACCATAGATCAGAATTAATCTTTCCAAAATAATTCTTGTCACATATCAAAAATTTCCTTGCCTCCTGAACCTCAGGCCTGCCATATGCTAACACCATTGCTTAACCCTGAGTATTAGATATAAGAGAAGATTTTGGTTCTTTGATCAAGCTCTATCTTTACTGTTGAGACCTCATGCTTTTCTAATAGTATCTTTTACCTGACTCGATCTTTTCTTACCCATATTCTCTCTTGAATTTCTACTACACAGTTCCTTAGCTAGTTCCTGCTCTCTGCCTTGTCTTCTCAGATTCAAATGTACTTGCCTTGCTTTAGTTAACTTCCTGAAACTATGACTAGCCTGATTTATGATACTTGGCAGTCTCCTATTTACTCACACTAATAGTTCTGTGGCATTCCCTATCCCATTGCTGCAAAGTTTGGGAGTAGCAAAGGCCATATTCCTCCCTGAAAACTCAAAACCTTCTGCTGTTTCACATCAAATATGAATATATCCTTAATTTACCCTACTTCCAAATTCCCCTTCCCCCTTTTCCCTCATATTTCTCTGTTGAGCAAAATGTGCTTCAGTACTTAATTTTGTGTGTTCTTCCCTCCTTGACCAATTTATATGAGAATGAGTCATGTCACCCACTCCCTCTACCTCCTTCCTTCTTGTTTATATAAACTTCTACCTTTCTGTATACTTCAATTATTTGAGATAATTTTCTGTAACCTTCTACCCTTCAGTATACTCCTCTTCTCCCTTTTTTCTTTTTAAATATCAAAACAATTTTTACAGTGGAAGGGAAGGCGGGGAGAGGGTGAGTGAGTAAACCTTACTCTCATCAAAATTGGCTCAAATAGGAAATAACATGCATACACAATAGGAGTAAAGAAATCCAACTTACCCTGCAGGAAAATAGGAGGGTAATGGGATATGGGAAGGAGGGAATGGGTGATAAAATAGAGAGCATATTGGGGGAGGGAGTGGTCAGTAACAAATCACTTTTGACGGGGTTAAAAGGAGAGAAAATAAATGGGAGGGAAATACAATTAGCAATATTAATTGTAAAAAAAATTTTTGATGCAAGTTTTTCTGATGAAATATTACTATTCTTTGGTAAATGATGAGCAGGATGCTTGCAGAGGGAAAAAAAATCTGGAAAGTCCTCCATGAACAAAGTGAAATATACTGTATACAAAGCAACGTTCTGGGATGACCATCTGTAAATTACTTTTTAATTCTCAGTAGTACAATCATCTACAACTACTCTGGAGGACTTATGATGAAAAATCCTATCCAGAGAATATTGAGTCTGAATACAGATTTAGATATGCTCTCTTTCATCTCCATCTTTCTCTTTATTTTTAACTTAATTTTTCTGAAGGTTTTTATTTTCATTAGAGTGGGAGAGCTTTATTTTCTTTCACAACTTGATTTTTATGGATATGTTTTACACAATTTTACATGTGATTTCTTAATTATGGGTAAGGATGAAGGAGAGAACCTAGAACTCAAATATCTTAAAAATAAATGAAAAAAATAAATTTTGAATGTAATTGGGGGAAAAATATAAAACAAAATATGGCTACTCCCAGGCCTTCTGTCTAATTAGATTCCCGCCATGATTCCCCATAATAATAGAATTTATAAAGGACCCATGTATCTATCATCTTTCCATATTAGAATTTCCATAGAATTAAGCACTTTATCTTTGTTTAGTTCTTTATTATTGTTTATTCATGTTTATATTTTTTGTTTGATTCTTATGTTTGAACAAGATTTTCTGCCCAGAATTTGGTTTTTTCACCAGGAATGCTTAGAAGTCCTCTATTTCTTTAAAAATCTATTTTTTGGTCCTGCAGAATTATATATAGGTCTGTTAAGGAAGTTGGCTAATTCTTGGCTAACGCCTAACTCTTTGCCTTTTAGAATATATCATATTCCAAGTTCTCCACTCTTATTAGAGTTAATTGTGATTCCTCATTACTTAAACTTTTTTTTTCTGACTGTGGTATTTTTCCTTTGACCAGGTAATCAGTCAATAAACATTAATTAAGCAGCTATTATGTGCCAGGCACTATGCTAAGCAATGGAAAGTAGATAACTGATGGTTTCTTTTTATTCCTACTCTGCTGCTCTCTGTTTTAAGGTATTTAGGCAGTTTCAGATTTCTTGAAATATGATGGTTTTAGTTTTGTTTTGTTTTGGTTTTTTGGTCATGATATTCACCAGGTCAATTGTTTTTGCTATGGGACATTTTATCTTTCTATTTTTTTTTCAATCTTTTGACTTTGTTTTATTATTTCTTGTGGCCACATGGAGTTTGGCCTTTCTTTGGTTTATTCTAATTTTCAGAGAGTTCACTGTTTGGACAAGATTTTATTCCCCTGATGGCATGCTACCCATCACCTTTTCAATTCTTTCTTCTACACAATTCATTTCCACCCCTCTAATTTTTATATTTCATTTATAAAATTATTTTAATACTTAAAAAAAAACCCTCTTGCTTCATCCTCTTCTAGGAATCCTAATTGAGTTTGTGCCCAAGCAATGTTTTTGTTTTTTTTTTCTCGTGAGGCTTTGCTTATATGTTTCAGTGTCATTCTTCTGAGTTTGTATCTTGGGTCATCCTGCCACTATAAACTTTTGCTTGTCTGCTTGTTCTTCCTATCTACTTCCTGAATTCATACTTGACATTAGGGCAGGACTTTGCTGCATTTCTGAAGGGAAGATTGGAGCTGGGTATTTCTTGAGGTATTACATATTGTGTTAGTCCAGAATCTCAGGAACAGGCTGGAGATATTCAAACTTTTAGTATTCCCAAGTGTTCTCTATCAAGAACAAAGTTAAAACACTGTGATCTCTGCACATTCCAGATTTGGGGTTTGGATCTCATCAATATATGGAATGCTGCTAGATTCAGACCTTTAACTTTGGGAGGTGGGTGGTGACAAAGCTATCAGCTAGCAACTGTACCTACAACCTGCAAAAGATCAGATCCTGGTAACAAGTCTTGTAACCTTGTCTTGGCCTGAAGCATTGTCCCTAGGCAATGAAATGCTGCTCCATATGACTTCCTCTTGTCAAATTTTGTTCCAAATGTCCAAAGACTTCTGTCTCCCAATGTTGACCTAGGCTTGAAAATGATTGAATTTTCCTTGGCCATCCTAATCAGTACTCAGTCTAAAGAATTTTGTACCTTAGTTTTTGAATGAGACTACTCTGTATTTTTCGATTCTTCTCTCTGTCTTCTAACTAAACTTCAGCCCTTATAGATCTTGTATTTCTTTCAAATTCTGTTGATCTTATAGTTTAAATCACAATATTTAGTACTGAATTACACAATATTTATATTTTACATATTTTAGCTGGTACAGGAAAAAAGAAAATAGGAATTGAAGTTAGGAGACATTGGTTTAAATCCTGCATCTGCTAATTATTACTCAAGTGATATTAATTCACCTATTTGATCCTCAATTTCCTTATCCATAAAATGAAGGCATAAGACATTTCCCAAGTCCCTTTCAAGCTCAAGCTCTATCCTCTAGCTCTTGAAAAGCTATCCCCCCCCCAATGTTGAGCACATTTACATATTACAATGTGTTGATTTCAAGAAAAATATGTGAATGTAAAGAAAATGAAAAGAATATAAAATTATCCAAAAGAATGTATTCTTACCCCTCACCAGTGAGAGCACAGCATGCCTGGATATGCCACTGATGATCTTTAATTGAAGTTAACTTCAAAAACTGGGAAATTTCAGCTACAGTCATGCATTCTTTAACATCTTGTTTGTTAGCAAAAATCAGCAATCCGGCTTTCCTTAGATCCTATGAGAGCAAATTAAAACTACTTGTTTTTGAGGTTCCCAAATCACTAATTCAAACATTTAAATTCTTCTTCAACAGCCAATTAAATTATGGTTTAAAAAAAGAATGGAATCCTAAATATTTATATTTTCAAAAATAATGAACATGTTTAAATTTCTCTGATTTAAAAATATATACATGTATTTTGAATAGAAAGTGGAGGGAAAATAAGAAACATAAGAAATTTCTATTAGAAGTCTGTTTGCAGATATAATAAAGCTCCAGAAGCAGAAAGTAAATCACTAAGACTAATAAAGAATTTAAATCAGAATAATAATTGCCCAATATCTATTACTATTACTAAGGATCTATTATCAAGTTAAACAAAAGCCTAATATCCCCTTGCTAGTTTTTTTGTTTTTTTTAATGTGAAGTTTCTGACATGGAAGAATAAAAGTTCTATCACCAATAATTAGATCCTGGATCTTAAAATCCTCATGTTAATTTTGCATCAACTTTCAGCAGTACTGCTCCTCCAAACAAGACAACTAAATATATAAACTTGTTAATATATTATCAGATATGTCAGAGATTCCCTACATGTTTAACACAGTATCTAATGCTATCAACAATTTTGTTTTTCCTCTATCATTTGTACAGCAAGATCTAATGAAAAAGAGGTCAGACTGATAATACAATTTAAATCTAATCCTGCTTCAGACACTACAACTCACTTCATAAATTTGGGCAAGTTGCTTTTAACTTCTATATTTTAGTTTCTAATCTTAGTTATCTAACATATAATGTTATATTGATACAAGAAAAATGTGTAATACTTCAAAATTTTGTGATCTTATCAGAAAAGATTTTCCTTCCACTGATATCACAACCCATTTAAGCCTCAGTAGATAGCCTTCAAGAGGCCCTGTGGCTGAAAAAAAAATCATCATCTGTTAGCCAATCATTCAGATTATGAGTTTCCTTGAGATTAGTAAGGCTATACCTTGGATGACAGACTGGGGTCCACAGTTGAAGTACAGCCAGTAGACACTGCCAGAACTATTGAGGTGTCAAACTTTAATGAAGACTGACAAAGAGAATGCTCTCTGAAGTTCTATATGAATGCAAGATCCTTGTTTTCCCATTTCATGTTTTAGACTATGTATTCTTAATTTGTCTAATGTTTAAGCCATGGTACTCAATAATTATCTTTTATTGAATAGTATCCCGGTTCTCAAACCCTACCTCCCAAACCAATGTTTGTAATCAAGTTAATGCTCCTGAAACAATGTTTTCTCCATATTATTTTCCTGCTCAAAAAGCATCAACATCTGTCGGTGAGGTCCTCCATAATCTGACCCCAAATTACTTTTCCACCTTACTTGCCAACAGTCCCCTACAAAAACCCTTGGCGTTAATAAAAATGGCTTCCTTTCTCATGGTTTAGAGGGCATCTTATATTCTTACAGCTTCATTACTCTTTTCTATACCACTGTACCAAACTCTTTTCTACCAGGTGCAAAACTTATTAACTCCTTCAAGCCTTGGCTTAAATCCCCCCCCCCCCAAATTAAGCCTTTTTGAACCATTCTGATTCAAATATGTATCCTTTCAAATTTAAAGCATTATCAATACCATTTTTGTGACAATTAACCATGTACTTCTTTGTGTCATTCTTTTACTCTTATGTTAACTTTTGTTTTTCTAATTTGACTTGAATCAAGACTTATAACAGCATTCTTTTCAAGTTTATGTGAGACATAAAGCTCAGAAAAATTGTAATATTCTGGATCATTTAATCAGGACCCAAAAGGATTAAAAAAGCCAGAATGAGATAAATGAAACATGGTAAAATTTAACTAAGATAAGGTTCTGTATTTAGGCTTAAGAATTCAATTGTGTTAAGTACAGGATAAGAAACATATGGCTAGAAAAGAATTCATATAAAGAAGGTATGAGATGGTTGTACAAGCCTACTTATAAGTAAAAATTACAATAGTTTTGAGTATAACATTTTGCTAATGTGTTGATTAGATTTGTGGTTTCATAAATATAGATGATTTTACTAGAAAGAAACTTCTATTATCAGTGTAGGTTGCCATCTTCCTTGCAACTCAGGATCTTACAACAGTGTGGGGAACTGATAGGTTACAGAACCTGCCCAGGGATATATAGCCAATATATATGAGAAGCAGAACAAGAACCCAGGTTTTCCTAACTCTGCTTTATCCACTACTACTACATGCTACTGCTTAAAAAATAACTAGATGTTGGCTATTCATTATTAATGACACGATCAAGCAGATGATACTCTTTAGATCCTGACTACACCTTGTTTTTCCTTATCATAAGTGGAAAAAAGGCTATGGTCATCAAGGATTCATTAATTCATCAAATGGAATGACTTTCCATTGGATCCAATTACGACAACCTGCCAAGTTTCAATAAATTTATTAGCACATCCATGTTTCCTCTAACAATTAAGTGTGCCAGGCTTCACATATTAAGAAAATAAACTTTTACTTTCCCACAAAGCACCTATGATGCCAGTTTTTATATTTATGCCAATGGTTCTTATATGATATGTACTACATATCACTTTTGATGATAAAACCAGAATGTTGTTTTGGTACTAATCCAAGGGCTCTCAATGTCACTGAAATTACAAAAATAACAAATAGTTCTTTTTTTTTTTTTTAAAGCCTCCTGACCACACCTATTTTTAAGCTAATTTTCTATATCTCCACAGGTCACAAGTTCTGTTTGTTTCAATGGCTGTTGCAATATCTCTTTTTGGTGTAGTTGCTGGGACTGTGGTCTTAGAACAATGGCATATCAACTATGAAAATCAGTGACAATTTTGAAGCAGAAAATCCCTCATTCATCAAAACTTTACAAAAACACAAAAAAACTTCATATATTTCTTTGAATAAACAGGTAAATGTAACTGCATAATTTTTTAAAATATAGTTAGCCAGTTTTGCAAGAATCAATGTTGAGAAATTATCCATGCATATGAATTGTTAATAAAAAGCTTTAATAAAAAATTATTAAAATAAAAGTATAGTTAGCCATGAATAGTTCATAATATCACTACAATGCATTTATGCATAACACACTAATTGTGAAAAGCACACTATTTTAGCATAAAATTATAATAATGAGAAGAGTCTTTATTTTATACTGTAGCTGAATTTAATTCTCTGAAACAAATATTCATAGTGTTATAATACAAAATATATTAGAGCAAGGATGATCATGTCATACAATTCTGTAAGTAATAAGATAAACAATGACATTCTACAAGATCATGTATAAAAAACATTTAAAAACCATTCTATTCTAATATTCATCCATTCCATAATACTAGGATCCTACCATGAATTTCTGAAGGTTTTCTTTTAGCACACTCTTGTAGGATATATACATAATTATAATACAAAAAAGCACTATAAAATTTAGTATAGGTTTGAAAGGCTTAAAGAAATTAGAAGTTAGCATAGTCAACAAAAGCTAGAATAAAATCATTGGTATGACTTTTGATTTTTGTATGTGTGGTTTTTTTTTATCATTAAGAAAACTTGTTAGTGAAGAGTATTATAAAATTTGTTAGCAAGAGTATTAGGTAATGACTTCAAAAATTAATGATTTAAAACTGTGTATACCCTTTGACCCAGCAGCATTTTTATTGGGCTTATATCCCAAAGAAATCATAAAGGAAAGAAAGGGCCCCACATGTGCAAGAATGTTTGTGGCAGCCCTTTTTGTAGTGGCTAGAAACTGGAAACTGAATAGATGCCCTTCAATTGGAGAATGGCTGAATAAATTATGGTATATGCATATTATGGAATATTATTTTTCTGTAAGAAATGACCAGCAGGATGATTTCAGAGAGGCCTGGAGAGACTTGCATGAACTGATGCTGAGTGAAATGAGCAGAACCAGGAGATCATTATACCCAGCAACAACAATACTATATGACGATCAATTCTGATGGACATGGCTCCCTTCAACAATGAATTGTTTCAAACCAGTTCGAATTGTTCAGTGAAGAAAGCCTTATACACCCAGACCACAACATAACATTCTCATACTGTTGATTGATGTTTGCTTACATTGTGATTCCTTTATCTCATATGTCTTTGTGTAGATACAACAATGATAAGTTTGGAAATATGTATAGATATATTTGATTTGCCAAGTATTTTAACATAATTAATATGTAGTGGATATCCTGCCATCTAGGGGAGGGGTGGGGAGTTGGGGGGAAAAATCTGTAACAGAAAACTATGTAAGGATTAATGTTGAAGAATTACCCATACATATGTTATGCAAATAAAATTTTAAAAAAATTAATGATTTGTTAAAGTATCTAAGTAGAAAGATGATGGTAAATAAGAAAAATTCTGTTTTCTACTCAAGTCTATTTGGTTTGACTCTTTAATAATATTTCATTTTACCAAGTCAGATTTGAATACTATACTACAGAAACCTCTTAATATAAACATAATTAATCAGAAGAAAAAGACTAATAGCTTGGTTTCCTACATAACATTATGAAAAAATATTATTTGGTTGCTTGCCTTATAACTTATCTGAACTACATTAGTAAGGAATTTAAATAACAGAACAGGAAAGTAAAGTCCAGGAGAAATTTTTCTTTAGTACTTAAATAACTTGAGGTTTCACAACCAATGCAGCCAAGATTAGAGGGGAAGCAGAATAGCTGGGAAACAATTTTCACAGTCACTGTTTCTGATAAAGTCCTCATTTCTAAAATATAGAGAATGGAGTCAAATTTATAAGATTACAAGTCATTCTCGAATTGATAAATGATCAAAAGATATGAACAGGCAATTTTTAGATGAAGATATCTATATCTATACTCACCTGAAAAAAATGCTCTAAATCACTACTGATTAGAGAAATGCAAATTAAACAACTCTTGAGATACCACCTATCAGAATGACTAAGATGGCAGGAAAAGATAATGATAAATGTTGGAGGAGATATGGGCAAAATAGGAAACTAATGCATTGTTGGGAGACTTCTGAATTCATCCAGCCAATCTGGAGACCAATTTGGAACTATGCCCAAAAAGTTATAAAACTGCATACGTTTTGATCTAACACTACTACTACTGGGTCTATATCTCAAAGAGATCATAAAAAGGGGGGAAAGATCCACATGTGCAAAAATGTAGAAGCTATTTTTGTATTGGCAAAGAATTAGAAAATAAGTAGATGCCCATCAATTGGGGAAAGGCTGAATAAGTTATGTTATATGAATGTAATAGAACACTACTGTTCTATAAGAAATGATGAGCAGGCTAATTTCAGAAAAGCTTGGAAAGCTTAAATGAACTGATGCTGAGCAAAGTAAGCAAAACTAGGAAAACATTGTACACAATAACAGTAAGACTGTGTGATGATCCACTATAATAGACTTAGCTTTTCTCAACAATGTGGTGATCCAGGACAATTCCAATAAACTTAGGATGGAAAATGGCATCCATATCCAGAGAAAGAACTACAGAAATTGAATGTGGATTGAAACATACTATTTTTATCTTATTTTATTTTCTTTTTTGTGGTTGTCTTTTGTTCTGATTTTTCTTTCCTAACATGACTTGGTAAAAATTTATTGTAAATGTAAAAAATAATAATAATAATAATAAAATATTGATCTACTACTAACAAAAACAAAAACAAAAAACCACTTCTGGCTTTCGAAATTCAAAGCATTTCAATATAATCTAAGAGGGAGAATATTTTTCATTTTGCCTCTTTCAAATTAAAACGCTTTTTATTTTGTTTTTACAAAAACACTTGTTTAAAATAATGATTTTGATTTTTGGAGGTTTAGTCAACTTTCAAAAGTAGCTAACTTCAAATAGCAAAAAACAAAACAAAAAAAATAGTTTAAAAGTGAAAATATAAAACACACCATTTCTAATGGGTAAAAATAAGATTATATGAAGTCAAAATCACATTTCAAATGAAATTCTAGATATAAAGTGAAAGGAATTATAATTTCTCAAGAACAGAATACACATTTACTAGACTTTAGGGTACATAGTAAGTAAAATCTACACAAAGAAAGCATTTTATCAGAGCTTTGTCTATAAAAGCAAACTTTTAGAAAACAATTTGATCATTAAGACTATCATAAGATTTTAAACTAAGTAAAGAAATTTTAAAGTTAATACTTCAATGTCATTTTGCATATCTTAATAGAATGAAGCTCTTAAGTCTCTAAATTCTCAGACATTGTACTGATCTCAGAGAATACAAAGACAAAAACAAAACTATTGCCTCAAGAAGTCCATTACCTTAGCTGTAGAAATACAGTGTGAACAAGCATAAAAACAAAGAAATTTCAAGAAGATAATGATAACAATAGATAATGATAACAACTAGGACCAGGGAAAGAGGTTTCAGGACATGCTTCTTTAATAAAAAGGTCACACCTGAAATGTATTTTGAAGGAAGTTCATGATTCTGTGAGGCGGCAGGACGTAAAGTAGTTTCTATTCATAGATATGGAGTGTGAAATTAACCAATTTGAAGGTCCCAGACAGAAATTTAACTTTAAAGAATGTTTCATATTTAAATTTTCCTCCAGGCCTATATTCCTGAATAATCTTTTTTGCACAGAGATTAAAACATTATAATCAAACACTAATTAAAAATAGGGGTCTATGAAGAATTTTTCTTAATGTGAAATATTCTTATCTCCCTCATCCTCACCTGCTTTGTCCCCTTCATTCCCCTTGGCCTTAATACTCTTTTCAACCCAAGCCTCAAACTAATTTTCTCTCTTTACTGCTACTTCATTTTTAAGGTATGCCTCACAAATTTTCTCATTCTTTTTTTATACTTCTGGGGAAATGGTTTTCTTTTTGTTGACATCCAAACAAAGAAAACGATACAGAAATATCACTTTTTGTTCCCACAGGACAGTGACTGATGGCGTAACAGGTAAAATATACCATGAAAGTAGGATTGTACAGAATAATTTATAGTTTGTACCATGTCAGGTTACTAGAGATGGTTGTGAAGAACAATCTAATATTTTAAATATCTTTTTAAAGTATTTTTTAAATATGAGAGCTAAGCAGGGGAAAAACACATGTACTATGTATGTGCTTATATGCATACACTAATATTTCAACAGCAATCAGAAACTTTGTAGGTAAATTGTATTGATTCTTATCTTGTAGTCATCCAATTTCAATCTTAACTATATTTCCTTTCAAAGATTTGCCTTTACTGTAAAGTTCCAGTGTTTATGTGCTATCTCATTATGTGCTACATCCCATGATATGCATCAAAATAGTTAAACATTTTTGTTCCTGGTAACTAGAATAAACCCTTTTGAGAAGATCTGTTTTTTGAAGGTCTCATATTTATTTACAAAAAAGATGCCATTTTAGTTTCTTTTATACCACTAGTTCATATTCTTAAACATATTTACTGTATTTTATAAAATGCTTATATAATTACTCCTCTCTATAACAAAAAAATCCAAAGGTCTTTATGGCTTTTTTAATTAAAATCTTTTGTAGTAAGAAATCTATGAAATTTATTAGTAAATTTCAATTTCTTCATCCAAATGGAAACTAAGGTGGTTTTTTTCTTATACACGCTAAAGTTTTAGGTTTTTTTCCCCCAATAACATTTTTCCTATAACGTTAATCACCATCAAATAAGGATTAGGCTGGGTTACTCAAATGAAAAATTATTGAAGAATAATGTCTTAAGTGAAGATAGGTATGTTTACACTTATTATAATTTTATATCATAGTATGCTTTTCAGTTAATATATTCTTGAAAAAATTCCTTAAATATATTTAGAGGTTTTTTAAAATTGTTAATATTACATGAAATATAACATGGAACAGCTCTTTGGAGTTGGGTAAAAAATGTAATGCAACAAGAAAGTAGTTCTCAATACACTATTCACCCAGTATTTTCTTTTTTCTTTCTTTTTTTTTTTTTTTTGCTGAGGCAATTGGGGTTAAGTGACTTGCCCAGGGTCACACAGATAGGAAGTGCTAAGTGTCTGAGGCCCTTAACTCATCACCTAGGATTTTCTAAACTGAAAATTAACAAGTAGGTATACCAAGGGAAGGCCTTACAATCCCATGTGAAGAATCGCAGCAAAAGAATCAAGGAAAAGAACAGAAAATACTGGCCACAAGCAATTGAAATTCTTCAATAATATCACATAAACCTAAGATTCCCCCAAAGACCTCATTCCAAACATTCTCTACCTAAGGACCACCACCTGGCTCTCAAGGTCAGAACAAAAACAGCTAATTTCCCTAATGACTTATCTTGAATCTCACAAATGTGGATCCTAAAAGCATTTCTCCCCTTTTCCAACTATCTTAACATAAGTATTGCCACTGGTCTTGTCAATGTCTCCAAACTCCATGAGGCTTTGCATTTACACACTGGATGAGCATGAGTAGTGTTCTCCAATCAGAATGCGAATTTTTGGAAAACATGCTCTGCTGCATCACACAATTGGTGTTCCCAGCACATTGTCTGGCACACGGTTAATACTTAACAAAAAGCAGGTAGGGTGGCAAAACAGATAGAATGCCAGGTCTGGAGTCAGAAAGACCTGAGTTCCAATCCAACCTCAGACACTAACTAGCTGTGTGACCCTGGACAAGCCACTTAATCTTGTTTGTCTCGATTTCCTCATCTGCAAAATGAGCTGGAGGAGGAAATAGCAAACCACTCCAGTATCTCTGCCCAAAAAAACCCAAAAGGGGTTTTGGACAGGATTGAAGTGTACAACAAACTAAATCCCTAACTTCCTATTGTTCTCTGCTTTCTATAAATCAGACTTGTCCCAAACACTTGGGAGAAGTACAACAGAACACCATTTCTCTCCCACATTTTTCTGTGGTCTATCACATTTCCACTTCCAATTTGAGAAACAGCAAAGAGTAAATAGCATGGCTGGCCAGTATTGTTAAGAGGGAGTTTTCTTTCTGAACTGTATTCAAAGGAGAACTCAACAACAACATAGTTAAGTAGAAGGAACAAATATCAAGCAATGATGTATACAAATATTTTAAAAGAAATACTACTTACTTCATGTGCTAACATTTTATAGAGTTCTTCTCTAGTTACGGAAATCCTCTCTCGGTCTGTACTGTCCACAACAACAATGACAAACTAAAATAAAAAAAAAAAAATCATTAGTAATCACATAGTGAATCCTTTAAAACTCATAAAATGCATTACAAAGTAGTTCAAGTTTGAATGTAAATCCTACTTCAGACATTCACAAGCCATATAGATAAGTCATGATGTCTGTTCTCAGCTGCAATTTCCTCAGCTGTAAGAGATAAATCAACTACTGTACCAGTGAAGATCATGTGGGTAACTGAATCTAAAGAATTTTGCAAACTTTAAAATATTATAATTGTCAATTGTAAAAGTGTCAGGTAGCTTTTGGGAAGGATTTCTCACTCTGAGAATTCTCTACATCAATGAAATCCCAGATCTAGACTGAAAAACCCCAAGTGCAAAGAGTGGCCTGATGAACAAATCATATCTCTTCCATACACTGAGGCAATGATTGTTAAAGAATCATTCTGCATCTATACAAAAACACACACATTTGACTTTCGTTTAACATTTTAAGGTTCAAAAAACTCTTTACATATGTCATCTGATTTGAATCTCACAACAACCCACTAAAGGTTAGAGATATGACCAACTCTATTTTATAAATGAAGTACTGAAGGAAGTTAAATAATTTACCTTAGGTAAAAGTCAGGTTTCAGACCTATGTCTTCCTGACAAAGTTCAGATTCTATTCACTATACCCACACTGCTTCATAATATTTTCTTATACTCATATTAGCCCCTTTTGACTACAAAGCATTGGTATAATTAACATATTCATCTCACAACAACCTTATGTGAAGGGCATACTCTATTATATAGTTGAAAAAGTTCAAATAACTTGGCCAGGGACATAAGGCTAGATGAGTGATAGCCAGAGCTCCTTCTATATGACAAATAAGAATATTCTACTAAATTGAGAATAGTCAAATTGTAATACTATCTAAATAAAAACAAAATTTGATAAATGGTATAGTTTGATGTTGATTTGAATAAATATATATATATATGTACATAGAGAAAAACACACAAAAATGAAATTTTTTTAACTAGAACCTTAATAATCAGAAATGTATTGCATTATACTTTAAGGGAAAAGAGGTGGATGACAACCTGAGGGCAGATTTAGACAAAACTGCAACTTTTTTTGGTATTTGCTCAATGAAACCTATCTCCTAAATCTTCAATTTCTATATTATTCTATTCTATATTATATATATATATATATATACATATATATATATATAAAAGCACAATGAGAATTAATTTTCAAAATGGAATTCCCAACCAAAGATGCAATTAAAGTTTACATTATATATTCACTAAAGCTGAAAATGAATTCATTTTACAAAAATTTTCAATGAAAATTAAAATTTTTTAAAGGTTTTCATGTTACATTTCAGTTAGCCATAATGTTCTATCGCCCCAAGCATCTAGTTAAAAGAAGTTTTACTAAAGTGAAGGATTACCTCAGTGTTAGTATAGTAAGTATTCCATGAAGAACGAAGAGATTCTTGGCCACCAATATCCCACATCAGGAAACGTGTATTATTAACTACTATTTCTTCTACATTACTTCCTATAGTGGGAGATGTGTGTACAACTTCATTCATAGAACTGGGGAGGAGGGAGGGGGGGTAAAAAAAAAATCCATCATTATCATAATTAGACAGTACTGCTGGCTGATTCTCCCAATTTTTCTACTAAGCAATAGAAGCTGACAATATTATGAATTTCCTTTAATAGTTTATGCCTCCAAATCCCACCAACCACAAAAGGTATAAGAGAAAGTGTTTCTAACTGTGAAAAGAGCTGTTTGTAGAAACTTTAGAAAATGCATGGTGCATTATTTACTAGAAATTCT
Organism: Myrmecobius fasciatus; assembly: GCA_023553655.1. Lineage (NCBI taxonomy): Eukaryota > Metazoa > Chordata > Mammalia > Dasyuromorphia > Myrmecobiidae > Myrmecobius > Myrmecobius fasciatus. The sequence continues at coordinate 142,199 of JAJPUD010000839.1, forward strand.
GTGACTTCAGAGAACTGTGAGATTTTTTTCTACTTTACACTAAACCAGTGTAAAAAAAAAAAAAAAAAAAAAAAAAAAAAAAAAGATGACATAGAAAAACAGAATGGCCTGCCTAATATATGAATAAATGGCAGAGCTGGAAACTGAAACTTGAACTTGATTCCTTATTTAGGAGCAGAGTGCGATCTGCCTCCCTATAGGACAACTTAAATTTCAGGTGTAATTTAGTTTTTGCTTTTCTTAATTATAAATCACCTAGATAAGGAACATAATCAAGCAGAATTCAATTTTCTTTTAAAGTAAACTTAATGAATACTTACAATTGGTAAAGAATGGTGGTTTTCCCTGCATTATCCAGACCAACAATGATAACTTTGTGCTCTGAAATAAAAATACCAGTAAAATAGATGGATAAAGAGTACAAAATAAGAAAGATTATAGTTCATATTTTACTTGTAGCATTCTATCTTTACCCTGTTGAAATTCAAGTGTATTATATTACAAACAGAGCTGACTTGAAACAAATTACTAAGCTAGTACAAAGTTCATTTTCTGGTCCCTAATGACAAAGTAGGTATAAAATAAATTGATACTGGAATTAAATGTCCTCTGCTTATCCAGTCATAAAATTCCAGTTCTATCAGAAACATAAGACATTCACAGGGGTTAGGGTGGAAGAGGCCTTAGAAATTATCTATCTAGTCCAACCCACCATTTCACAAATGAAGAGGCTAAGAACCAGTGAGTTTTCCAAGAACATAAACTGTAAGTACAAGTCTAAAACTTGAACCAAAATGTATTTCTTTCACTATCAAGGATTAGTGCTCTTTTGTATGATAGACAATACTGGAATAACTACTATGGTAGGCAATAGATAATGTCTTATTTAAGTGGACTTAAAGTTCAATATATATTGATAACACATCCAGTAAGCTAATTTGGTTTTAACTGCATTAACAGATACAGAATACATTATATAGCTTTTACAGTAGATCTGGGCCAATTCCAAAGAAGGAATTTTTAAAATGTGTTGAACAACAGTGGCATCCGCAAAAAGGGCTTAGCCTCTCAAGCTGATAGGCAATGGAAATGAGGGCCAGTGGAATTTTATATTGAGGTAGAAATGATATAGATAAGTCTCAGAAGATTAAAGTAGGAGAGATCAAAGACAGAAAAAATATGAGTGGGGTGCTGAAATTGTCTAGAAGCAGATCCTGGAAATGTTTATTGGGAGCAAACAGGCTGGAAGAAGAGAACAGTACTAGTAGATGACAACAGTGATGACTATGAGACAATGATATAAGCACTTGATAAAAACTTTTGTGTTTCTTCAAATGCTAGTCAATTATGTGAGCTTCACTTCTAGATCACATTAATGTTTGGACCACCTATACTGATATTTATATATAATATATATAGTATATAAATATAAATATAGTGTATATATAAATATACAATATTTAATGTTTAGTTTTACAGACTATCATCTTTATTTAAAAGAAAAAAAATATTATCATCAATACTTCCTAACTACATCCATCTTTTTCTAAGTTTATCCTACTCCCATCTCTCTTGATTCATCAATTTCCTTTAAGGAATATTTGGACAAATTATAGTCCTACCTTTGTAAATAAGCAGATGAATGTGAAAACAACTGGAGAATTTAGGAAGCTGAATGTAAGAAATTCAAATCACAACTAAAACTTTCCTCAATTTGATTTTCCTGCCTCATTTTCCACTCTTCCCTTTCATGAACTATCTACTCGAACAATACTAATTATTTACCAGCCTTGGGTACTTTTGCTCATAACATACTTCCATAGATGAACAATCTATTCAACTTTTGGACTACATTAATTACCAAGTTTTCTTAATAATGTGGAAAAAATTGCCTTTCTATGCCCTCTCCCCCATACACCTTAGATTTGGAGAGGGCATATTTTAAAAGGTTTAAGAAAAAACAATCTAAAATTCTTCAAATGTGGATCAACATGAGACAAAAGTATCTCAAGAAATTCTGACAACACTAACAAAAATGTTTCTTATGAAAAATGAGAAACTGAGTAAAGACTAACTAGGATATACAGGATAAGAGCAAAGTGAAGATGAAAGCAAAAGTGGCACAGATCTATAAGAAAGTCAGGAATATGAAAGTCCAGAGGCTTAGGATGAATACCAAGAGAAGAAAAAGAACTTAAAAAGTACTTGAGGACAAAAGAGCAAAGGGGCAGACAAACTAAATCCCAGGGTGCTGAAAGAATTACAGATAGGCTTTGCTGGACTAGTTTCCCAACCAACATACTAACACTTTAGTCAAATTCTGTGAAGATGTCCTAAGTGTACAACACCACAATCTTGTTTTTCTTTTCTCTACTCATAATTTCTCCATCAGCTTCATTTATTACCAGCTTCTAAGAATCCCTATACCAAATTCCCAGTTTGTCTCTGGATCCAAAAACTCATATACTTAGATGGTAATGTTGGAGTACAAAATCTGGATTTTCATAAAGGTTTCATATACAAGAATACATACTCGGTCTTATTTTGAATTTACTCATGTTTGCACCTGTTGATTCTCCTGCTAGAATGTAGGCTCCTTTAGGATAGGACTCTTGTCTCCAGAATACTGGCTCACAGAAGGAGCTTAATAAATGCTTATTGATTGACTGGAGGTTTGTGAATATAATTATCAGAGATTTAAACTTCATGGTGGAACAAGAGAAAATTAGCTACATTCATTTACTATGTCTGATATAAATTACAAAGAACAATACCAATGAAGAAAACCAAGATGAGGAACATTAAAAACATTAGTGGTTTCAGATGCCTACATGCCAATTAAGGGTAATTCAAGGGAGTAGAGATTTTAATGCAAGCAAATAAATTAGATATGACTGTCTGCAACCTTTGAAAAAAAAAACTACACTACAGAATTGGAAAAAAAAATTCTAATTTTCAAAAAGGGAAAGATTTTTTCAAACGACACGACCTCAATTCAAGGCAATTCAAAGCAAAATTTCAGAATGCATTCTGACAAATATAATAAATGGGTTTAGGACCATTTAGAAAGGAAAATAACTCAAGTCATAGTTTGTTTTTACAACAAGATTTGTATTTGTTATAAGAATGTGGAAGGCCAAGAAAAATGCTTAATTTGAAAATTAATTTAAATTCTAAAAAATTGCAATCACCTTTCTCCAGTATGGATTTCTCAAAAACAAGTCATAACAGACTGATTTCAATTCACTTTTTGGACAGGATTATTAGATGAGTATGCCAGGGGAAAAACAAACACACAAAAACAAAGCTTACACCAAAAAACTCTAGGAATTACATCAAATTGCTAAAAAGCATATGGAACAACAGCTCAGCACATACTTTAGAAAGAGAATATGGCAAAATAATAATAATTATTATTATTGTATGTTAAGCAGTTGCTTTTCTATGAATTTTTTATATTCCAATTTTTATTTTAGTTATAGATATGCAGTCTTTTCATCTCTTACTAGATTTTAAAGTCCTTAAAATTTGGGGGCCACTTTTATAATCTCAAACACCAAAAACACCAAAAGTGAAGGACTTTAATATGTTTAATTGAGCCACATCACAACATTTCATCAGCGTATCTTCTCCAAGCAGAGTCAACAATTTCTTAAGAGTCAACAACCATTTCTTAGATGCTTTATTTTACCTAAATGTATTATCTCAGTCAAACTTAGGCTGCTGTTTAGTAAATAATCTTTCAATACATTAATGCTGTAAAATTGCTGTATAAAAATTAGACGAAAATGAGACATCTTAGAAGCTCATAAAGTAAATTCTGAAATTCAAAAGACCATTGTTTCAAAAGCTAGCTATGAAAAGTTCAAATACATCTCCTCTCTAGTAAGACCAGCAATGACATACATAAACAAATGACTTTCAGATACTCACCCTATTAGTGAGCTAGCTGATTAACAAAGGTTCAAGTGCATTTAACATTAAAACATGGTTATCAATTTTAAAAATGGATTTGATTATTTCAACTTTAATGAACACTATAGTATACAACATAACCTCTATCAACTTTTGACTAATGTTTAAATCATACAGTAGGATGGAGTACTCATTGTCTTTTTATTATATACACCTTATTATTTCTCAAAATTCTTATATATTGGCATTTATAATGCAAATGCCATATAAAAATGTCCCAGCCTGAAAAATACAGGAAGTCTAACAAAACTAATGATAGCATTCTTCAGCACAATATCTTAGCACAGTATGTTGTCCACAATGGGTACTTATAAATACTTGCTGAATCAAATTATTCTGTTTTTAAATCATTACTTATTATCCATAAAAGCATAACTTATTTTTCATCACAAAAATCTAATTTTTATATTCATTAAAATTAGAAAATTGTGGAGTACAAGGTTAAGTGATGAGCCAAAATTTCCAAATATTCACAGCAGGCTTTTATTAAAATATCACATGCGATAAAGATCCTAGAATTCCAAAGTAACACAAGAAATTAATTGCTCTGGCTCATAGGACTTAAGGAAGATAAGAGAGCAACTAAATCACAAAGTTAAATTTTTAGAGCCCAAAGAAAACTAAAAGTTCATTAAGTTCAATTTCCTTATTTAACAAATAATGAAACTGAAGCTTAAAGAGGTAAAATAACTTGCCTGGTACATAATATTAGTTAATAAAAATCAGGACAAGTTTTCACTATTTTAAAGCAAATACAAATGTAGAAAGGAAATGTAATTTGATATACCTTACTTTCAACTAGAGCATGTCTGGAGTAATTCTTTGAAATGAGTTTTTATTGTTTTTTTTTTTTCTTCATTCAAACAAACAAGGGACATAACCATTAAAAGTTGCACAACTCTCCTATCAATCACATCATTCTTCAGGGAGTCCAAATATAAAAGAGGAGATTAGGGTGGTGACTTTTGTCACAGAAACCACTTCATATTCAAATGTGACCCTAAGAACTTTGGTATATGACAACACCATGAATAGTACACAAAAACAGGCACTATCAATTATTGATAGCATAAATGATGACTCAGGAAACCAAGCTTAAAAAACAGAAAAGGTACTAGGAAAATATCATTTTATTTTCTTCTGTACCTTTACATTAAAGTGTCAATCATTTCTCTATTTTAAAGGGCAATATTAATGTTCCATAATAATTCCTGAAGTCTTACAAACACAAATATTCATCTATTTCAAAAGAATATTCTTACACAAAATTTACCTGAAATGCTATTATAGAAAACAACAGACTTGGTAACTTTTATAACCACAATAGTTCCTAATTAATTCCGAATTCTGAAAAAGATTATTCATTATTTTGGGGACTAAATTAGGGGTTCTCAACATGGAGTGGGAGTCTGGATAAATTTCCTGGAATTTATGAACTTAAGAGTTTTTAAATCACATTTTTAACTTTACTAACCCCGGACTACTCTTAAGCTGTTCTTAAGCTGGAGTGCATGAACTTTTTGTTTTTCAAAAAATTCTAACAACTACATTTTCAACATGATTAATTTCCCTTATTATCTTATGTAATTTTTAATTGCACTGGAGAACACTATTCTATGAAGGATCCATAGGCTTGCCAAAGGGGTCCCAAGACCCCACACCAAAATGATTGAAAACCCTTTTTCTTCCCAAAATTTATTATTTCCTTCTATTATGAACAGAATGTAGGTAGGGCACCAAGGGAAATCATGAATTTCATATCACAATACTGCTATTGCCGAAATCTCGAAATATGAATTACGCACATCACTAATTCGAAATTTATTTTCATACTTTGAAAGTACCTTCAGGCAACCATTTCATACTACTTAAAAGGAGATCATTAAGAGCATAAATCTAACAACCACAGCCGTCAAAACAGCTTTAACCGTAAACCATTTGACGTGGGTCCCTAACAAATATCCAAAGGCAGCTCCAAAATACTGGCAAAAGAATCTCAGGAATCAAAGCCTTCCCAAGTTGGAAGGAAGCCTTTAGCATTTCGTCCAAAACGATCGTTTTCCAGTCAAGAAAACGCTCAAGGCTCCAGAGAAGAGAGAGCTATAGATGTGGAGTTTCTGCGAAGCTCGGGATCCCTTAAGTTTTGCAGACTAAGAAAACCTCTCTCGTTCCTCCCGATGGGGTTCGAGTTCCAAGAGTAAAGGGGAATAACTTTAAGGGACCCCCCACACATACCCAGACTCCAATTAGAAAAGTTGAAAGGCGGCACGTGTCTCTAGCCTGAGTAGGTGGGTGGCAACCCAGCAATCCCGCGCGGGGGGGGGGGGGGGGGGGGGCAAGGGGAGTAATGGAGACGAGAGACCCCAGCGCCCCTCTTCCACCTATCACATTCCTAGCCAAAGGAAATACGTACAAGCCGGGGGGCAGGGACGCCAAGAATAGTGGAAGGAATGCAAAGAAGTATCTCCCGATCGCTCAGTGGGAAGAGGGGGCTAGGATCAGTGGACATCGGAACTGCGGGAGAAGGGGATACCTAGAGCGCTTCCCCAGCACCTCTAAGGGAGCCACGTTCCCTACCTCCCCCATCCCGGAGTACGCGCGGACGCCACTGCTAAAAATGTCCCTTTCGCCTCCCCTTAGGCGCCTCCCGTCTCCCCTCTAGCTCGGGCCTCCCTTCCTCCCTCCCTCCGTCTCTCACCCTGGTGATTGAACAGTCTCCATATCCTGGTGAAGAGAATTCCCATCCTCAAAGCAGCAGCCCCCGCCCCGGCCACTCAGGCCGCCTCCCCTCCCCCGTCTCAGTACCCGACGGCCAAGGGGAAGGAGGAAGAAAAGAAGGAGGAAGACAAGCCAGAGACTCTACGGCTTCGGCAGCTACTGCTCTTGCCACCGGCCCGCTCTACGGGAGCCGGAGGGAGGCCGAAGGCTAGGCTGCCGTGCTGCGCATGAGGCCCCGCCGCTGCAGCCGCGGCGCGCTCCGGGCTCGCGGACATCGCCGCCGTGTCGGAAAGGAGCCCTACCGGCCACCGTCACCCCCCTCCCCCCCGTCTTTTCCCCACCCTCAAGCGCGGCTCTCCGGCAACGGCGGTAGCGGCTGGGGGCCACAAAGCGTGGGCGGAGTGAGGCGGGGCGCAGTGGAAAGTGGGCTGAAGGGGGCGGGGTGTGAGGAAGGATGGGAGGACGCGTGCGCAGTGGGCGGGACGAAAGGGAAGGAAAGGTAGTAGAGACTCACCAGGGGCAGGTCATTTGCATAACGCCTGCTGGGAGGGGAGATCAGGTGGTCGCTGGAGGGGCCTTTGCTCCCTGAATCCAGGGGCTGGGGCCCAGAGTAGGGCCCTGCCTTCCCCGCCCTCGGAGTCTGGACGAGTGCAGGCAGCTCCCTTCCCCTGTGAAATTCCTGCGGGACTTTTTATTCCTTGAGTCATGAACGAGAAAACTTGGTATTCCGGACCCACCTTCGCTCTGGTATTTACTAGATACCAAAAAGATGCCCAGCAGCTCCTGGAGAAACGACGCAACCTCGAGGTCACATTGGCTAAGCCTTAGTCCTACGAGGGGACTCCCAGGACGCCTCCACGCCAGTGGTCATCCAGCCTCTGCCTGGAGAGGCCGCCTGGAGAAGTAGAAACTGCTGCTTTGCAACTAGAAGACATTTCTTAAAACAACCAACCACCACCAATGCAACCCCCTAAAGATTATGACAAAGTCCAGCTCTGAAGATCACCTGTGATCCCTTAGTTTACTCTGCTGTAGTCCGTTCTTCTGGAGTCACGAGCTTAATATTTAGGGCCTAAATTTGTTGCAGACCTCTTAATTTTTTCAAATACTTTGGATTCTTCAACCTCGACTCCCATGAGCTTCACCATTGCTTCACATAAGTAAACTACGCTCATCCACACATAGGGTTAGTTAATTATATTTGCAATTATATCCATTTTCACAGTCCATAACTTTGAATGTGTATTATCTGACTATAACATTCTGTCCTTTCAACTATATTTATACCTTATCCTTCCCAAAACTAGCCTTCATTTTCACCAACGTCTCACCACTTGGGACTTGTTTTCCTCTGTACCCTTAGATTTAAGTTCAGTTTTATAATGTCCTCTATATTTGAGCCTCTTGTTCTCTTCCTATTTTCTCATTCCTTTCCAAAACTCAACCCTTCATTATTCTCACCCACCTTTTTCTCTAATTCCATTCAGGTTTTGCTTGTGAAACATCCTGGAGCAATCTTGCTACCTGGGACCATTTCAGATTTATATTTATCATCTTAACATGATTGCTGTTATATTATACTAATCTTTTTATACTCTTTCCTGACCGAATTCCTATTTCATTTATCATAACATCTGTTTCAAATCTCTACAAACTAACCTTTCCCCACTTCCTCCTCAGCAGAGGAATTCACTTCATACTTAACTGAGAAGATAAAGCTATGCATCTTGAGTTTTCTCCAGTACTACTCTTTAAATCACCTCAGTATTATCCTGTATTCAATCAATAATCAAACATTCATTAAGAATTTACTATATGCCAGATACTGTTATAAGGCACTGAGGATAAAGATTTTTGAAATGAAACTGATTTCAAAGGACTTACATTCTATCATAGTAGGCATGTATACACACACAAACATATACTATCATCCTTACCCCTCATTACAATGTGTGTGTATATATATATATATAGATATATATATGTGTGTATATATATATAATATATGTGAGTGTGTATCCTTATCCCTCACTACACTACTAAGTATATATAGGTATGTGTATATATATATATATATATATATATATACACACATATATATACATATATGTGTGTGAGATAGAATACTTCCCTGTGAAGTTAGAAGTTGAAAGATCAAGAAAAAATTTGTGCAGAAGATTTAATCAGCTTCTTGAAAGAAGAAATTATCTAAAGCAGAAGGGAAGAGGGAATGCATTATATACACAAAGCACAGCTTGTGTGAAGGTACTGAGGTGGAGATAGGAAATGGATGCAATATTGAAGAGGGAGGTGGTCAGTTTGGCTGGACCATAGAATATGGAAAGGGGAGTAATGTATAGCTGGGCATAGATATACAAGGAATAAAACAGTCCTACTCTCAAGAAGCTTATAATGAGTTTTCTATCAAGGAGATATATACATTTATAAGTATATATAATAAATATATACAAAATAAATATATGGAACTAAATAGAAAGGAGTTAAGGAGAGAATGTATTACTACCATTGACTAAAACTGGCCTCTTTCTGAGACCAGATTTCTTTATGAGTAAATCCAATAACTGTATGGAGTCTTCATCTTTCTTAATCTCTCTTTAGTGTTTTTCACTCTTGATTCTTCCCTCCTGGATAGTCTCTCCTCCCTGGATTTTTGTGGTACTATTTTGTCATTTTTCTTCTCTCTCTATGATTGATGTTTCTCGGTTTCCCTGGATTGCTATCCATATCTCATTCTATTCATGGGTGTGTTACAGGAGATATCCTGAATTTTATTCTCTTCTATATATTCCTAGTTGATCTTGTTAATTCTCCTGGGTTCGTCACTTCTTTATGGATGACTCCTAAATTTACATACCCAGCTTTCATATCTTTTCTGAATTCCATTCCAGCATCTTCAGCAGTCTGCTGGATATTTCCACCTGCCAATAGGCATCTCAAATCAGCATGTTCAAAACTGAAGTAATCTTTTCCCTTAAACCCTCTCTTCCTCTTAATTCTCCCCCTTTAATTTCTGTTTAGAATACTACCATTAATCTAGTCACTCAGTTTCTAGAACCTAGGAGACATAGTCAACTCTCCTAGCACTAACCTAGTCATATCAGATCACCTTTTTATTGATTGTATTTCCACAGCATCTTTCACATCTGCTTTTCCCCTCTATCAATATCACAACCATTCTAACTTTATCCCTCAGATATCCCTAGACTATTGCAATAATGTTCTTACTAGTTTTCCTGCGTCCAGTTTCTCCCCTCTCCAATCTGCCCTCTATAAAAATACTATATTGATACTCCTAAAGCGTAATCTTGACCACATCACCCTTCTTTTTAAGATGTTTCAGTTTCCTATTGCCTCTAGTATTAAAATAAAAATTCCTCTATATTATATTTAGAATCCTTCCACAAGCTGCCTCAAGCTCCTTTGCAGACGTATTATACACATTGTTCAATTTTCATGTCCTAGACCAAATCTTCCACTTACTCCTATACATGCACTGTTTATTTCCCTTGCCTGGAAGGCTTTCTCTCCTCAGCTCTACTTCTTGGAACTCCCTAACTGCTTTCTCTAAAATCACCTCAAATTCCATCTCCTAAAAAAAAAAAAAAAAAAAGTCTTTTCTAAATTCCACAGTAGCTAATGTTCTCTGGAAATTACTTTGTATTTATTTTGTATCTATATATTTACTTTTTTGTGTATACATTGTATCCTCCTGGTACAGATTTTCAGATTTTCAATCTTATATTGGGAATGGGGGAGAGGGAGGTTGAGGGCAGGGGAAGAATTGCAGGAACAACCTGTATATGCCAAATGTATACATAATAAAAGCAGGGTAATAAGGGTACTACAAGCTTGGAGGGTGGAAGGAACCACTTATTTATCTTAAATTAGCTTAAAACTGGATATTCATTTTTGTTATGTCCATTATCTTTTTATTATATGCTCCAAGATGGCATTCTAGACTCTCTTTTTTTTGCCCCCAAACTATCTTATTTGATACCAGCTGCTCCTAGTTTCAGTTATCTCTATGTAGACAATTTCCAGATTTATATCCAACTCTAGTCTCTCTCCTAAACTTTAATCCTGAACCATCCATTTATAATCATATATCCCTTAGACATCTCAAACTTAACATGTTCAAAATATATATTCACTTTCCCCAAAGATCTTCCATTTTTTCTGAATTCCCCTATTACTTTTGAGAACACCAGTATTTTTTTTTCCAGTCACTCAAATTAGCAACTCAGCTCCTTGTGTTGTCCTTAACTCCTTTTCTCACCCTGTTTATTCAGTCAGTTATCAAATCTTGTCTTTTCTACTTCCACTTCTCTCATATACATCCCACTTTCCACACTTGTAGAGCCACCAACCTATCTTAGGCCTGGGATATTTCCATAACTTTCAAATAATTTTCTTTACCTTAAGTCTCCTCCCTCACTTCATTCCCTCAAAAATCAATAAACAATAAACAATTGCATGTATCCTGCAATGCACTATGCACATTGATGGAAATACAAAAATATCCTCAAGGAACCTGAAATCAAATGAGGAAGACAACATGCAAATTAATATATAGAGAGTAAAAACAAGCTACACACAGGATAAACAGGAAATAACAAAGGGAAGACATCAGATTGAGTGGTTGAGGAAAATTTCCTGTAGAAAGTGGGATTTTAGTTGGGACTTAAAAAGAAGCCAGGGAATAGTTGGACTAGTAGAGGGACTAGAGTAGTGGCATAGAGAATTGCCAGAGAAATTGTACTCCAATCCAATCTCAACATAGCCAAATAATTTTCCAAAAGGACAAGTTTGATTATGTAATTCCCTATTGCCTTTAGAATCAGGCTCTTCTAGCATTTAAAGTTGTTCCCAAGCCAACCCCTTCCAATTTTTCCAGTTTTCATATGCATTATTCCCCTGCATACATTCTACAGTTTACCTATGCTGACCTACTTGCTATTCTTCACAAACAATGCTGCTTCTATTTCTGTGCTTTTGTGCTGGCTGTTCCCATGCTTGGAATGTGCTCCCTCTTTTGTCATGATACCATCTTGAGCTTCAGAATATTATAGGATTTTTTTCAGTGAGATCCTCTGCTGTTAAAGTGGAATAGACCTGACAATTCACACAAGAAAAAAAAAAATGAAAGATTCTTGTTGCCTAGGCTATAACATCAAGTTGTATAAGTAATCCATTCACACACACACATCCATGCACATGCACAGTCAATAGAACATAGGTTGGGCTCTGAAATGAATTGGTGGAAAACAATGAACTTGATTGTATTTGTGGAATTATTTAGCCTATTCCCAAATGCAAAAATACATATTACCACTAATATTGTCCTAGCAATGCTATATGATTGATAATCCCAGAATTCCAAAATCTCTGAGAAATAAAAATTGTCAGCAAGTGTATTGTCTATGATGATTTACAGAGTTTTATTATCTAGGAAATGCTTGTCTTTCATAAAATGTGGTACCTAAAATTAACACAATACTCCAGATATGGTCTAATTAGGGCAAAATTCAGTGATCATATCACCTCCCTATAGTGAATGCTCTGCCTCTTTTAATAAATCATAGATTTTTCTTTGGTGCTATGTCACATTGTTGACTGATGTTGAGCTTTCAATCCAGTAGAACCCTCAGATCTTTTTCAGATTAACTGTTTCTCAGATATACTTCTATAATCTTGTGCTCAGAAAATTGATTTTTGAACCTAAATGTAAGACTTTACAGACTCCATGTTAAAATTAATTTCAGCAAATTTGGCACATTTTAACCTGTCAACATCTTTTAGAATCCTAATTGTAATTTAACATATTAATTAGTCCTTTCACTTTTGTGTGCAATATATGAATTTGATAAATCATTTATTCACTGCCCAAGGCATGTTGACATAGTAACTATTCTTGCAATCTGATCCTTGAGTTATTTCAGAATTCACCTAATCATTCTGTACTTTATATTTTCCACAAGAATAGCATAATAACGTCAAACATTCTGCTAATATTTAAACTATACATTTCCATAAACAAAAGCATTTCCAACCATAAATTTCTATTAAAAAGTTTGTATTATATGATATCAACTGCAATTGCTGCAGCAAGGCAATTGGCTATTTGATTTTCTAACTTACTCCCCAAAACTATGACATCAGATGATGGCAGCCATCAAAAGTTGGGGTTTGGTCATGTGAAAAATTCACAATGATCATTCTCTTTGGAAAAAGGTAGGCTTATTTAGGGAAATAGGTTACAGACAAAAGGAAGGGATACAATAGATACCAGGAATGGTAAATATGAAATAGAGAGAGAGAGCATATGAAAGACAAGTTCCTTAGTGGAACTCACAATTACCCAGTAGAAAGGGAGTACCCCATGAGGTTGGGGTATGCCCTCAGCTAGCAGGCTAAATCCGGAAAGGAACTTTTAGCACTCTTAGCTGTAAGGAGGAGAAGTGGTTTTGGGAAGCATTGTGGAATTATGGCATGGAGAGGTAAGAAAACACCATGAGGCAGTGCCATGGTGCACTGACCTAAAGGAGGATAGCAGCTATAGGATGGCTCACAAGTAGGTTTTATAGGGAAAATTTAACATCAGGAACATGAAGTACCGAGAGTGGGTCTCAGGAATTTGATATAACTTGGATTTCAGAATCACCTCCCCAAAGGGTGGCACCATAGAACTAAACTGATCTCTATCAAAGCCTTCTATCTGCTTCACCCAGGGATCAATTCCTCTACTAACCACACTTAACATTGAAGACCTCCTCATTATGAAGAAATATAAGGGAAATAAATATAAAGGGGGTGAAGGAGGAAAGGAAGGAGAGGGTTGACATAACTTGACTTTCTGATTGGTTACAGTAAACTGTGGGGTTGTGATGATTTCCATCAGAGACCTTGGCCTGCAGTAGGGCTGTAATCAAGTCCACTTGAAGGAAAAGCCTACTTAAGAACAAAGGTCTCTATTTAAAACTAAGATTATCCTATTAGTGCTCCTCCCCATTTGGCTCAAAGAGTATCTAGGCTTCCAGATTGTTTACTGTGATTTTTCTAATAATACCCACTTAGCTACTCAGGACCTTATCAGTATCATCTACTCTCCATTGCATATGCCTAATCAGTTGCCAAATCCTATTTTAAATTTTACAACAAATTCTATATCTATCTTCTTCACTTGTACATCTACTATACTAATTTAGGTTCTCCTTACATCTTGTAGAAGCAATATGTAGCAAAAAAAAAAAAAAGGTAGGTCAGTTTCCCCCTGAAATGCAAAGAAATTGTCCCAAGAGACTTGATTGTTTCAGGCTAAGATTTGAATGTAATTTCCTGATTGCCTACAAGAAACAAGTCATAAACTATCAGTACCCTTTAGATTTGGCAAAATTCCATGGTTATGGTAATTAACACGCCCTATCCTGCTGACCAGGACGCTGCCAAAGTATTGGAGCTTTTAGCTCCCTAGAACAATCAGGTCTCTAAAACAGTTTCTTTGCCCTTTTGGGGAGAAAAAACTAGCCTAGCTCATAAAGTAGAAGACTGTAGCAGATAGTGCTTCTGACAGGGATGAATAAAAGCCCCAAATCCTTGGTAGCTAGGTGGGCATGGACAGATTGAGTTTGAATTACTGTAAACAATCTGTAAACCAAATTAATCCCAGAGGAGTACTGATAAGATTATCTCCTTTTGATTTTGATTAGACCTTTTGTTATCCTAAATATGCCTTTATTGCCATTGGCCCCTGACTGAAGCCTCTGGTTGAATTCCTCAAATGGACAAAATTATCATAATCCCCGTTATTGTATCCAATCAGAAAGTCAAGTTATATGGTAATCCCCAAGTTTATTTTTCCCTATAAAAGAATCTACCTGTATATCACTTCTTTGCTAACTCTTATTAAGACTCTTAACATCTCCATTTAAACGGCTCTTTTAGAAATTCCAACTAGGGTTCATTAGGAACAACCTTAGGAATTTTTGCCTCTTGATTTAGGTCTAACCCACAAATTTTTTTGAGACACCTCAGGACACCAGTCTGAGACCCCAGTATACTTTTATGATACAAACCCCTTCTCCTCAAGACTTCTATTAAACTATTTGCCCAAATTTTGCATTAATCTCCCAGTTGGATCTCTTGCCTTAAATTTCACCCCACTGAATACCATCATCCACACCACTGCCAAAGTGCTCTTCCAAAAGAGTATGTATGACCACATCAGCTCCCTATTCCATAAACCCCAGAGTCTTTCAACTTTGTCTAAAATAAACTATGAACTCATTATTTAAAAGACCTTCATAATCTAGCTTCAGCCTAGCTTTCTAGTTACATTTCATATTACTCCCTTTCTGCCACTGCACTCTACTATCCACGCAAAGAA
This sequence comes from Myrmecobius fasciatus, assembly GCA_023553655.1. Classification (NCBI taxonomy): domain Eukaryota; kingdom Metazoa; phylum Chordata; class Mammalia; order Dasyuromorphia; family Myrmecobiidae; genus Myrmecobius; species Myrmecobius fasciatus. The sequence continues at coordinate 157,296 of JAJPUD010000839.1, forward strand.
GTCTACTTCTTGTACTACACGGTACTCCATACTTCGTTTATTCTCTTTGTTCTCAATTCTTGTTTCATTTAGAATTCCTTTTTTCCCATGTCTTTTTTTTTTTTTTTTTGGTGAGACACTTGGGGTTAAGTGACTTGCCCAAGGTCAAACAGCTAGGATGTGTTAAGTGTCTGAGGCCAGATTTGAACTCAGGTCTTCCTGACTTCAGGGCTGGTGCTCTATCCACAGCGCCAACTGGCTGCCCCTGCATATATCTTCTTGTTCAGGTGCCATTTGAGATTTTCTTTGGCAAAGATACTGAATAACTTGTCATTTCCTTCTCTAGCTCATTTTATATATGAAAAAACTGAAGCAAATATGGTTAAGTGACTTGCCTGGAATTACATAGCTAATAACTGAGGCTAGATTTGAAATTCTTTTGATGCCAGCTTCCCTCTTTCTCCCCCTTTCCCTCCCTCTCCCTCTCTCTGTCTATCTCTGTCTCTGTGTGTCTCTCTGTCTCTCTCTCCTCCTTACTTGCAGGAATGGAAATCCAACTCAGTGGCCTATATGTAGATTCCATTCTCTTCCCATTTCTGTAAATTGAAATGACATTTGTCCTTCTGACATTTGCCAGTGTCACTAAAGAGAACTTCTATAAAAGCCAAACCAAAGAAGTTTATGGATCCTAAATCTCTATTATAGATATCATCAAACTATTTGCATCATCTGGAAACATAAAAAATTATTTAGAGAAATCAATTGTAATATGAAAGAAATTGATGTAACCATCCACATTGGATAAAATGAATGAAAGAAAATACATTTTGCTTAAATTATATGCTGATGAATCATCAAATCTATTAACATGGGAAAACACTGCATAGGGATGATGAGTTGCTCTCAGAATTAATTAGTAGTGATGAAGTCAGAGTAGTGAATTTCTAGTTCAGAATAAACATGTGACAAATTCACTGTGGTCATTTTCTTTGCCGAAAAGGTAGGTTTAGGAGAAGAGGTTACAAACAAAATAAGGAGGTATAATAGGCACCAGAAGTGGTAAATATGAAATAGAGTTGGGAGAGAAATAGGATTATCATTATCAAGGAAAAGAATTTGGAAGAACATTGAATATGCCATGAAGTAGGGGGCAGGCCATTAACTGGCAAGTTAGATTTATAGAGAAGTTTAGCAGACTACCTAGAGTTAGCTATAGTAAGGAGAGAGATTCCATTAAAGGGAAGGCACTAAGAAGAAGAGACAATACCTCATATTCAGCATAGTCCTAGAAAGGACTTAGCAAATATCTTCATTGTGGGCACATCTTTTATAGGGAAAATACAACCTTGGGGGTTTCTCAGTGGAGGAGGGGAAGTGCTAGGAAAGAATTTGGTAGCTCCGAGGGAGGAATAAAACAGGAGCCAGATGGAATGCAGCTTGAAAACCTGGTTTTTATAACAGTCTAAAAGATATGCTAATTGATATCCTCAAAGGTTATTTAAAGATGCCCAAAAGTTTGAGGGATAGACAATGGAAGTTGAAAAAGAGTTCCATCCTTAAAAATCACTCTAAACAAGCAGACTAGGAAATGGTTATGCCTGATACTGTTGTGCCACAATTCCCCTGTCTCAGTTTCCCTCAGTTGCTGTTTCAGTTTCCCTTAATTATTCTGCCCCAAAATAACAACCTCCCTCCTTCTGACCATCAGAAATAATTGGACTCACATTCCAAAGGAGTCATAAAACCTCCAGATGGCCAGCCTCGACATACCCCTTATCTTTTGGCTTCAGACTTATTGTCTTCCTTTCCCAGTTTCTGTCTCGGGCATCCTTTATTCACTGTCAGAATTGAATTTATAGTTTCCTTGGACACCAGATGTGCTCAGCTGTTCCCATGAGTTCTTTGTCTCCCTGGGCTATGGAGACTATAAAAATCGTGATCCCCATCAATGAGGTACTGAATACTTTGTGACATTAGTCCTATTCAGTTGGCTGACATGTCTGTCAGTCTAACTCTCTGGGCTGGACTGTGTGCTCTGAGACATGAGTCCCAGCAGTCCTGATCCATAGCCATGGATTCTGAACTCTCAATTAACATCAATAAAGCATTACCTAAATTCTAATGTGTGATACTTCCTCAGTTTCTCCCTGAGCATTACAATACTAGTCAGATGGGCTTCTTCCTGACTAGAGAAGAGAGTAGGCTCAAGGTGCACATAAATAGAAGATTAGGCTAGATTGGATTTGACTTTGTATTGTCAATGATCCCAAACTTTTTTTGTTGTTTTTGTGTGGGACATTTATTGTTGAGATTGAGAAGGGGAGCCCCAAAAGTTTGGGGTCACAGACCAGTGTTGCAAGGTATCTCAAAAGAATTTGAAGGCTTGAATCCATTTCCTAATAAAGGGGCAAAGTTTACTGTAATTGAAACACCATTACAAAGCAGGCTGAATTCCAGAAGAAATTAGCAAAGTTCTAAGAGAGAGAGACCCTTTTATCTAGCTTTTTATCACTGACATGGCTAATTCTATGGCCCATAGAAGTGGTCTCCAGAATTTGGTTATCACTAATCAACAGATTTTCTATCTGACAGTTAGCAATGAATTGAAGAGTAGCTCTGGAACTTGCTTCCCACTGACAAGATTATCACTCAGCAATGAATTGAGGAGTGGTCTATTCAGAATCAGACAGATTGGGCATGGGAGTTTCCTGAGGCAGACTCCAAAACCAGAAGATTTAGAATTTACTGTTAGAACAGAAGCCCCTCTAAAACCTGGGGACCACAAAATCATATTACATCATTTTTCCCTCTCAAGCAGTCATCCCCCCAAATTCATTTGGGACAAAGGGATAAAGGTCTCATCTTCTGGAGCTGCTTCATGCTGATAAGGAGAATGGAGCTGTCCCTTTGCCTAATGGGGTTCAGACTGAGAAGAGGAGGCAAGATGATGGCAGCAGCATTCAGAGGAATACTGGGTGTCAGAATCAGTTAACCAGTGCTATTCAGGGTGAAAAAATAGTAAAAATTCATAGCTTGGAGCCTGGAGGAAACAAATCTCAAAAGTAGGTTAAAAATGCAGGGGCCAAATAAAAGCAAAAACAAATAGTTAAAAGTGGATTTAGTAGGGGCAGCTAGGTGATGCAGTGGATAGAGCACCAGTCCTGAAGTCAGGAGGACCTGAGTTCAAAAGTGACCTCAGATACTTAACACTTCCTAACTGTGTGAGCCTAGGCACATCACTTAACCCCAAACTCTTTTTTTTTAAAAAAAAAAAAAAAAAAAAAAAAAAAAGGGAGTTAGTAGGGACAATAGCCAAGAACTCCACCCAGAGGAAGACTAAGTAGAGTGGGGGAAAAGATGAATATATCATCAATGCTTCTCATCCAAACAGCTTTTCCTAGGATAAATACC
>JAJPUD010000839.1:161085-218241 GCA_023553655.1 Myrmecobius fasciatus
AAAAGGAACACTCAGATGACCTACCATACTTTAAAAGGTGTTAAGCATTGGGTGCAGAGGATGAAATGCAACATGCAAAGTGGAGATAATGATTAATCTTAAATGGGTTTGATCTCCTTTAGCAAAAAAAAAACCCTCTAAACTTCTTTAAGTCTTATAAGGGAAGGCTTTTACCAATTAGTAAAGGTGACAATAAAACCCAAAAAGTAGTCTAAAGCCACTGAGAGGAGGAATATTTGTAAAATTCATCTGCCAATTCTTCCCTAAGTATGTCTCCCTCCTCCAGATAGGCTGGAGTTTAGCAGCCGTTTTAGAATTACTTGGGTACAAACTAGGCATATTTGATATATCTGTTTAATTGTTTCTCCTAGCTTATGACCAATGAAAATAGGTTTCACAAGGAACTGGACAGCACTTTGGTGTAGGCCATAGAGAATTTTCCACTGGCTGGCTTTGGGATTCAGAATGTAAGTTCTCAGGAGGTCATGAAGAAGCTTCAAGGAAGGTGGTGTAGGTGCATTATGAGTGAGTTTGCCAGAATTTTGGAATGGATATTCTACAGTTATTTTGTGGATAAAAGATTCTGGAAAGAAAATGGGATAATCAGGTTAAAGTTATTCCCCTGGGGGGGGGGAGTAGCTAGTATAAATGGGGTGGTATCCAGGGTTGGGATGATGACATTTTGGAATGGGTCCTTTGCAAATAATGTATCAGGTTGCATATATGGGCTTCCTTGAGAATGCTGAGGACACATCCAACAATCCTGAATGCCCCCCCTGCCCAGACTAAACTGACTTTAGTCAGTTCCCTAGCCTGACTAAAGACTAAGGAGTTATTTCCCCACTGGCAGAGGCCACAAAGTGACACCAAGAGAGCTGGAGAGAAAATACTAAGAAGCAAAGCTCTCATCCTTGGAGCGTTGTTAAAGGTATACCTGGAAAAAGTGAAAAACAACAAGAAAGAAAGAAAGCTAATCTTACGTACCTCAGGCACCTTTTGAGTTATTTGAGAAGTGAAGGCTGGGTCATTGTGGCATTTCCAAGAGCTGGACAGGCTCCAAAAAAGTTCCTACTGGCTTGCCTCTGGGATTAGAAGCTGGCCTGATGGTGTTTGAAACCATCCAGCAGGACAAAAGGTGTTCCCTTTCATCAAGGCAAGGGAAGTTATGGTGCTATAGTCAGGGGCAAATGGGCAGCAGCACAGGCAGCTGAATCCACAAGCCTGTTTCCCTTGTGTATTCAATAGAACTTTTTGCTGTCAAAAGTTGTTTTTCTTTCTATATAGCTCCATGAGTGTGCAAAATATGAAAAAAGTATATTGGAGTCTGTATAGATGTTCACTCTCATTCCTTTCCCTAATTCCAGAGGGCAATGAGTTCAGCTTGTAGTTTAGGCTCCAAGGTGCTATTGAGGGTCACCACAGAATCACCTGCCTTCCTTTCCCCATTTTCAAGAAAACTGGACCCATCTGTAAACCATTCATCATCTGGGTTGTAATGTTACCCAACTGAGTGTTGTCAGAGAGCAGAGTGTCAGGGTTAAGGTTGGGGCACACTAGAAGAGTCAAGTTGGGGGTGTCTAGCAGGAGAGCCTAATATATCTTCCACCAGCAAGCCGATGATGACCTTTGGCTTCCAAAATGTTCTGGGGGTTAAAACCTCCAGTGGCTGACCTAAAGTAAGTTTAGAGGTTTCCTCAATTAGAAGAGACATAGCAGCTACTGCTCTGAGGCAAAAGAGCCACCCTAAGGACACTGAGTCAAGTTTCTTTGAGAAGTAGACAAGGGGTCTGGGATCAGGTCCAAGCTTTTAGAAAAAGAAAAAGAAAAAAAAAAAAACTTCATAGCCCTGCATGGGGGAGAGTGGGGCTAGAAGTTAGGGGTTTCAGTGGTTTCAGTCAGAAAAGCCTCTCAAATGGGGCTGCAAATCAAGATATCATCTAACCCATACTGGCCACATTCATTGGTGAGGGGTTACATTTCCCTGGATTTGTCCCTTGAAGAGCAAAAAGAAATTTTGAGTCTTTATACAATGGTATGCAAAAGAAAGCATCTTTAATATCTAGAGTAGGAGCAGCTAGATGGCACAATGGGTAGAGTACCAGCCCTGTTAGGAGGACTTGAATTCAAATCTGGCCTCAGACACTTAACACTTCTTAGCTATGTGACCCTGGGCAAGTCATTAACCCCAATTGTCTCAGCCAAAAAAAAAAAAAAAAAATCTAGAGAACCATTTTGTCCCCTGGGATACTATATGTGGCTTATGGCTTCTACTGACCTTTTGCTCTGATTATAGAAATTTGCTATGAGGAAAAAGCAGGGACATAATTATAATAGGATCAAAACATGTCCTTCGGGCCTCAGCCTGAGAGCAGATACATGACAGGACAAAGCATCCCTAGTCAGATCCATTTGACAACTGATCATACAGTAATAACTCCACCTCATAGCCAGACTTAGGAATAATCAGGTGAGAAGCAAAGAAACAGAATTGGGAAACTGACTCAGAAGAATTCCATCCTAAACAGAGGCTAAGGTTCTCTTCCTAACTCTTGCCCAAATAAGTCATCCATCTAGACATTTCAGGAAGGCATTCACTGAGCAATTTATGACATTTCTCTTGAAATGGTGGGCTATTGACAGTGATCAGGCAATCAAATTCAGAATTCAAAAGACGATCAGCTACAGTCCTAAGAGATTTTATCTCTAATAGCAAATTTACCAATCACAGCTTAGGGCTAGATACATTATTTTAAAAATTTATTAGGACTTACACATATAGGAGATTTTGTTTAACATGTTTTATATGTTTAAACTTATCCTGATGCAAAAGATCAATCATTATACAGGCTTATAGATTCTTAGTGAACATATTCCTTGTTTAGAAATTATAAATACAAAACAGGCTCAGTTCTCAGGGTTGATGATCATGCTTACCCTGATGGTTTTCAAGAAAACTGGCAAACTTATAAATTAAGGAGAGTTAAGAGACCCCAGGGAAGGGGCTGAGTTTGCTGTTGCCCACCCCAACTATTCTTAGTGTTTTCATGGGCTGTGCTGTTTGATACCTCCTCCCACACTGTGAAGGTGGAAAAGGTGCTACACACCTCATATTTGGAGGTGAACTAATAAAGCTTACCATGATGACAATAACTCCAAGTAGCTTGTTAACAATTTTAGAATTTTTCCTAAGTAACAGCCAAATAGTCTTAGGTGTAGTTTCTATTCTCTTAAATGATTTTCCCTTTTGTTTTAGGGAGAAAACAAGACAACCCTTAAAATTGAGATATAACAGATTTTAAAAATTGACTTAACTTTAGTTAATGAGATTTCCTAGATTCCAATTAAATGTTCTAGACAAAATGAATGCAATTTGGTTATTTTGCAATTTACACAAATCATTTCTCTTTTGTGAGCCAGGAAAAGGTGTCAATTTCTGACAGGACCCTCAGAAATATAATCATACATAATTAGAGTTTTTAAAAGCAGCAGCAAATTGCATTTCTGTTTTCCTAAAGTTCTAAAACTCTTTAGTTAACACTATCGATGCAGAGAGATTACAATTTGTACATCCTTTGGTGGGCTTTAATTAGAACTCTTTTAAAACTGCTTTTACTGTCACATCTCAGACAAATTTCCAAATTACTTTATGCATACAAAGAAATCATTTATCTGTTGGTCACATCTAAAAAAAAACCCATAAAGTTATCAAATATGAAGCAATTATATCCAATAAAGCAGTTAACATTCATATAGTACATTTTATGCTAAGTACTTTTGCAATCATGTGGTCTTCAGAACAGTTATTTCTCTTTACAAATTAGAAAACTGGGCAGAGATAAAATAATTTGCCATAAATTACATAGCTAATACATATCTGTAATTAAAACAGAAAATGGTGGTCTTACCAAATACAGAGGCTGAGTGGGTTTTTTACCTCATGCTTCATGCTGGGTGGTGCAGGAGTACTCAAATTCTTCCCAGGCAGTTTCTGGACAGAACCTGCTGAAAGCTGGGGTGACTGGTGCCAGGATATCCCTTTGAGGGTAGTTTCAGATAGCAGGGCTCAGGGAATGCTGACCATAGAACATGACTCCCACTCCATCCCCATTTCCCCAGCTGGGTTGGGGAGGTGTCTGGGCAAGGTTGTGTGGGGGTTCCCATGGCTGCTTTCCCCATTTCTACAGGTGAGGCAGAATTTGAATTTGAATCTGATCTGAGATGAGAGGGGTTAGAAAATAGAATCATTTGGGCTATATTGATCTTGTTAGCAATTCTCACAACTGAGATAAATTCCAGGGAGTGGAGTGGGGAGAGTCCCTTAATACCTTTTGGGGTGCTTTCCCAAAGGAGCAGAAAGGGAACTCCAAGCAAGATAGGAATCAAGGAAGAGTTAGCAAAAAGTTGCTATTTACCTGGTTTGTTTTTCCTTGTCTTTTCTTTCAGAATGGAATAAATTCCTGGAATTATCCCCAATATTTCAGGAATTTTTCTTGCAATCTTAAAATGACTAATTGCCAAACTTCTTAATCATTTGCTTTCAAAATTTTGAAAATCTAAGATGTCAGTTTAATTTTAATTAGCTAACTAATTAATTAGTGTAGCCCCCAGCTTGGCCAAAGCTGAAGTCCACAGGAAAAAAAGTTAAGCTATTAAAATTTTCCCAGCATTCTAACTACAGCATAGAGGTTTTTGGTTTTTTGTTTTGTTTTTTATTGCAGGTTGCATTTTGAATCTTTCCAGGTACCAAAATCTAGCTCGCAGAGCAAACATGACACAGACATTCTGCAAAGAGACACAGACACAGACAAAATGAAATGAAATGTCTCATCTTTGTCAAAAGCCATAAAATTTTGCCAAAAGCCATAAAATTTTGCCAAAAGCTATCCTATAGCACTTCCATCTTCTCTGGCATCCCAGAAAAGGTGAAAGGATGGCAAGGTTAACTCTGTTGAAAATTGCAAGAATTTCCCAGTTTGAGCATCCCTAGTCCAGGAAAACTTGAGCATGATGACACAGACAAGCCTTTTTTCATGGCTTGGGGTGTCCTGCTATAAGATTGTGGGAGAAAAAATGGGGGGCTTACTTCGACAAAGAAGGAATCAAGTCAGGGGAGAGCATTCTCTCTGTAGGGCCACCAAATGTTGAGGTTGGGAAAGAGAATTCCAAAAGTGTGGAGTCACAGACCAGTGTCAGTGAGGGGTCTCAAAAGAATTTGCAGGCTTGAACCCATTTCCTAGTCAAGGGGCAAAGTTTATTGTAATTGTAATGCCATTACAAAGCAGGCTGAACTCCAAAAGAAATTAGCAAAGTTCTAAGAGAGAGGAAATCCCTTTAACCAGCTTTCTAACATTAACATGCTAATTCTATGGCCCAGAGGAGTGGTCTGCAGAATTTGATTATCACCGACCAACAGATTTTCTATATGACAATCAGCAATGAACTGAGGAGTAGTTCTGGAACTTGGTTCCCACTGACAAGATTATCAATCAGCAATGAATTAAGGAGTGTTCTATTCAGAATCAGACAGATTGGACATGGAAGTTTCCTGAGGCAGACTCCAAAACCAGAAGATTTAGGATTTACTGACTTATTATTAGAACAGAAGCCCCCTAAAATCAGGGAACCACAAAATTATATTACATCACTATGACCCAAATTAAAATCAGAGAATCTCAAGATAAAAAGGCAAAAATGATTTATTACGAGAAAGGGCAGTTCCTAATAAGGTATCTTCAGTAAAGGAGTGCAAAGTGCAAACTGCAAAACACAAGATTATATAGACCCTAACCAGAAGCCCCTACTATTCCCGACCTTTTCTTCCATTATCTGGGGGAGTCCAGGCTTATACCTAAACATGGAAATCTATCCCAGAAACAAAAGAATATTAGTAAATTACAAACTCTTTACCCATTAAGTACTTAAATAGTAATTAAGAGAAGGGGGACAGTAGGGAAATGTTTATCTAAGATAATCAAACACCTGCATCTCTTAGCTAAAGCTCAACTTGTTATTGAAAAGTCTTAAGTCATAACTAAGGCATAGGTCAAGGCCACATTCTCATAAGAGGTCTTCACTTGGTTTATCCCATTCATTTTGTTTTAGGAAAACCCAATCATTACAAGCTGGCTTGTGGGTCCACACATACACACACACACACACACACACACACACACACATACACACACACAGAAATAGAGAGAGAGAGAGAGAGACTTTTGCCAATACTACAATAACTAGTTACCAATTATGAATTACCTTATCTTAGAAAAAAGATTATAATCCAAAAAGAAATGTAAAGTTACATAGAGAAAGCAAATAGGGTATAGCATATTGCTATATATGCTATATATAAACAATAGTTTATGCATGAAAAATACTGTAAAATTCATTATTGAAACTATAACTATAAATAGAAATGGATAGACTTCTGGCTAAGAAAACTGCTGAGCCATGGCAGGAGCAGACCATCCAGCTTTGTTATATTTACTCCATTGCAACACACTGAATAATGAACAAGAAATTCAGTGAAAAACTATAGTGGTTTCTTTTAGCTCAGAACTGGGAAGGGGAAGGAGGCAGTTAGAAGCCTACAGGCATTGGAAGGGCCATCCAACAAAGCCAGTCCAATTTTAGCAATTAGGCTCATCCCCTCAACATAACCAATTCAGACCCAGAGACATAATGCCCAATTCTGGCCTGAAGCTAGTAACAGAAGACCCCTTCCCTAGAAAACCTGAGGTAGGAAGTTTCTGGATGCATTAATAACCAGTGTAGCACAATGGCAGCAGTATGCAGACCAAGACTGCTCAGAGTTAAGTGGTTCTTCCTGTTCTAAAATACTGAAAGCCTTGATGATCTAATAAGCCAAACTTCAGAGATGCAAGGGGGAGTAGAATCTAATTCCAAAAAAGTGAGCTCAGGAGATCAGTGCAAGAAACCAAGGGATCCAGATGGATACTAAACAGTATAACCACACCCAAAAATTCAACTAGGTCCAGATGCTAGCCCTAGCACAAAGCTCTAATTCAGATTCTCAAGTCACACAGTGTCAGGCATCAACTTTGAACTCAGATCGTCCTGACACCAAGGCCAATGCTCTATCCATTATGCTACCTACCTATCCCTCCCATTTAATTATTGGCAACCCTGTTATATATTAAAACTGTAACTGGGAAAGTAAGGATGTGGAAGGGATAATTGTATTTAAAATTATTGTAGTTCCAAAGAAGAGAGTAGCTTAAAAGCTGCAGGTAATGTTGTGCCACAGTTCCCATGTCTCAGTTTCCCTCAGTTGCTCTGTTTCAGTTTCCCTTGATTGTTCTGCCCCAAAATAGCAACCTCCTTCCTTCTGACCATCAGAAATAATTGGACTCACATTCCAAAGGAGTCATAAAACCTCCAGATGATCCACCTCAATGTACCCCTTATCTATATGATCCAGACTTACTCCTTTTCCAAACTCAGCAATGTTTACTCCCTACCTGACAGAACTGAATTTATAGTCTTAGTATTCTTCCTTCCTTACTCCCTACCTGTCAGAATTGAATTGATAGTTTCCTTGGACCCCAGATGTCCCTGCAGTTTCTCAGCCTTACCCATGAGTTCATTTCCCTGAGCTATGAAAACTATAAAATTCTTGATGCCCCTCAATGAGCTACTGAATACTTTGTGACATTAGTCCTATTCAGTCGGCTGTCATATCTGTCATTTTAATTCTCTGGGCTGGACCTGCTTGAGATCCAGTCGGCTGGCATGTCTGTCAGTCTAAACCTGAAATTGACTGTGTGCTTTGAGACAAGAGTCCCAGCAGTCCCGATCCATAGCTATGGATTCTGAACTCTCAATTAACATCAATAAAGTATCTAATCTCCAATGTGTGACACTGTCTCAGTTTCTCCCTGAGCATTACAGTAATTGCTTAAAGAAAAAAAAAAGAATTTTCTTTAAGAACTACCTAGAAAAAGTAAAGTAAGAGATTTTTAAAAAAATGAAATAAAAGCTGTGGGCAAAAGAACTGAACAAGAATACAGAAGAGAAAGTAGTAAGCCTTACCCAAGAAATGGACTCTTTGAACTAGATCAAATAGAAATCAATGACTCTATAAGATAACAAGAATCATTATTGAATGGACAAAATTGAAAGGTTGAAAAAATAGAATAAAATGTAACATCTGAAAGATAAAAACAATTGGCTGGGGAAAAGGTCAAAGAAGAGATAATTTAAGAAGCATTAGGCTTCCTAAATCTAATGTTTGTTCCCTCCCCCCTCCCCCAAGTCCTCATCCTTCTAGATCTTTCTGCAGCTGTAGGCATTTTCAATCACCTTTTCCTTTATACTCTCTGCTCTTTAGTTTTTTGGGGGACACTATTACCATCTGGTTCTCCTATCTATCTGACTATCCCCCAGTCTTCTTTGCTATATTTTCATTAGGTCATGACCACTAACTGCGAATATTCCACAGGGCTCTGTCCTTCTCTTCTCCCTCTAATACTATTTCATTTGGCAATTTCATGCATTCAGTTATCAGTTATCATCTATCTCTTTGCTGAAAATTTTCAGATATATTTGTCACCCTAACCTCTGCACTGATATTAAATCCTGCATTAGCAACTGACTTTCAGACACCTCAAACTGTATATCTTGTAAACATTGTAAACTCAGCATGTCCAAAACTGAATTCATTATCTTTCCCCAAAAATTCTTTCCTCTTGCTAGCTTTCCTATTATTGTTGAAGGCACCATCGTCTTCCCAGTCTCATAGGCTTGGAACCTAGGAGTTATCTTTGATAATGTTCTCTCTCATCCTACTATATATAATCTATTGTCAAGGCTTGTCAATTTTAGCTCTTCACATCTTTTTAAAAAAAACTAGAAACTATATTTCAAAAAATCAAAGATAAAAACTGGTTCAGATTATTAGAAACAGAAGGCAAAGTGAAGACCAAATTTATCAATCATTTCCTGAAAGAAACTTTAAATGGAAAAATCCTAGGAAAGGCATACCAAAATCTAGGTGCTCCTACATCAAAGGAAAAAAAAAGACTGCAAGCAAATAGGAAGTAGCAGTTCAAGTACTAAAAAGCTAGTTAGAGTAACAAAAGACCTGACAGCTTTAGTATGAATGAGAGAAAATCTGAAACAACACAATATTCCAAAAGGTTAAAAAATAAACAAACCCCTAAGCTTATAATCAAGAGTAATATAACCTACAAAGCTGAGTGTTGTCTTGGAGGTGGGGGGGGGGGTGTTATCTTCAATGCAATAGAAGAATTTCAAGTATTTTTAATGAAAGGATTAGAACTGCATAGTAACTTTAATAGACAAAAGTGAATCATGAAAAACTGGGAAAGGTAAAATTCTTTGAGAAATTGGAAAGGGTTACATAATAATACAGAGCAGCTAAATGGCACAGTGAATAGAGTAACCAGGCCTAGAGTCAGGAAGACTCATCTTTCTGAGTTCAAATTTAGACTCAGATACTAGCTGTATGACCCTGGGCAAGTCATTTAACCTTGCTTGCCTCAGTTTCTTCATCTTTAAAATGAGCTGGAGAAGAAAATGGCAAACCACATCAAGATCTCTGCCAAGAAAATGCCAATTGGAAGAGTCAGATTGCACCCAAGAATAACTTACCCAACAAATTTAAATCTAACCCTGATGGAGGGACAAAAAAGGACATTTGGAAAACTGAAAGAATTTTAGGTATCTGAAACAAAAAGACCAGAATTCAGAGGAAAATTTGATATAAAATTTCCAGAAGAAATATAAGGTAAACATTAATTATAAGGCACTAATTAAGGTGAAACTGTTTCATATGTATGAGAATATTATCATTATTCTTAAAACTACCATAATTATCATCATCATCATCATCATTATTAAGGTAATTTGAAAGAAAGTTTGGGGCTGAGATGTATATGAGAGGGTGATTCTAAAAACAAAATTGGGTAGAAAAAAGATAAAAGAGGATGATTATAATATAAAAATGAGGCATGAAAGAATGAAGTACTTCAGAGGAAGTAGGTAGGGGTGGAGGGCTAGTAATGTTGAAAACTTATTCTCATCAGGGTTGAAGAGGAAACAGTGTCTATGTATGGAAAAATATAGAAGTGTTCTGAACATGTAAAGAGGTGAAAAAGCTGGAAAACAGGATGGGCAGGGACTTTTAGAGGGGTATATAGATTGGAATTTGGGAGGGTAAGGGGAGAGGATGGGAAAGGATGGGTATGGAGAGAGGGTAGGGAGGACACTTAGAGGGTGGATGGGATAGAGAGTGAGAAGGTAAAATAGGGGGACAAGATAAAATAATAGAGATAGGGTAAAAGGAGAGGCTGAAAAAGAAAATAGTGAGTAAAAAATAAGGTGGAAGAAAACTCACAAGAAGAATTAGAACTTTGAATGTGAATGCGAGATTTGTAGCAGCTCTCTGTAGTAGTAAAGAATTGGAAATTTCAGGAAGCTTCATTTAATAGGGGAATATGATTGTGATGGAATTACTATTGTGCTATAAAAAATGAATAGCTCAATGATCTTAGAGAGACATGGAAAGATTTGCACAAAATGATGAAGAGCAAAAGTGAGCAGAATGAAGAGAACATTGTATATAATAAGAGCTATAATGTTTTAAGAATGACTTTGAGACAACTAAGTCTTTTTGACCATTATAAATATACAAATTAAAAATAAAGGACATATGAAAAAAGACACTATCTGCATCCAGAGAAAGAAGTGAAAAATAGAGGTATGTATAGAATGTATGTGTGTGTGTGTGTGTGTGTGTGTGTATGTCTTTATGTAATGTTAACCATTTCTAGGGCAGGGTGGGGGAAAGGGGAGAAAGAAAAAGAAATTTACACAAAAACTTTAACATATATTTAAAAGGAATAGCAAGTTGTACATAATAGATTTGTTGTTTCACACAATCTGTTTTTTTATTATTTCATGTATGGAAATGCTTATTTTATTTTATAAATTAAAAATCAAATAAAATAAATGTTTTAAAGTATTGAGGGAGATAAAAAGGAAGGAGTTATTGATTAGTTCTATTCTGAGATTTAATATAGAAGAAAAGAAAGGAATGGTAAAAAGAATACAGAGTGAAGAAAGTGGAATATATGGAAAGACTATACAAACATGGAGAAAGCAATAGTAGAAATGGGCATCAAATGAGCTTCACTCTGTACACACACACACACACACACACACACACACACACACACATCCTCTATTGCAGAAATACCTCAAACTCAATAGAGATGGGATATACACCTAAGATGGTAGATAATACCAGAGCTATGGTAAAAACAAATTACCTAATCCCAAGTTGATATTAAAGGGGGGGGGGGGAGGAAAAGAATTAGAATCTAAAGGGTTGCTCAACTAGTGAAGAATAGATGAACAAATTTTATTTTGCAAATATAATATTCAGCTAAACAATCAATAAAAAGTGATGAAAGAGATGTTTTCAGAGAATCCTAGTTAGTACAAACTGATGCAGTAAATTAAGTAGAACCAGAACAATTTACACAAGGATGGCAATGTTATGACAGATAAATGGAAAGACTTAAAAACTCTAATCAATGTAATGACCAACCATGTCTCTAGAGAATATATGCTAAAG
Source organism: Myrmecobius fasciatus (assembly GCA_023553655.1). Lineage (NCBI taxonomy): Eukaryota > Metazoa > Chordata > Mammalia > Dasyuromorphia > Myrmecobiidae > Myrmecobius > Myrmecobius fasciatus. Next base: position 172,706 of record JAJPUD010000839.1, read on the forward strand.
CATATCATATACCTTCTGAAAGAGCAGTGATAGATTAAAGATGCTAAAAGAGATGTACATTTTTAGATATGACCAATGTGTGGATGTTTTACTTATTGATGTTTATTTGCTACAAGTTTTTTTTTTTTTTTTTTTTTCCTTTCTGGTTTTAACAGGGGAAGAGGTTGAACAGAGAAGAAGGGATTGTAATGCTCAGGGAGAAACTGAGGCAGTACTACAGATTGGAGATTATTTAATATTTTATTGATGATGGTAATGGAGAGTTTAGAATCCATAGCTATGGATGGGACTGAATGGGATTCTTGTCTCAAAGCACTCAGTCCTGGAGAATTAGACTGGCAGCCATTAGCCTGCTGTCTAGATCTCAATGTATCCAGCGATTAGTGAGTTTGCTCCAACGATTCTTATAAGTCTCCAGCACTCAGGGGAACAAAGAAACTCAAGAGGCAGAAGGAGGGGTATGGCACTGGGGGGGATTGGAGTTCCAGGAAAGGACTATCAATTCAGTTCTGACAGGTTGAGGGTATGGAGGAAGAATCATAAATTCTGATAAGTTTGGGAAGAAGCTAGGAGCCACTAAATCTGAAGCCAAAAGATAAGGAGTATGTCTAGATATTTGAGATAGGCCACCTGGAGGTTTTATGACTCTTTGGAATGCCAACAGCCATTACTCTGCAGCCCAATTATCTCTGAATGGTTGGGGGGGGGGGAATTGCTACCAAGGCAGATCAATTAAGGGAAACTGAGACAAAACAATTGAGGGAAACTGATACATGGAACTGTGGAACAACAGGATTAGCAATAGCAATCTAAAAAAAGAAAGCCATTAAAATTATTTTTAAAAAATGCACAGAAGGAAACAAAGGATGTCCAGAAAAAAAGCATCGGTAAGTAGGATAGTTTTGAAAGTAATGATGGAATTTTTATATATTTGTTTTTTAAAAGTGAAAGGTGTGAAATGGAGCCTCACAGTTTAATATGCAATCTTTTTTGTGCTTTTCTGAGTATGTGGAAATGCTTTTTTGGAATTTACATTCCAAATATATATATACAGATATATAATATGTATTTATCTATTTAAATATATATGTGTATATTTATCTATTTAAATATATATATATATATACATAAGCATATGTATATACATATATATATATATATATATATATATATATATTTAAAGACAGTAGTGAAGTCATATAATAAAAATAAGTGCCAGAACAAATAGGGTAAGTGGACCATTGATTCTCTCCCTCCTTCCCCAAATATATAAAAAGAACGATAGAAAGCCCTCCAGTGCATTAGATAGATTCGTCATGAAGAATTTATGGGAAATATTGATAAGAATTATGAGAATGTATGGAAAATTTGTGATTTGTATTGGTGGAAAGAGTGCCCATCTTGATGAAATGATATATCCATTAAAGTATAGAACCAAAGGATTTAGAACTGCAAAGAGTCACAGAAATCATCGATTTTAGTTATATTCATTTTGAAAGGTAAATAACTTGCCCAAGGTTGTTGCCCAAATGACAGCAAAATTTGAACTTAGGATTTGCAAAAAGGAAATATAACCTAACAGTAGTCTGTTGAATTCAACAAATATGTATTAAGAACTTATTATATGCAAGGCACATAAGAAAATTTTGAATCAATACTGAAGAGACTTTGGTTATATGCACTATTTAGAAAAGGTATTTAAAAAAAATAGTGCATATAACCAATGTCTCTTCAGTATCGACATCCTCTTTAGTAAATGTATACACTTCATGTTGATATTTTGGTTGCAGCAACATAGAAAGAATGAACTAATGCATTTTGTTCCAGTTCAGGGTTCATAATTCAGTTAGTTTATGTCTGATTCAAAGTACACACTATTTTACTGAAAGAGAGATGTAGAATCTGGCTCAGTAGAGGCCAGTTTTAGATGATTCTGAATAAATGAATAAAAATAGTTTTATAACAGTCAACAAGCATTTAGTAAGGTTTACTATATGTTAAGTGCTGGGACGATGAAGAAAGGCAAAAATAACTGCTGCCCTTAAGAAGTTCACCTTTTTATGTAAGAGACAATCATGAAAATAACTACATAGAAGATATATACAGAGTAGATGGAAAATAATCTCAGAAAGCAAGTTCCTAACAGCTTTAAGTCTAGAAAAGATCTCTCCCAGAATATGAGATTTAAGCTGAGTCTTAAAAGAAGCTAGGGATTCTAAGAGGTGGGGGTAAGGAAGGATTGTGTTCCCAAGTATGGAAGACAACAGTACAAATCTATGGAGATGAAAGATGGAGTGTTCTATATGAGTTACAACAAGCCAATGTGTTTGGATCTTAGAGTTCATGGAGGACAGTTTCCAATAAGAATTTATTAGCTACCATGTAACAGGCACTGCGCCAATTTCTGGATATCAAAAACACAAAACAAAATAAACAAAAAACCATTGTTCATAAACTATTGGTAAGACAACATGCTAGGTAATTACAAGTTGAAAACAGAATAAATAGAAAGCAGTCTCAGAAGGGAAGTCACCAGTAACTGGGTGACCAGGAAAGGCCTGGAAAAGGCAGATATTTGAGCAGAGTCTAATTAAGGGAAACCAGTGAAACAGGTGGCAAAGATATGAGCCAGAGTATTATAGAGGGACAACTAATGCAAAGGAAAGGAGACTGAAAAGGGAATATCATATCTGAGGAGAGGCAGGTAAGGTAAGGTAGCTACATTATAGACTGTGTGGAGGAGAGTAAGGTGAGAAGATTGGAAAAGTAGGGTCAGGTTATGATGAATGTAAAACAAAGGAGTTTATATATTTGATCCTGGTGATAGCAGGAAACAATTCATGAAAAGTCAAATATGATTGAAAAATTTCTGAACAAACAATAACCCCCAAAAAAGTTTATTGAGGGGAAAGTAGCATGATCAGATCTGTGCTTTAGAAAAATTACTTAGCCAGCTAAGTGGATGATGGAGTGGAACAGGGAGACCAATTAGAATGTTCTTGTAATAAGCCAGGACAAAGATGTTGAAGTCCTGAATTAATATCATGGGTATGTGATTCGAGAGAAGGGATTTTAGGGGCAGCAAAAAGGCACAGTGGATAGAGCACCAGCCTTGGAGTCAGGAGGACCTGAATTCAAATCTGGCCTCTGGCATTTAACACAATTAATTGTGTGATCCTGGGCAAGTCACTTACCCCCCAAATGCTTCATTTTAAAAAAGAAAGTATTATATATATATATATATATATATATATGTAAATATATAATACATACATACATATATGCATTATTATATACATATATTTACTACAAAGATTTTACATGTTTAGCAATTTTAGCTTAGAATTTTGCTTTGTTTCAACCAGATGCAAAGAAAAGAAAGAAAAACCATAATATAATGAAGAATCAATTAATAAACATTTAAGAGCCTACCATATTGGTAATAACATGATAGCTAAGATAACAGGAACTTAATAATAGTACAAGTTGTGTAGAAAAGTTTTAAAACTTTGTCATAGCTACTTTCCTGATCAAAATCTTATTAATATGATTCAATATCTCATTAATTGAGAAAATCAAAGAATGGCCAAAGCAAGATAGTAAGTAGTGAAAATGACATAGAGTAACATCAGAAAAAGTATAGCAACAAAGGAACCTGGCTCACTCCTATATTTTTTTGATAGTTGCTTTCCCAGTAAAGTCAGGTGTGAAATAAGGATATTCTCTGTTACAATATCATTCAACATTGTATTGGAAATCCTAACAATAACAATAACAGAAGAAAAAGAAACATAAGAAATCAAAATAGGGAATGAAGTAATAAAACTATCTCTTTTTGTGGACAATATGATGATATACTTGGAAAATCCCAAAGACTCAACTAAGCTGAAACAATTTATAATTTTGGTAAAGTAGCAGCATGTAAAATAAATCATTAGTATTCCTACATATCACAAACAAAAACCCTGCAATAATATAGAATAAAATATCCCCATTTAAAATAGCTCTAGAAAGTATAAAATACTTGGTAGCATACTTGCCAAAACAAACCCAGGAACTATATAAACAAGATTACTTTTAAAAAAATTCTAATACAAATAAAATCAGATGTAAATAACTGGAAAGATATTAATTGTTCATGGGCAGACAGGGCCAATATAATAAAAATGATGGTTTTACCTAAACTAATTTATCTACTCGATGCCATCCCAATTATATTGCTAAAATTATTTTATTAAATATGAAAAAAACAAAATTCATTTGGAAAAACAAAAAATCAAGGCTATCAAGAGAACTAATGAAAAAATATGTAAAGGAATGAAGTTTAATAGTACCAGATCTTTACCTATATACTATATAAGGCAATAATTATCAAAACTATCTGGTACTAGCTAAGAAACAGACAGGTTTATCAATGGGATAGAAATGGCATACAATTTATAGCAGCAAATATAATAACCTTGTATTTGGCAAGTGTAAAGTAGATTTTGGGAAAAGAATTCATTATTTGGTAAAAATTAGTGGGAAAACTGGAAAGCAATATGGCACAAACTGGGCACAGACCAATATCTTATGCTATTTACCAAAATAAGTTCAAAATGGATACATAACCTAGATATAAAAAGAGATGTTCCAAGAAAATCAGAAGCTTCTTTAACAGTCAGCAAGCATTTATTAAGAGTTTTCTATGTATCATATGGCCCATAATATTTTCCTGGCATTTTAGCCCATCAGTTTATATTATATCATCTTCTATTTTATGTATTTTTCTTATCCAAAAGAAATCTATAAGCTCTCTGAGATATTGTCTGGAGCCATATTGTAGAGTATAATTAAATTTATTTGGGGGGAAGAACATTAATAGAATGGAGTGTGTCCAGAAGAGGGTAGTCAGAATTGTTAAGGAACTAAAAGACATATACAAGAAATGGCTCATGGAAAGGTTGGAAGAGAAGACTAGAGGTTGGGGTTGGGTGATGTGATAGTTGTTTCATAATATAGAATGGGTTATGTGATTATATTGCTTGGTTCCAGAAGTGTGAAACTAGGGAGACAGATTTTTGGCTTTGTTGAGGTAGAGAAAAACCTAAAAAAAAAAAAAAAAAAAAAAGTTCTGTAAGGCTAGAATAAGCTGTTTAGGTCATATGATGTTTCCTATCATTAAACATGGCCTTCATGATCACTTGACAGAGGATTCCTATTCAGTATACACCAAGAATCAATTTGCCTTTGAGGTTCCCTTAAGCTCTGAGATTCTGTAATTCAATTAAGTTAAGTAAGTATTTATTGAGTCTCTATTGTATTGTGTGCAATATGCAATTATACTATACTATATTACATATGTATATAATGCTTTTTTTTTTGCACCTGTTTCTCATATTCCCCTGCTCTATAAAGCACAGTTTAGGAAATAATTTAGTATTTAAAATACACAAGATATTTAGTTTTCCACTGGATTCAATACCTTTCCCATTATCTTTGACAACACTAAGAAACCTTTCTCAAATGCTTCATTTATGTGTACAAAAGACCATAACAACTAATGTTGTTTAAAACCTTTATCCCCAATTTCATTCAACACCAGAACAACTGTTATTACAATTTTGCCAAAAAATTTCAGCAAAAATTTAATTCAATAAAGATTGGTCACGTCAACTTAATTGCATCTTTATTAAACACATATTGTATGTTAGGCTAGATATTTTTGAAGTGCTCTTTCAACAATTCTTTTATTTGCATAATATATATCAGGAAATGTGCTAAGTACTTTGCAAATCCTGTTGTGCAAAACAGGTTTAATAATAATTCTTCATTTTTCAATTGACTAATTTGGCTTTTTATGCCAATGACAATATAATTTTCCTAATTTGAATTTTTAGGCTCCAATTTATCTTCAGAATTTTTAATCGATTTTTTCTTCTATGATTTTACTAAATCTTCATTACAGTCTCTAATAATTATCAATGAATAATTATACAAAAAAAAACCAAAGTAAAACACTAATTTGGATGTTTTCTTTTTCATTTATTGTAGAAAAGAAATTTTTTTAATGCAGTTGATTTGTACACATCTAAATTCCATAAAACAAATCCATAGAAATTAGGATACTGTAAGCATGCAATCTGCATTTTCTTTGATAAATGTTTCTGTTCACAAAAATAACAACACTTTTTTTTTTCCTTTAAAGCCACTAAAGCAGAGGGAAAGCAAAACATGCGACACTGTACACATTTGCATAGTATATTTTACCCAGCATGCCTTGTAGAATGCTACACATATCTATAGAAGTAAAAATAGGAAGAGATAAATTAGTCTAAAAATAAAATAAGAAAAGAAATATTTATAATTGTTTTGGTTTAGTAAAGGCAATATATATTTAATTTTTAACCACATCAAAGGGGATGTGGCAATAGCCTGGGAGATCAATAGTCCAAGGCCTATAGTTGGGGGAATAGTTTTTATATAATTTTACTATTTTAAGGTGATATCTTTGAATATTTGTTTAAGTTTTTATCTTTTCTCTTCAAAATAGCTAATGAGGTTTTATTTGTGTTTTCCAAATAAAGCTGCACTGAGAGGCAAGACAAATTAAAAAATATCCTAAGTACTATTACATAGTTGGGACAGATTTATTATTGATCATTCACACCTTGGGCTAGGAAAATATTAAATTACTTAAGCATACCAAAAATACACATGAGCATTAATTAAGAGCTCACCTGCATTTATAATTTACTATTAATGGAAAAGAAATAAGAATGGTGAATATTATGTGCTGTCTTATCACAAAATAAATTATAAATGTTTCCATAGAAGGGAATGATTTCAAAGAATAAAATCATTTACATCCACAGATTGCAAAGCTATGAAATTAATTGCTGGAAAAGTATCAGGCAGCAAACAATGGCAAATGAAATAAATTCAGTGAAATTTTAGAACTAAATCTATATACTTTTTCAAAAATACAATTGCCAAATGTAACAATGGATTTTGTAAATTTGTGCTATAACAAATGTGCTTCTTTCTCCTTGCTCTATTTTCATATTATTGGCAAAATATATGTTTTATAATTTTGTACTGTACAATATATGTATTTGCTACATAACTTGATTTTCTAGCGCTAATAGAGATTAGAAGTAACAACAAAGGTTTATTTTGGCAATAAAATGATTTTCTTTTAATAATGTCCCAGAAAATATTTGTAAGGCATATGAAAAATAGTATGCAATGATATAGCATTAATGATTCTGCATCTCTAATACATCCCTTATTCAGACAGAACTCAGACTGATTTCAGTAAGAGTTTTGTGTGTAAATGGCATGTAAGTATCAGGATTAGGCCCTAAACAAGTATATTTAGTAGCCATTAGTTGAAAATTTTAAGTGCTTGAAGAAGACCAAGACCACTTCCAAAGTATTATAAAGCTAGAGACCAACTTTTTGTTTCTCTGAACAATTTCACTTTAACCTTTTCTAAGTTTTGAGAAAGGAGCTACCAAATGTATCCTCAATCACAGTAAATGCATTTTTAAAAGTTTTCTACTATACTTTCCCATTCCATGTAGGTCAACAGAAGCAACGGGAAAGTTTCATATATGTAAATGTCTCTCAAATCAGAAAAACTTTATTGTGATTCAATCTTATTTAAATGATTTTCATTGTAAAGAGAGTATACAGCCCTTTATACAAATTTATCTGACAATATATTTTCTATTCTACTATCAAAATGCCATTTTTCAAAAAAAAAAATATTTGTGGTAAAATAAGCAACAAGAAAACTAACCAGAAAGCTGCAGCAAGACATATTTTCTTTGAGAAAAAGTATTCCGATTAAAGAAGGAAATTTTCCAAAAAATTATACATTTTAAAGATGAGATGGTTTTCTCAGTGTGCATAAACCAATTTTACTGTTTTGACTGAATTCAGGTCATTAAAAAACAAAAGTCTAAATGGTCATTTGGCAATTGTTGTATTGATTTGTCAAGTCTTTTGGTTGCTTAAATTAGTCAAAAGGGTCATATTGGCCTGTGTATGTAAATATAGCCTGAGTGAAATATCTGGATTACTAGCAATAGCAATACTAATACCATTTCAAAGCATTCATACTACTTAAAAAGCATAAAGAACATAAATAAACAAATTTCAATCACACATGACTTTTCATTTATAAATCATTCATAGATGAGTCCTAAGATGATTCAAGCACAAAAAGAGAGAGAGAGAGAGAGAGAGAGAGAGAGAAGAACCATATGCAACATGGTCATGAAACAGAAAAACAAATTTAAAAAAGGCTAAGAAACATATTTAATTTATTCTGGAAAGTTTCTGTATATGTGTAATGTGTTTTGATAAAATGGGCATCCCAAGATTATGTAAAGTCTTACACAGTAAATGGTTAATGTATGCTCTAAATGTTAACAAGAGCAGTAAAAAGTCCAGAAAGCTCTGAATTTGCAATCAAGCAGAACATAAAGATTTAGAATATGAAAAATATTTTGTTTGGACCTGCAAATGCTTCTTTTTTTGCAGGGGAGCAGTCCAGTAATTACACAAAAGTAAACTACCTAATCAGTATTCACCCCTCCCCTTCCTATGAGGACTAGCTTATCAAGATGATCTGGAGTCTAATTTTACTTTTACTGAATGCAAAGTACCTTAGGGAGGAAGGAAAGAAATATAAAACAAGCTAGTTTGGAACAGACCTTTAAGATTTAGAGGAAAACAGGAAAACTAAGCATATAAAATGCACTTAACTTTGTAGCAAGGTTAGCAATACTAAAGATTTCAACTACTTATCAGCAGTTTTTTTTTTGTCTTAAAGAGAGGCTGTCTTCTGTAGAGAAGAGGTAGTATAAATAGCAATATATAGGTCAAATTACTCAAGTGACTACACATTTTTTTTGTAAGTTTCAGCAAACATCAAAATAAAATTGTATAAGCAAGAGAAATTTGCTATTAGCATGCAGCTTAAGGTTGCCTAGAAGTACTCTTTATTGATACACCCTGGGTTTCAATTGAATTTTCATGATATGTTCACTTTTAAGGTTTTAAGTTGGAAACCTACTTTTGGTATAACTTTCCTTCTCGCTCTTGCACTCCTTGCCCTTCCTTCCCCATTCCTGAATTATGAATTCTCCAACAGCAACAACAACAACAAAGTTCAAGTATGCAGGTAAGAAGAGGTTAATAGATTCCAAAAATATATTTTGCACAAAGAACAAAGCAAAAACAAAACAAACCTATTAGAAAAGAATAAATAATTATCTCGGGAATTTGTCATACATTAAAAAAAAAAAAAAAAAGTCTCCCTGTGGTCTAAGTGCAATGTCTTGCTCGTGTAGTTAAGATTGTCATATTAGCATGGTCTATGAATCTAAATTGTTATCAATCACTATTTTCCCAATAAAAATTTATAAAGATAACAAATAACCATTAATCCCTTATAAATATGTCTAGGTGCTGCTTTTATGCATTAGAGTTAAGCAGTTAACTGCTTACTCTTATAGTCATATTATAATCATTAAAAGTCAAACATTAGAATTGGCAAATTGGCATTATTTCTATTCAGTCAAGACTACATTAACTCCACAATGTCACATGAAACCATTGCATAATATATATCACAAGACAGTTGGCTGACATTGTAGAAGTTCTAATATATATTATAACTCTAAACAATGAGTTAAAAATGGCCCCCAAACATTGTAGTGCTTGTTATTTTCCCTGCTTATTAAAATGTTAACTTTTTAAAATAAAAACTTCAAATTAAGCAATAACAAGGTGTCTGCAATTTGTTCTTTAAAAGTGCATGATAATGTTTTTCAGAAATGATTCATTTCATTGTCTAAACTCAGTTTAATGCCATTTTTACACAAAAGCACTGAAGTTTGAAAATTGGCCTGTTGTTCATTTAGAGATTAAACGCTTCTAATACACAAAGCAGAGGGGAACAAATATGGCAAATTAAAGAAAGTATTTAAATAGGGTTATTCAATGTTATGCATGATACCCTTTCCAAAATTGTTCACTTCAGGTTAAGAATGGAAAGCAAAAGTACCTGACACACAATGATTGATTTTGTGCACATATAATGATTGAATGGACCTCTTTATTGGCATGACAAGGAAGACTTAAAAGAAGACTTTAAGAGGTTTTTAAAATAAAGTACTTTTTAAAAATTGGAAATAATATAGTCATTTTGTTTGTCTAAAAATATATGTAAATGCTGTTGTAGCTACCTGCCATAAAATGTACATATCTTCAAGCAGCTAAATGATCAGATAGCTAATTCTACTACATAATAAAGCTGAACAGCTGTCTAATCTAGAGTTATACATCTCAATGTACTTTTTGCAAGTAATACCTTAATGCACACAACAAAACTGGTAAAGCTTATAGAAAAATGTTTTGCTTAGTGTTTTCTTTCTCATGCAAATATGAGTGCTGTACATGTGATAAATATTCTAAATTATTGGACAATAGTCTTCTATGCTCTGAATTAAAGTGAAAAACGTCACATTATAGCTTTGTTCAATAATGGATGCAGCTCTTTTGAATATCTTTACTGATGGCCCTAATCATCTGGATACTTCTCTAGAGATGGCAAAACAACCCTAAAAATCAATGCTGCATCTGAACACCATTTTTGAGTTGTATCAATTGATTAACTGAATTAAATGATTAATAGTTAACCTTATTTATTATAAGCTAACCATGATCATTATGAAATGTGCACAGTGAACAAGAGGAGAAAGGAAGGTGGGGAAGAACAGAGAGGAGAGCTGTAAAGGAGGTCAAAATTTCTGTAACTGATTCAGAAAATATGAGATTTTATCTTGGTCAGGAAAATTATTTAATTGTTATGGGCCTTGAGAGCTTAAATATTGAGATGCTTGGGGAAGAAAATAAGATAATATAAAATTAATAATTGTCATTTTTCAAAAATAGGTTTCATGACATGAACCAGTATAAAAGGATTTTTTTACGCCTGGTCCTGTCAGGCTTTTAGAAAATACATGCATTTTGGACTTTTAGAAATAATTCTTTGTTTTATAGACATTGGTGTGTTGTATAAAATGGTCGGTTCCAATAATTTCTTGGATCATACTGGATCTAAGGCTTCTTTGATAATGTAAGACACAAGGTCCCCAATTACATAAATGTATCCATTGGAAAAATTGTGAAGTCTCAGTAGGTGAAAAGGAGTGCTCTTTAGAAATAAGGCAGCATCATTTCCAAATTCTTCATAATATAATTCTGTGCATTAAAAATGTCAGCATTATCATTTTAGTGAGCAGGTATTTCTGATTCTGTTTATTTTTTTATTATTGCAAGCTCTTTGATCTGATCATTTCAAAAAAATTTATTACTAGCATCATTTTGTATAAATACTGCTTTCAATATCAAAATTGAAAGTGACTACTTTAAAAAATCCTTCTGAATGTGGTTATGAAGAAATATCTATATAGAGCTGGGACAATCAGACGTTCAAAGACAGACTGGATGATGCAGTGGAAAGGTACTCAATTGTGCTGGCAGGTAAGTACTGAATTTATGTTTGTGATTACTGGAATGGATCAATTCCCACCTATAAGAAAGTGCAAATGAGAGAATGTCACATTTTTTTCCTAGCTCACATTATATTCCTGGGCATGTGTATTTGTGCTCAGATTGATCAAAGGGAGGACAACACTCCATCTTATATTTCATAATACCAGTAATACTTTGTTTTGTTAGTGCCATTCTCTTTCCCACTGCTGTAAAAATACCAGTTTTCATTGCCAATTTCTATAGAAATGAAGGTAGTGACTAAACATAAAGAAAAATACTTTGATGGCAACAGCCATGCCAGAAAAATAAAACAAAACAAAAAATTAAATACTGTGTAACTGCTGAATTAATATGAGATTTTTGGTACTATAAACATTTTACATTTGGTTAAATCTGAAAAAGCCATTCAGGAAATGTTAACACATAATAAAATGTTTATATATTTCAACTTTAAATGTAAATTTAGCTCCCAGCAAATAAATACTGTAGCTATTTTTTGGCTTGTATTGAACATTGTGATTTTGTTATTCGTTACCTTTTTTTTTTTTTTTTTAAATTTTCAATTGATTGCAACATGTTCAAGTAGACTTTCTAGTCGATTCTCCCAAATTCCAACAGGAATTGGTTTATAAATTGGTTCCAACTGGAACTGGTCATTTGGAATTTCCAGCACAGGAAATTATTTATATGTGCCTTGATAAGTACCCTAAATTACAAACTGATGTGTCTAACAACCTAATGAAGAAAAAGGTAGTTATAATGTAAATGCCACACTAAAAAACAAAAACAAAAACAAAAACAAAAAACTATATGATTGGGCATCTAATTTCCCTCTAACATTAGGGCTTGATAAACTTTTTTTTTTTTTTTTTTGCCCTTTATCTACCATCAAATGACAGCAGCTTATAAACACAGCAAACACTGTGCTCGACCTGCCAAGTTAAGATGATCAGTTTGTCCTAGTTATGTTATGGCAAATTGTCAACTGATGAATACTATTTTCCCCCCACCCCCCACATGTTCTCAAACTCAAAGCCTATGTCGAGAATCATGGCTATATCCCCCAGGTGATCCTCGATTCCTATGGGGTTTGTAAGTGTCCTGATATGAGTCAGAGTACTCTTCTTCCACAAGAGGGTAATGATCTCGGCTGTGTTGGGAACTGGAAGACAAGCGGTTCCTACTCTTCCGGGCCCTTTCATTGTGATAATTTTCATCAGAGGCCATCAGACTTCGTCTTTCAATTGGAGAGTTCTCAGTAGAATGGTTGCTTTGCCTCATGCGCTGGCTCTAAAAACATCAGATAATTTATTGATTAAAGAAAGTCAACTTAATTTCACCTTTATGAACCTACTGTGTGGCACAGTAATTATATTTATATGGACTATATAAGATGCTAAAAGCCTAGTTTCTTGAAATATACACTAGATCAAATAGATCCTTAAAGCAGTTTCATATTTCCTCTAAATGAAAAAACACTTCATTGGAACAGATTTTAAAAACATTTTTTAATATTTAAAATCAGATCTAATAACTAATAAACAACAGTAGTAAGAAAAACTTTTTTAAGAGTTCCTTAGAATAATCAGTTGATAAAATAGTAGTTCTAATTTTTCTTCAGCCCAATTTATTCAGCACATTTGAGAAGCTACATATCTTGCTTCTTTCCTCAGTATAATTGCTTTGCCAGTCAAGATTCCTAGAGATATCAATTAGCTTATTATTCATCATTATCTCTTTGTAAAAACCTTTTAAAATTTTTTGAAATAACTTTGTATAATAGGTATTTATATGCCTTTTTGCATACAGATATTAAATTTATTTTGGAAAATGCTGCATGTTAAGTTTACCTAAAACTCAATTTCTGAAGGGTTACATATAACAGAATATTAAAAGGATAGCAAGTATCAGAGTGTATCAGGGGAGGGGTAGGGACAAAAATATGCTTCTTAAGTACAAAATTAGGGGAGAAGAGTTAAAATTTGAGCTCCTATAATCTGTTGTCACATACTTTGCTGAATAAAGCAGAGATTAAAACTTTTATTAACTCATAATATGCTGTCAAGATGCTGTTCAAATTTTAAGTTGTCATGGGAGCTATTGTTTTTCTGACTTTTAGAATCTGTACCATCCCTTGTAGTCCAACATTCCTTTTAGTAAAGGAATTTAGTAAATGAGTAGAATTCTAATTCTACTCATTCCTCAGGTCAGAAACTTCATGAATATAAAAAAAAAAAAAAGTGCCTGGCATTTTGTTAATGAATAGTATCTAAGGCCTTAAAAGTAATTTAGGTCAAGTCACACACAAAATATTTAGTCCTTTATATTTGGGGCACAAATCACAAGGATGTCAGGTATTCATTGAAAAGAACTGCATTATTACTCTACATCTTAAACATGTGATATATGTATATATATAAAATTGAAGTTGTGTTGAAGAGAATTAAAATATACAAAATATTTTGAGTTCTTATAAAAATGAAAATTATTTCATTCAGTGAAATTACTTAAAATTCACATAACTATTTATTTTATTATTCCTGTTTTGACCATAGGACTGAGTTTCCTTACTTACAGGAATCAGTACTTTTTCTTTCTTCCCTTACCTTACTGACCCTGTTCAAAGCATGCTTGAAAAGTAGACCACAACTCCCATCAGTCCTTGGTTAGTCAAAGCATAACTCTATTCTTTGTCTGCTTTCCAGAATTTATCCCACCCCTATTGAATTTTTTGTTTCCTGATATTCCTGGTGCTCTCTTTTGCTGGCACTTTGTACCTGTGTTTTCTTCTAATATTCTGTTGACTGACTTGCCAACAAAATAACAATATTTGAACTTGCTAAACAAATGGTCCTTTTTTGCTCTATTCCTGATAATTCTTACCTGTATCCTCTTGCCCATAATTTGGGACATATACCTGGTTAACTCTTGAATAGCATTTGGATTCTTTAAAATTTGTCTCACTTTTAAAAGGTGGACTAGATAAATGTTAAATGTTTAGTACTGGCATTCTATGATTTTTAAACTTGTCTCATTCTTAATAGCTATGTATTTCACTTTAATTCTTTCATCTTATTTTAATGAAAATGTAATTAATCTCTGCAAAATTCCTACAAAATTTCTGTACTGTTATTTTAAGGACTTTTTCACTTGGAGATGTTTAGTGCTGAGAAGGATACAAAAATATTTTAGTGTGAAGAGTTCTATCAGCTGGTGTATGATCTATGACATTGCCTCTGTCATAGATGAACATTTTGATACCTCATCTGTAAAATGAGCTGGAGAAGGAAATGGTAACTCACTTCACTATCTTTGCCATGAAAACCCTAAATGTGATCAGGAAGAGTGGGATACAACTCGAAACTCTCATCAACAACCAAAAAAAATGGAGTAGGAAAAGAAGTTTGGTTTAATTAAAAATTGTTCATATATAAAGTTTTCAGATGGAATTTGACCAATTTTGGACTGAAAATGAACTTTGGAATACATATAATGACAATCCTGTAAAAGGTAGGAGGTGAATAGATTGGTCAAGAGCTTTAAAGAGCTTTTATTTATTAAAAACTTAAAAATGTGATTATTAAGAAAGAATTCCAAAGAGACAAAATGAAATGGAGGACCATCTTGTGAATTTATAGCTGTATAACTATTTGGAGACAGAGGTGTGATTAAATTCTGTTGATTTTTTAAAGGAAATTGTTGTTTACTGTTTAAGTGAAAGGTAAGCTATTGAGTGCAAAGGGGTTATCATTCAAACTACTGAAAGACACAGAAATTCAGAGTTAAAAGCTGAAAGTATGGCTGAAAAAAGGAGAACTTAAAAACAGAAGACTGACAAATCAATAAAGAGTCAGAAAAGCATCTATAAAAGAGCTGTGTTTAAAGATGTTAACAGCTATTTGCTGACAGAAGACTTATTGCCTTCTGGTTTGTAATTAATTGGCAACAATATGGCTCTTCACAACTCCATAAAGCTTACAGAATTGAAGATTATGAGAAGTATCTGTTGTCCTTTACTGTTGCTCCTCCTTATCCATTTTAAGAGGAAAAAGCAGAAATAGGAAAAATAGATTTTGCAGCTGCTTTGCTGATGTTGAGATTTAATTGGATCATGGAGAACCTGGTCAGTAAAAAGCTAAGCAGGCTTGTTTAGTTTGCTGAGAGAGTCAATTTCTGAATCATTTTCTGTAATATCTGTTATAACTGGACAATTCATTGTCCAAGTCTGGTCTAGTCTGCTCTATATAAGCCAAAGATAGGCAGCTAGATAAAATATACAGTTTTCTGGTTTAAAGGAAAAAAAATTTTTTTTTCTAAATTGAGTTTAAATTTTCTGAATGAATTCTTAAGAGTGATTATAAGAGACAGCTACATGTTGCAGTGAATAGAGCACTGGCCCTGAAGTCAGGAAGACCTAAGTTCAAATACAGCCTCAAACACTTAATACTTACTGGCTGTGTGACCCTGGGCAAGTCATTTAACTCCAATTGCCTTGCAAAGGAAAAAAAAAAGCAATTAGAAGTTGAAAGAACTTGCAAATACTACATCGAGGACAAAAGAGAGGATGATTTGCCCAAATGAAAAGCAGTGTGACCCAGCAGATCAGCTGTTAACAGAGTTTTGGGTAGTACAGATATCTCTGAATGGAACAATATCAAAGCTTTCTGTACAAAGTTCTATTACCCAAACACATGCATTTTCATGATAAGAAAATGTGACCTTGATTTCATGTGTGGATTTTGATTATTTATGTACTTGCTTAATATATATTTATGATGTTTAAGATCTAAAAGTGACATTATTGTCAGTGGCTGAAATATAAAAATAAAAATGCATTGAAAGCTAAAAGCTCTGGTAGTGAGGGAGGGGGATTTCTTCTTAACATAAAATTATGTCTCAGACTTTGAGAGAATCTCAGTATAGACATATGATTGTGATCTTTATCTGTAAAGCTATACTTATCAGTGTGAAAACAGGATGGAGTAAAGAAGCCATGACCCAAAATTAGATGTCCACACACCTATGTGATTCCTATAGATGTCTTTACAGTCTCCATGTCACCTGAGTATTAAATCTCATTATGACATAAAAACAACCCCAGGCTTTCAAAAACTATGCTTGTGGAGTAAAATTTCTTGTAGATTCTCGGACACAGACCATGTTTGCTCTCTAGCGGCTATCTTAGCAAAGCATGGAAAGGCTAATCACTATTAGGTTAATCACTAGTTGATAAATTACTTGACCAAATGAATAATGACCCTCAGTACTGTGTTGGTCTACTTCTATTTTGAAGTGACAATAGAGTAGAGGAAAAGAAGGTAAAGGGTATTAAGAACCATAGTTGTGTTTTTTTTAAACTTTCTATAAGTATTAACTATTTGTATTTTAATGTATTTTTGTCCAAAGATCAACTAATTGACATTGTACTTTAAAAATTAAATCATTTTGGTAAGTTTGGAAATATGTATATATATATTCGATTTGCCAACTATTTTAACATAATTAACATGTAGTGGATATCCTGCCATCTAGGGGAGGGGTGGGGAGTTGGGGGGAAAAATCTGTAACAGAAAGCTATGTAAGGGTTAATGTTGAAGAATTACCCATACATATGTTTTGCAAATAAAATAAAATAAAAATAAATAAATAAAAATTAAATCATTTTAATCTTGATATTCATACTATAAATGAAAACACAAAAGAGAATTACAGATACATGGAAGGATGGCTTCTAAGATCTCTTTGAAAAATTGTTTGTTTTTTCCAAAAAAGGGAGTAAACACAGTTGATTTGTTCATTCATCCAAAGGCAATATACAATTATAGAGAAATATAATTTTATGGGAGACCTGGTTATTTTATATTGTAGATAGCTGTGAGGAGTATCTGGAAAAGTACCACTGTCAAAGGAACTGCAGATTACATCCTAACATGTTGTAAATGATGAGAAATTTAGAGAAATTTTACCCAAAAAACCCCCGAAAACCCTAAGTAAAGTGCTTCAGTTGAACAAAATACATACTTTAGATGGTCATAGGAAAGGATAGCAAAAATGTTTTTGAAAATGTGATTCAGAATTAAGGTATGAATTGCTCTCTATTGACATTTGCTTGCATTGTGTTGCCTTTCTCTGATTCTTTTTTTTTTTTCTTGTAGATAGGATTTTTCTTGCATAACTTCTCAAGCATTTCAACATTATTAACATGTAGTGGACTTCCTGCCATCTAGGGGAGGGGAGGGGACTGGGGGTAAAATTTGTAATGGAAAGCTTTGTAAAGATCAATGCTGGGGAACTACCCATACATATGTTATACAAATAAAAAGCTTCAATTAAAAAAAAAGAATTAAGGTATGAAAGAGGCCAAAATCTTATGAACTATTCAGAAACATCTCATCTGTACATCATAAATATTATCTTCAAGAAAAGAATCATGAGGCACTAGGTAATGTAAGTTCTAAGTAGAATCATTAAGTGATGTTTCAACAAATAGGCAACAACTGGCCACCTATTATAAAGTTATTTCTATGTCACCTCTGTATGAAACTTTGAGTTATTAAAGCAAAAATAATATTAAATTAGAAGATTGAATAAACTTAGAAAACACATGCATATAATTGCAAGAATTTCAATTTGGTCTATTTAAACAAGCTAATTGCATTGAAAATTTGGGAATGGATAAAAGAACAAACCAGCACAGATCTCTATTTCCTAAGCAAGCTTAATTGTTATAAATCAATTGACACAACGTAGTGCACCCCCCCCAAAAAAATCCAGAAATCACCTTAGCAACTAGAAATTTTATTTTTTTCTCAAATCAAGAGATATGACAACTAAGTTCATATGAAGTTATAACATCTTACAGAGAAGAATGGAAAACTTTATTAGTATTGCTTCATAAAATTGAGAAATAGTAGACATAAAAAAATTAGAAACTCAGTAGGGCCAAATCATCTTAAAACCATTTATAGATGAAATTGAAAGGTCAACAGATCAAAAAAGAAAAGAAATGTCAAAGCTTTTAGAACTAACTTTTCCTCCATTAAGGAGAAATGAACCATCATATTTGACTCTAATACAACAGACCCCAAGTATACTCTTTGAAGAAGTAGAAATGGTCCTGAAGAAAAATAAAGAACAGTCAAACTAGATGAAGTATATAAATAGAAAAAGTCCATGCTAGAAGCAATGCAATTTTGAAGACTTTGAAAGATAAGATCAATTCTCAAGATATATGAGAGGATACCAAACATGCAAAAAAAAATTAAGAAAAGGTGACCAAATTATGTCCAAAGAGCTATAAAACTGTGCATATCTTTGATCCATCAGTGTCACTATTGGGTCTGTATCCCAAAGAGATCATAAAAAATGGAAAAGGACCCAAATATGCAAAAATTTTTGTAGCAGCCCTTTTTGTAGTGGCAAGGAAATTGAGTGGATGCCCATCAATTGGAGAATGGCTAAATAAGTTGTGGTATATGAATGTAATGGAACATTTTTGTTCTATAAGAAATGAGCAGGCTTATTTCAAAAAAGCCTGGAAAGACTTACATGAACTGATGCTGAGTAAAGTGAGCAGAACAAGGAGAACATTGTACACAATAACAGGAAGATTATATGATGATTAACTATGACAGACTTAGCTCTTCTCAGCAATGCAGTAATTCATGACAATTCCAATAGACTGGGGATATAAAATGCCACCCATAAGAAGAGACAGAACCATAGAGACTGAATGTGGATCAAAACATATTATTTTTAAACATTTTTGTTTGCTTAATTTTTCTTTCTTGTGTTTTCTCCCCTTTTTAGTCTCATTTTTTCTTGCACAACATGACAAATATTGAAATATGTTTAGAAGAATTGTACATGTTTAACCTATAACAGATTGCTTGCTGTCTTGGGGAAGGGGAAGTAAAAGAGAGAGAAAAAATTGGAACACAAAATTTTGCAAAAATGAATGTTGAAAACTACTTTTAGGGACAGCTAGATGGCGCAGTAGATAGAGCACCAGTCCTGAAGTCAGGAGGACCTGAGTTCAAATTTGACCTCAGACACCCAACACTTCCTAGCTGTGTGACCCTGGGCAAGTCACTTAACCCCAATTGCCTCAGGGGAAAAATACTACTGAAAGAAAAAAAAAAGGTGACCAAGAAAATGTCAATAAATATTGATCCATAAGTCTACTTTTCTATAACTGCAAATCCTATGAGAATGATCTATTCAAAAAAATCCTTAATGAAGATATGAGAAAGGAAGGGTGAGGCATTAAGAAACATATCCCACATCTTTTCAGTTGACCACATCTTTTCAAGCAGTTAATTGACTAAAAAGTTCAGAGAATACAAAATCCAATTTTCTTTATTACTTGTTATATATTTAAAATTTTTTGATTCAATAGTAAAATGCCATCTTTAAGGTTCTTTAAAGTATACAATTAAAATGCTTCAAATTTCATTGAAATATGAAACAATAAGAATAACTCTTTGTTCAATGACCCTTTAATTGATTATTCCTAATAGGCCCATAAACACTAAAAAGAGTTTAGCTTAACTCTATTCATGGGACAAACTGACTAGCTGAAGAATGTCTATTGTTCAGATTATGATATACAATTATAAGATGCTATCATATATATTTTACATATATTCAGGAGATGGACAATGAACTGACAGAAAAAAAAGAAATTCTGGCTTGCTTTGAGGAAACAATGCATTACATTTAATGATCCCAAGCTTCTTTCTAACACAAAGGACCATTTTTTTTTTTTTTTTTTTTTTTTTGCTGAGGCAATTGAGGTTAAGTGACTTGCCCAGGGTCACACTGCTAGGGAATGTTAAGTGTCTGAGACCAGATTTGAACTCAGATCCTCCTGACTTCAGGGCTGGTGCTCTATCCACTGCGCCACCTAGCTGCCCCCATATTTTTTTTTAAATACATATTTTTCCTAATATGTTATAATGATGTGATAGGAGATTCTCACATCAGTGAAATCACAGAGTCATTGAAATATCATAATATTCTTTACAAATTGTAATTTAGATTATCTACTGTCTTCATTTTGTTTTATGCTATAACATATACATATATAATATATATACATACATACATATATATATATATGATTTCCTTTAAAAGCATTTCAAGAAATTGTAAAGTCAAAGCTGAAACAACTAATTAATATATCTGTGGATGAAATAAAATCTTGCTTTCTTAATAAATTTGTAATAACTTGTATTTTCATATAAAACTAAATATAATAGAAATATCATAATCTATTTGACTGATTAAACCTATTACTCAATATTCTTTCATAAGATATTACCTCAAGCTCTGTGGAAAATTAATCTCAATCAAGCTACTGGAGATTAGTAAAGAGGGCTTGAGAGTGAGAAAATTTCAATGTAAACAAGTTCAACACAGAAAAGTTAAAATTAAAGCAAGAAACTATCTTAGGTCATTAATGATGCAAAATAGAAATGTTGGTTCAGGGTCAAGTTTACAGTCAAGATCTAGTAAACAGGACAGCTTGTTTTCATTTCCCTATCATCAACATACTTAAAGGTATGTAGTCTATAGTGAACCACAGGCCAAGATCCTACAGCTAACTGAAAGCTGAGAAAGCAAATTATCTGTCATTAATAAAGTCCTAAACTTCACTGTGAGATTCCCTCTTAGGTCTAACATTTAAACTTTCCTCCTTGTTCTATGCTTTTTTTTTTTTTTAAAATACCCTCTGATATAGCATGCTGATTCCTGCTACTATAATCTTCCCTCTTAATTCAGAGTAGTGTTAATTGCTGTTTTAAAAATTTCCCTTCTTTGTATTTTCTCTTGTTGGACTTGGGTTTAATATTTAACCTTTCCTCCCAAACCTCTCATGAACTCTTCAGGACTGAATGTCCAATATGATAGAGCTCAATAGAAAGTTATATTACAATTTTACCACAGTAGGACAAGAAATTTTGAGATTGAATTGTCCCACTTATGGACACCTGAATAAGGAACAACAAACTTATATTTCCAATTTATAAGAATTCTTAAAAACTTCGAGTTCAAAACTTCCATTTGCATTGGCCCACACTCTCCAGCACGGTCACCTGAGTTTTTGTGTATACATATAGTGTGCATGTAGTGTCCACTGGCATCTTCCCAATAGCTTAAGTGACTTATCTTAGTAGACATCCTAATGAGATAGGTTCTAGGTTTCTTTTTTTCCTACAGGATTTTTAGCTTTACAAAAGAGAAAATTGTTTCAGAGATATATTGTATCCTTAACCCTAATTGGTAGTCTAACAAACATATGCCAGTGGTCATAAGCCAAAATGGACAGTGATACAAATGGCTCAGTGAAAACTCATTACCAGGATAAGAAAATAAACACTAAATTAATGTACTAATGATACATCAGCAGTGTCATATCCATAATAACTGAACTTCTATGTATGTTATAGAAATATATCCTTAATAAATCTATTTTAAATTCTTCAATGTGTTTCTCAGAACTCATCCAAACAAGACAATGGAACTGTTATATCAAATTAGCTCTACAGTATGTGAAACCAAGACATGGTTCAGTAGACATATTGTGTATCTATCTTATGATATGTTCATTTCTATCCCCCATGCTATTCATTCATATGGTACTTTTTCCACTCATAAAAATGCAATTTTGTAGCATAGTAATGTAACTATAATAGAATTTCAGAGAATGCCATTTATTTCAGAGTTAACTCCACATGATCTACAATTATGACTATCATTATAACCCATTAAAATAAAACCAGTCATGATGCAAGAAGGTTCAATTGACTATATATTCCTCATAGTCAGTTAGCTGGGGGGTCTCAAATACATTCCTGCAGCTGCTGGATAAGAAGTAAATAATAATTAATTCAGCAAAGGCAACATTCATTTGGTAGCATAATTACTCTGATTCTCCATGTCTGGGTTTGAACATATTACAATGCATATAAAAGAACAGCAGAGGAGAGAAAATTTCCCATTTTTACACATCTCCACATTTCCTCTTGGAGAAGTTCTATGATTACTAACTAAGGCTGGATCCTATATAAGGTATTATGTGTATAGGAGCTATACTTACACACTTGGAAATATGCTTAGGAACATATGCTACAAATTCAACCATGTCTGGATTCTGTATTAAAGAGAACAATGGGAGATCCTGCTAGCTCCCTATATGATAACTGCCTTTTGAGGGCTGCCAAAATGACAGTCTATTCCCAAATGCACATTTGAAACATCCAACATTAGATTCACTTCTTAGGGATTTGAAAGAATAATAGAAATTTTAATTGCACTTAAGTATTATGTACTATAACTATGACTTCTAGCCATGCATCAGAAGAATATTGATATTTAAAATATGGATGTTCATTTCAGTAGAAATTTGAGGTCATTAAAGGAGCTCTTTAATTCTCATAGGCAATCTAGTCTACCTCCATCTGTTTAAATCTGGATATAATGCATGATCCATCTGTGGTATCTTCCCAAGGCACACACATAGATGATGAGTGTTATGGGTTGCCACTTAAGTGTATGCCATATTTCAGAAAATAGGAATTCTTCATCCACTTGTTTTTTTCTGGGTGGGTAGTTAGGTTGAACTTTTTTTTTTCAAATTGTTATACATCTCATCCTGGAAGAACTGAATCTTTATGATAATGGAGGAAATGAGGAGGGCTCCTAAAGCATTGGGTGGATCCCTGGTAGTGAACTTATGAGACCTGAGTAGGCATGAATAGTCTGTGATTAGCCTCTCTGGAGAGAATATCCATAATAGTAAGATCACAAAGATATTTGAATATTGATTATTAAGACAGTACGTTATTATATGTTACTCAACATGTTAAGTGCTTTCCCCTAAAGCATTACAGTATGGGGCATGTAGAAGAGGAAACTGAAAAGAGAACAGGATGGTCAAAGGAAAAAAAAAGTTAGCTACTTCATCGTATATCTAGATAAAAGTAATTTTCTAAAAATTGGCTGTCCTGACTCCTCTAATTCTTTAATACATACTTTTTTGCTTATCCCTTTGGGTAAGATTTTTAACCCTCCTATTCTATTGGAAATATTCCTTCAAAGGTCACTGATGATCTCCTAATTGCCAAATTCAAGAAAACACTAAGAATGATTCCAAAGTTATGAAGCTGAGTTACTAGAGGAAGTTCAAACGAGAGAGGGAAGTTGGAGGGAGAGCAAGTTTAGGGAAGAAAGATAATGAATTCAGTTTTGAACATATTAATTTTTTTAAAAAATTCTTATTAAAGGTTTTTATTCACAAAATATACACATGGGTAATTTTTCAACATTGACACTTCTGTTCCAAATTTCCCCTTCCTTTCTCCCTCCCCTTCCCCTAGATGGCAGGTTGTCCAATACATGTTAAATATGCTAAAATATATATTAAATCCAATAGAACATATTAAGTTTCAGGTAAACACAGGAAATTCAAGTGGAGCTGTCCAGCACATATTTTAATTTTAATTTTTCCTTTTAAATAGCTTTTCCCCCCTTTCCCCCAATCCTGATTTTAGTGTTTCTACAATAAGTATATTTTGTGTTTTGTAATTAAGCACATCCCTCCCTTTCAGTCCCACCTTACAGAGCCTCTTGCACTTGGCTTGGCGTGGGGAAAAGGAACATGTGTGCCACAGATAGACAAGGCTATTGGGAAAGAACCAGTCTACAAGACAGTTCTTTGATACCTAATTAAGGGTAGCAGAGTTTTCTGTAGCCTTTCTTGTTCTCCTTCTGTAGGTCCACATATATAATGGCTACTAACAGGACTTCATCATTGAGTCAAGAAGAAAAAACCCAGGATCCTTCCAGAGTCCATAGGCCCAGAACACTACAAACCATGCTCAGCTTTTCCTCCAACTTTACCACATTCATGAAGAAGATAAAAACACATGGAAAATAGGGTTGGGGAAGGCTCCTGCAAGTATACTTGGATGGTCTGTGCAGTAGGACAATGTAAAGAATACATTAAGCCTAAGAAAAGGAAGCTCCAGTTCTGGTGCTGGCAGAGCTGAGGGAAAGGGGTTTCCACGGAAATAATCACCAGAATAGCTAAGAAGAATGGACTGAAGTGGTCAGCCACAATGTATGTGGTTACTAAATTTAATCACCCACAGAAGTGGCTTTGGTTGGATGAAAATATACAATTAGCTGAAATTCTTTAGTTTCCCTACTTCTGAATAAGGGAGAATAATGGTGAGTATGTAAGGACTGTGAGACAATGATGAATGAGCATGGCAGTTCTGAGACAAATGAGTAGATCCTACCCTGAGCTGGGGAATCCAAATGAAATCAAGGGTCAGTTTTTCTTGAAGAGGGACAAGAAATCATCATACTGTTGGTGGGGAGATCAGATATGACAGCAGGTCATCGGGATTAGTCAGTTCTGGGAGGATATCCAGAGCTGGCTCTGGTCCTTCTCTGATTCTGGGCATCCCTGACTGCCCCATCATATCTGCAGCAAAACCAATAGCCAGCTCATCACTAGGATCTGCCCCACTCAATGGCCCGAAGGGTTGCTGGATCTGGGGTGGGGGGAAGGTTTATGATGATGGAGCTATGACCCTGGTGGGGCACTGAAATTGTACAGCCCCTGCCCAGCAGATATTTTAAGTGGTCAGCTAGGAGTTCGCAGGAGAGTTTAGCTATGTAAATATAGACTCGGACAAAGGCCTAGGTTTCATCATGGTCTACAAGTAGTCATGTCATGCCAGCAAAGCTGGCAACTTTGGCAGACTCTACTAGTTTGGAAAAGCTTCAGAGTAGTTCTGGCAACAACCTATTTCTGCTTTCCAAGAACAAAACTAGCTAAGTATGGAGAAACTCAATGAGGATGATGATGATGACAATAATATAGTTATAATTTATAATGCAACCTATTATATGCCAGACACTGTGCTAGGTGCTCTCCAAATAATATCTCACAATCATTTCAAAAATCCTGTGATACTATCATGACCACTTCACTTTTCAGATGAGGAAACTGAGGCAGACAGAAATTAAGTGACTTGCCCCAGGACACAGAGTTATTAAGGACTGAAGGCTTACTTTTACATTTCTTACTCCTGGAGCTCAGTACTGGAAAGATAATCCCTTAATGATGAATTCTTTGGCTTCTATGACCACCCCCAAACAAAGAAAAATATATGATTCAGTCCCGTAAGCTTACTTCATTTCCATAAGATTACTTCAACTTCTCTAGTAACAGTAGGTGAGTGATGGGGAAAAAAATAAAAGGTACAAAGAATTATACAATTAAAATTTTTAGATTAAATATTAACAGAGTAATTGGAAATGTCAACATGAGATCCTTAGAACCACAACTTTCAAGCTAGAAGGGAACCCAAACCATTCATTTTACAGCTTCATAAACTGTGGCTTAGAGGCTTAATGATTTGCCTAGAGTCAGACAAATTAGTCAAATAGTATTTTAATTTGGGCTTTCCTGACTCCAAGTCTAATAGTTTATCCATTATATTGAACTGCCTTTTGACCAATGAGTAGACACTTTTTTGAAGGAACTGAGTTGTACCTATCTTGATGTCTATAAATGAAACAGAAAACAAAAATAAGTGCAGCTAAATGTAAAGATGGCTCATAGTTCTTCTTGAGAGAAAAAAAGGCAACAAAAAATATAATTGGTTTTATTGTGTATCCAAAGACAACAAGAAATAATCATTCTTGGAGCATTTGGTCATATTGTATTGTAATTCTCATGAAAAATACTTGCAAAAATCCCCTAGTATTATTAATGGTAATAATAATAATAAGTATAAATTAATGATGATAATGATAATAGCACTTATATAACACTTTTAAGTTTTGCAGACATTCCAGGAGAATAACAAACATCTGGAAAATATTAGAAATGACCACTACTCCTCAATAAGTCATCAAAAATATTGACTATAAGCTATTGACCATTTTCTTTTCTCTAAAAAAAATCTGTATTAGACTATATTAAGGGTATCCATGATGAATGAAAAAGTACAAAAAGCATGATATGTAAAAAATATAAAAGGAAGTTGGATTCAGAAGCCATTTTTCTTTGTCTTAGCTTATCTACTACCTCTTCCATAAAGATTTCCCTAATTCTCACCTATTGTTATTGTTCCTTTCATTTCCTTTTAATATATTTCTCTATATTTTATATCTTTCTAGAGGAATATAAGCTCCTTAAGATCAGGGATTGTTTTAGTTTTGTCTTTCTTTTTCCATCATCTGGTATATCTTTCATTGAGTAGGCATTTAATGAATATTTATTGACTTGGATTTAATTGAAGAGATGGTCCATAAACATGCTTCTATCAGAATATGTATTTTGGAAAGGCAATAAAGATAGACAACCAACTTAGCCCATTTGGGAAACTGTATATTGTTTCTAATGACTCCAAACTTATTCTTGACATAAGGGACTATCTTTTAATATCAACATTCTTCTCATGGTGCTATATATGATGATAGGTCATGAAATAGTACAGTACTCAAGTATTAAAATTGTAAGTAACCCAAAAGATAGTGGTAAAATACATGGTGAGAGTAAGTAAACTGCAGCGGTATTACTCAAGAAAAATTACACAGGAATGACAGTATAAAGAATAACTTTAGAGATAACTAGGACTAGAAAAGGAAGAAAGAATAAGAGATTACTAATCAACAATTTCTGTGTGTTCCACTAGTACCCATGTAATGGCAAGAGATTAGATGAAGTCCACAGCATTTTAGTGTGGATTCTTTATGGAGGATTTATGAAAGACTATGATTGAAAGATGTACAGAATGAAAAGGCATGACTAGGTTGTGATTTAAGTCATTACAGAGAACAGTTATAATGATAAGATCAAAGATCAATCAAAATATAAAAACATGGAGATTTTTAATTCACTTCTATAGAGATGATCTAAACTTTGTATTGCCTTCCAGGACTAGCATTGTTATGCACATAGTAGTCTCTTAATAAATGATGTATTTTTATTTTTACCATGGAGTATTTTTCTCTTGAGGTTCACCATCACTGATCTACAAGGTGTAGAGAAAATGCTTGAAAAAAGCAACTGAATTATCAGGTACCTGTAATCCAGAGATTGCAGTGGGGTATGGTGAAAGTGCTGTGGAGCCCAAATTCCTTCCAAGTAGGGGTGTCATGGGGGTGCTACTTGTTGTATGTGTAGCGCGCCAGTATGCCTCAAGGTATTCTGCCAAATGTTCACATGCATCCTCAAGCTGATTTTCATCCAGAATAACATCAAACATTTCCTGTCCACAGCAAGAAAAATTCATGTTAGTTCCCTTTTAGTTTATAAGCAATAAAACCCTTAAATTCCAGTGTATACTGATAATACTATGCTGATATTTACTTTAGTTATCTACTATCTTTATATATAAATTTCTTTATTAGAACTGAGTGATGTATTGTCAAGTTCACACAAAATTAAGTGAGTGTCTAGAATTATTCAGTGAACATGGGGGAAAGCAAATCCAGATATTTAAAAGAAAGTAGATTTTCCCATCTGAAGTATCTAGATAATTTTTTTACTTTGCTTGCATGATGTCTTAAAAAGGTTTTTAAAAGATTACAACAATATTGCAGTTTTTAAGTGTCAGTGGTAGAAAGAAGAATGAATATTTAACTAAAAGTTATAATACTCTATGAAAGAACTTCTTACCTATATGAATGAAAGGTAAGGCTATTTCATTTTTTAGATACACAACTTTGATTCAAGGACATTCAACATTCATAAGATGTTTTTTTTAACTATATGAAACCAACTCTAATTTCCAGGTATTTTGTATTCTTCTCCATTTCAATATAGTATCATAAAGACTGAATGAGTATGGGTTTCTAAATAGCACAATGTTTTTTAAAATAATGATCATAGCTTAAAGTTTATAAGTTTTAAAGTTTTGTTCTCACCACAACTTTGCAGATAAGATAGGTAGTAAAAATGTTATTTCCTCACTTTACAAATGAGCAAACTGAGATTTCAAAATATTTAGTTATTGTCATTTAGGAGAGTCATTCAAATCCAGATTTCCTGACCCCAAGTCCAATGTTGTTTTCACTACATCATACTGTCTCCCAGATATCAAACTTGGGTTAGTATTGATAAGAATGCAAAAATTATCCTTTTTACAGATGATGGTAAAAGTAAGAATCTTAAAAGGAAGGGACTATTATTAGCTACATTTTACAGTTGAGTATGCTGAAACTTAGAGTATATATAGCTCAGGGTCACAGAACTAAATGTTTTCCTGACCCCAAGTCCAACACTATCCATTGTACCATCCAGCTGAATTTCATATTCTTTAGAAGGTCAGTCTACAGTCAAAGGTGATATAACCAAAATAGAGGTAATTTATATATATTTTATGTTTGTCCCATGTAGTCCTGTAGAGTTGAAATTGATGTTCTTTCAAATAGAAGGAGCAAGCCTATCTATACTATTAGAGGAAGTCTATATATCATGAGGGAAGGAGGGTTTTTGTTGTGTTTTTTGGCAAAAATTAAATTTATATTGCTAAAACAGAGTCATTTTAGCTAATGACATAGAAAATACATTTGAAGAGTATGGTCAATTTTATTAATGAAAGGACCATAGTCATATTATCTACTACTGGCAAAGATACCAGAATTGAATAGCTGTCCTGCCTTCTCAGAATATCCTTATCTGTCCCAGAAATTGGTAGATATCTTTCTTCCCTCCAGTTGTGCCTTGAATCTTAATCCATCTTGCTTCTGCCAAGATCTTCCTCTATCAATCCTTTCTTCTATTCTTCATCTAACCTTTCTTCCTCTCTACTGGCTCCTTTTCCTTGAATTACAAATATGCTCAGGTCTCCTCAGTCCTAAAACAAAACAAAAAATCCAAACAAAAGCCACATACCTTCTGCATATCCTTTTATCCCCTTTTATATTCTTCCCTTCAAGGGATAGATTTCTTGAAAAATAGTCTACATTCACTGACCTCAATTCCTTACTACCCACTCACTCCTCATTTCCATACCTGGCAAATAGTAGATACTTAATAAATGCTTGGTTTTTTTTTCTTTCTTTATTACCACATCCCATGAAAACTGTTCTCTCAAAGTCATCAAAGACTTCACAGTTGCCATTTCTAATAATCTTTTATAAGTCCTCATTCTTAAGGGAAAAGGCTAATTTATTTATCTTTATCCACCGAATGCTTAGTACAGTACTGTGCATGTAGTGGGCATTCAATGTATTTGATGATTGAATTTGATCTGCTTCACCTTGCATTGGTGCTACAGTATGACTCTAAACTAATCAGTGTGATTTTTAAAAACGTGTATCAATGTTTATACAACCAAGTAAGTGTTATTTTTTGAAGCAGTTACTGTGGATGGATGTTCACCACTGGAATGATGAATTCCATGGATAACACCAGGGGAATAAGTACATGGATTTCAAAGGTGATTAATTTTAAGGGAACAACATTTGTCTTAGTTTGGATATTTTGTTTAGAAATTCAGTTATTTCAGGGTTAGAAGGTAACAATAAGAGTTAATGATAGACACAGAGATTGGATTTGTGATTTCACTAGAATGTAGAACTCTTGAGTGAAAAAACTCCCTTTACCAATGCAGTTTGAAATTTCTCTAAATTCTTAAAAAATTCAAAAATGAAAATTTCTAATTTCTAATGGAAAGGTTAATTGATTTGCATAGGGCTACACAGCCAGTATATATTAGAGGATGTATTTAAACCTAGGTTACATAGGCTCTGAGGCCAACTCTCTTTGTCACACTGCCTTTCTATTCATTTAATCTCTGGCTACTTTCTCCAGAATTGGATGCTCTTTCCTAGAACCCAAAAACCCAGGCCTAATATAAAGAATAGACACAGTCTCTGTTTTTTATCTTTACCACCATATCCCTCTTAACAACATCTCCATCTTTTACATTTACTCCTCTCTTTGTCAGCCAGTCTAAGTCTTTGTCATGCTTCCCTCTTGGCCCATACATCACCCTCCTTCTCTCTCACAGTGTTCAATACTTCACTTCTTTTCCCTTATCATATGTCTTCTTCATATTTGGGAATTTCAATAAGTATGTCAATGTCTCCTTCGATGTTCTTATCTCCTAAATAATCAACTTCCTAAACACCTATGACTTCCATCTTCACTCAACTTTATCAATACACAGGGATGGCAATACATTTCACTTTATTGCTACCTCTATTGTTCCACTTCTATGATTCAAAAATGAAATTTTCTATCTTTGGCCAAAACTTCCGATCCTTTGCTTTCTCCTTTTATTTTTTTAAATTTCTCCTAAAGATGACTCCTCTCACCCTTCCTGTTCTTTCAGTCAATCATTTTTTTCTCTACCCTTAATTTCTTTTCTTCACAGTCTTGACAATATGGCTAAGCATTCAAACATAAGAGTTGCATCTATACTTGAATCCCTTTCTCCATTGTTCTATCACTTGTCATACTTTGCCAACCTTCTATCCTTTAGTCCCCCACCCACCCATTCACCTTCTTCCTACTCACATACCACTAAGATACTACAAAATCAAGTCAACTGGATTCATTAACAATTTATGTTATTTAATCTCAACTGATCAACTCTTTAATATACTCTTCATGGTTATCCAAATCATCTTTTCCATCCTTTGAAAAATATGACACAAACCTAGTCAGTGTAGCTACCCAAGTCAGCTCATGTCTGTTGCAAACATGTGAGAGCCCACAGTAGGATTTGGATAGAGAAAGAATTCTCATCAACAACCAAAAAACAAAACAAAACAAAACAAAAAAATTACATATAAATAATTCTGACAGTTTCAGGCAACTGAGAAGGCCAGAACAAAATAATATTGTTCCCTTTGTTACAATTAATCATAAAGGAATATTGGTAACTGAGATGCTCTCAAGGCACTTCCTCAATGAGCAACATTGTCACTCTATTATGGGTTATATTCTATAGTCAGCCTCTCTGTCACTTCTATTAATGAAATAAGAGCTCCTGGTGCAGGCCAGCAAAGATGATTATGTCCCAAATGAACAACTGGAATACAGAGCAGTCAAATCAAAACACTTTTCTTTATGTAATTAGACTGCTTTGTCTCCTGGAAAATTCTCTATCTCTCTCCTCAAAAATTCTCTATCTCTCTGCCTCATGCTGCTATTGGTCACCAATCAATGGGTCTTGTCTCCTTTCCTGGTTAAGTTTTACAGACTTCCTCTCTATGATCCCCAGGCTTTATTTATTTATTCTGTTTGTGTGTATGTGCGCACATGTATGTGCATGCATACATGCAAATGTCTGTCTGTCTAGTCTCTTGCCTGGGTATTCCATCAATTTCTTCCAACCCTTCCCATCAGCCCTGGACCACTGCCCAGCCTCCTTCTAGACAAAGGATTACTGGTCTATGGATCCATCCTATGGTTTACAAAAACAAAACAAAACAAAAAATACTGCTTTTCAAACCTCTATTAAAGTGATTTTTACATAATGCAAATTTCTCTGACAACCTAGATTAGGAAGGGAGAGGGGATGGCACACCATTCTGGGACATGTGGTGGCTGGAACAAGAGGAGGAATTTGGGGGTGGTGGTAGGGGGCAGAGGCTGCAAGCCAGGGACAGACACACTGAGCAAAAAGACACAAGGGCTAGATATTCAGGGATGCAAGGTAGGCAGGTGAAGTAGGGAGATGGTCTCCCCTTGCAGCACAGAGGTCTGAAGCTAAGTCCTCATCCAGTGCTGGTCTCTCTGCTTCTGTTTTGTTTTCTCGTGGTGATTGGGCTTTTTTCTGTTGTTTTTTTTAGGGCTGTGGGTTTTTTGTTTGTTTGTTTTTTTTTTTTGTTTGTTTTGGTTTTGGTGGGCGAGGCTGGAAGGCCACAAAATGCTTAGCTGAAGAGCAGGTACAGATAGAGTGAACATACTGCTATACAGTAAAATTGACATAGCTGTTTGTTTGTTTGTTTTTTTTTTTAATACAGATTTCTTTCAGAATTCTTCATGTAAAATTGAATTTGTATTATAAGAATTTACATAAAATGAAAATTAATTGGAAACTAGGATAAATTTAAAAATCAAGTACCATAAATAAAGGGGGGGGGAATGGCATGCCTAAGTCACTCTCTGGCTTCAATAGGTTTTTAAGAAATTATTTTGGTTTTAAATATTAGGATACTGTACAAAAAATTAAAATAAATAAAAACACTTTATAATGGATCTATGGATTTTTATTAAGTGATAAACTGTTACAGAAATATCTACTTAATTCTTAACCACTCAGTGGGTTTACATAGGCCAAAAACATAATACTACTTCTCAGAAATAGAAAAGTGGAACAGCTATCTTAATTTTTAGGTTGCCAGGAAGGAAATTGTTCTGTTTCCCCCCATCACCACTCTAAGGAGCCACATGCCGTAAGGGGTTATAAAGGCACTTTCTTCTAAGTACCTCTTCCACCTTAAATCAAGTCAACAAGACAATAATACAGTGCTAGACACTGTATTTCTGCCAGGGATGAAAAGAAATGAAAAAGAAACATTCTTTCTGCTCTTGAGGAGGTTATAGTTTAATAGATTATGTATAGACCAGATATATAAAGAATAAATTGGAGAGAATGAATTAGCATTCAGGAGGATCAAGAAAGACTTCTTGCAAAAGGTAAAAATTTAGCTAGAATTTGAAGGAAGTTATGGAGAGAAGGAGGCAAACAAGAAGAAGGATAAAATTCCAAATATAAGGGACAGTTAGTGATACTGTCCAGACTTGGGATATGGATAATTATGTGCCAGGAACAACAAAAAAGTCAGTATCACTAGATTGCAGAATATGTAGACAGGAGCAATGTAGAAGAGGACTGGAAAGGTAAGGAAGAGCCAGGTTATGGGAGCTGTGAAAGGCAAACAACAGATTTTATATTTGACCTTAAAGATAATAATCAGTGGAGTTTACTTAATGAGGTAGGGGAGAGTGATATCAGCAGATTTATGCTTTTGGAAGATCACATTGACAGATAAGTAGAAGATGGCCTTGAATGGGGAGAGATTTGAGGTAGAAGACTAATCATGTCTACTATAATATTAATCCATGAGTGAAGTGAGAGATGGGGGAAGGTGAACATTGTTAGTGATGAAGTCAGAGGAGGAGGGGATAACAGAAATATATCACTGCCATTTCTCAGTGATAACATTTTATAGAGATGGTAGAGACCTCATTCTACAGTGAGGTGGAGCAGACTGAAAGCAAAAGCAACCATCATACTTTCTACCTGCTTCAGCATTGAACATACTGCCTGGCACCTTGTAGATATTTAATGAATGCTTGAGGAATTAAATCTCTATATCAGAGGAATACAGATTTAACTTTGGAACATATCTTTCAAGATACCTAGGCCAGTTATTTTATGGATAAGGAGACTAAAGCCCTAGGTCAGACAGGAAGTGACAAGCCTGAGATGTGAACCCAGATCTTTTGACTGTAAATGCATCACTCATTCAATTGTCACATGGTTAATCTCTTGAGACACAATAAAATGAAAGGAATTTTTGAAAGGAACAATAAATAAATAAAAATTGGAAGTTAGATGGTGCATTGCCAGTCAAGAAAACTCAGATTCAGACACTTACTAAGCATGTAACCCTGGGCTCACTTATCCCTGTTTTCAGTTTCCTCATCTGTAAAATGAACTGAAGAAGGAAATGGCATATTACACTAGTATCTTAGTCAAGAAAACTCCAAAGGGAATCATGAAAAATCAGATATGACTGACCAATAATTAAATAAAGTCAATAAATAAATGAATATAGAAAAGCTCAGCTGTATCTAAGTGTTTCAGATCAAGGTTGTTATATATTGACAATTGTTGGCAGATGAAGGTGGCCTTACTGTACCAGATCTAAAACTATACAATAAAGCAGCAGTCATCAAAACCATTTGGTACTAGCTGAGAAATAGAGGAGTTGATCAGTGGCATAGGATAGGATATCAGGACACTCTAGGTAATAACTTTAGCAATTTAGTGTTTGATAAAACCAAAGACCCCAGCTTTTGGGATAAGTACTCACTATTCGGCAAAAACTTCTGGGAAATTTGGAAACTAGTGAGGAAGAAATTAGGGCTGGACCCACACCTAACACCACATACCAAGATAAGATCTAAATGGGTTCATGATCTAGATATAAAGAGTGATATTGTAATCAAATTAGAGGAACATAGGATAGTTTACCTCTCAGACCTGTGGAGATGGAATAAATTTATGTCCAAAGAAGATCTGGAACTTTTAATTGAACACCAGATAGATAATTTTGATTATATTAAGTTAAAAAGTTTCTGTACAAACAAAACTAATACAGACAAGATTAGGAGGGAAGCATCAAATTGGGAAATCATCTTTACATTTAAGGGTTCTGATAAAGGTCTCTTCTCTAAGATATATAGAGAATTGTCTCATATTTATAAGAATTCAAGCCATTCTCCAATTGATAAATGGTCAAAGGATATGAACAGATAATTTTCAGATGATGAAATTAAAACTATTTCTAGTCATATGAAAAGTTGCTCCAAATCACTATTGATCAGAGAAATGCAAACTAAGACAACTCTGAGATACCACTACATACTTCTCAGATTGGCTAAGATGACAGGAAAAGATGACGAATGTTGGAAGGGATGTGGGAAAAGTGGGACACTGATACATTGTTGGAGCAACTGTGGATGGATCCAACCATTCTGGAGAGAAATTTGGAACTATGCTCAAAAAGTTATCAGACTGTGCATACCCTTTGACCCAGCAGTGTCTCTATTGGGTTTATATCCCAAAGAGATCTTAGAAGAGGGAAAGGGACCCACATGTGCAAGAATGTTTGTGGCAGCCCTTTTTGTAGTGGCTAGAAACTGGAAACTGAATGGATGCCCATCAATTGGAGAGTGGCTGAATAAATTATGGTATATGAATGTAATGGAATATTATTGTTCTGTAAGAAACGACCAGCAGGATGATTTCAGAGAGGCCTGCAGAGACTTGCATGAACTGATGCTGAGTGAAATCAGCAGAACCAGGAGAACATTATACACAGCAACAAGACTATATGATGATCAATTCTGATGGACATGGTTCTCTTCAACAATGAGATTATTCAAACCAGTTCCAATTGTTCAGTGAAGAGAGCCATATACACCCAGAGAGAGGAATGTGAAATGTGGACTACAACATATCATTTTCATGCTCTCTATTGATGTTTGCTTGCATTGTATTTCCTTTATCTGATTATTCTTTCTTGTAGATACGATTTTTCATGCACAAAAATGATGTGTGGAAATATGTATATATATATTCGATTTGTCAAGTATTTTTAACATAATTAACATGTAGCAGACTTCCTGACATCTAGGGGAGGGGTGGGGAGTAGAGGGGAAAAATTTGTAACAGAAAGCTTTGTAAGGGTTAATGTTGAAAAATTACCCATACATATGTTTTGCAAATAAAAAGTATTAATTAAAAAAAACATATTGACAATTGTCTCAGAGTTCTGTTATCCCTCCTTTATCATATCTGGCCACTCTTCCCTCCCTGTGTCCATAGAAAACCAGCCCTTCTATATTAGGGGGACAGCTACCTGCCTCCTTTCAATCTTTTTGATGTAATAGAACTGTGTCCCCTGATCTTTGTGGAAGGTGGGCCATCTAGCCTGGAGAAATTCCTAAAATTGATCCCAACCCATCTGAATCTCCCTTGGGAAAGCTATCTGGTTCCTATCAGAATCTCTTGTTCCCAATGGATCTGATAATCATTTTGGTCTGGGAAACAATCATTACTCTTTATTGAACTGAAAATTAGTCTTTAATCGCTCCCTAGCCCCAAACCACAGAAAACCTAATATAATCAAAGGCTGTACCCCAAACCTTTGCTAATTCCTTTCTGCATTTGGCCCACTGGAAAGTTGTTTCTCAGTGTAAACCTTTCTTTGCTTAAAAAAACAAAACAAAACAAAAAACCTACCTTTTCTAATTCCTTTTACAAAGAGCCCCCTGAGAAGGTATTTCTCAGTGTTAATAAACTCATCTTTGCCAAAACCTTACCTGCAGATTAGGACTGTAAATTCTTTTGCCAAAACCTGTGACAAAGTCTGGGGACTCCATTGCTGTTAGGGTAATCTCTCACCCCTCATTTCTCACACCTCAACACTTTGGCTGTTCTTTTTGTATGTTCTTCCTATTTCTTTCTGTCTCTGAAGCTGGTCTCCTACCACTCCTCCAGGACATGAAGAAAATATATGCAGCAAACCAATAACTAGGAACTATGGACTTTTAACTATGGACTATTAACAACCAGTTACCATTAACACTCTTAGAAATTCAGGGCCTTTTCCCAAAATCTCTGAGGTTTTAGAATCTCTATGTCCCAATTATTTTAAGTACACAGGTAAGATTGCATCTGGAATTGCTCAGTTTTCAATTCACAGGTTTTACAGCATAGTGAGCCTATGTACATTGAGTGG
Organism: Myrmecobius fasciatus; assembly: GCA_023553655.1. Classification (NCBI taxonomy): domain Eukaryota; kingdom Metazoa; phylum Chordata; class Mammalia; order Dasyuromorphia; family Myrmecobiidae; genus Myrmecobius; species Myrmecobius fasciatus. The sequence goes on from JAJPUD010000839.1 coordinate 209,771, forward strand.
GTCAGAAACAATTGCTTTTGAAAGTATCAGATATTTCAAGTATAAAAGTAAAATTGCCCAGTGTCATTCTTTATTAATGGCACAGGTCAATGGAAAATTTGTAACAAGGAAGCAATGTGAACTAGCATATTGGGAACTATCATGAATCTTAAAGAGTTTATATTTAGCCACAACAAATCTAAGTCTCTGCTGCAATGGGGTGAAAGGGTGATAGAGAAAAGATCACATACTACTACAGTTATTGTAATGTTTGTTAGAGCCTTATAAGATTCTTTAGTTTTATATATAAAATTATATGTTTTCTACAGAGATATGGAGTCAAAACGCCATCATTGCAAGATTTAAGTGATTACTTTTCATTTACATATTCATTTACTTTTCTATTTATCTATCTGGAGCTTTCATTATTATGGTACCTAAGTCATTTGACTTGGGGCTCTTTTTCTTTTCTATTCTAATTTAAACTTCCCTTTGGGGGTGGAGATGACACACAAAAAATTACAATACTCAAATTTATCTGGTGGAATCAAATGTCAAATTTTAAAATGAAACTTGCAAGCTTATATATTATAGGTAAATTCAGAGTATGTCTGAAACAAAGGTTGGACTCGAGCCTTCTCCTATATGAGTCAAAGAAACAAGGAGAGTAATTCTTATCTTGGATACAACCCAAGAATCTAATATCAATTACAGTTGATTCTATTCTAGCACAAACATCCTTACCTAGAATTCTTGATTCAACCATCTTTTCCCTGTGAAATACAGCCTTTGTCTCATTATTATCTGTCTGGCTAGACTGGAGGTTTTTAGGTCAAAGTTCTAAAATCCTCACTCTGCCAGTAAAAATGAGCTCTGTGACATTAAGGATCTTTCATCATGTCATCTGCAAAATGAGGAAGTTGGGATGCAAGTCTCTAAGGCTCCTTCCAACTCTCATATAGGATCATCGCTTGATACCTGGAAGGGACTTAATAGACCCAAATTCCTTATTTTGGAGATGAAGAACAGAGGCTCAGAGGGGTTAAACAATAGGTAGAATAGCACAGCAAAGGTTCAAATTTTGGTCCTTTGATTCCAAAATCACTATGTTTTCTATTTTATCTTGGTAGTTTTTCGACAGAGCCTAGCTTTCATTTAAAAAAGTTAATTTTTAAAGTTACTATTCTAAGCACTAGTAGCAATTCTCTATCCTGTCAACTCAATTTGCTGGCTTTGCAGAGGGACATGCCAATTAAATCAGTCTCAGTTCTTCCTAATGGAGCCCAAATGATATCAAGATCAAAAATCATTTGAAAACAATGAAAACTGTGGCTTTGTACTGTTGTGCCACAGTTCTCCTGTCTCAGTTTCCCTGAATTGTACTGCCTCAGTGGCAATCCCCCTTTCCTGGTTATTAGGACTGAGATAATTAGGGCTGTGGAGCTATGACTTACTAGTATTCCAAAGAGTCATAAAACTCTAGATGGCTTATCTCCAGTGTTTGGGCATATCTTTCTGGTCTCAGACTCAGTGTCTCCTAGCTCCTTATCAGAATTTATAATCCTTCCTCCATACCCCCAACCTGTAGGAACTGAATTTATGATCGTTTCTTGGAATTTCTATCCTCCCAGTGCTCCACCCCCTCCTTGCCTTTGTTTCCCTGAGCGATGTAGCTCTTTAAGAGTCCCTGGAGCCCCTTGCTCCCTGCTGGATGCTTTGAGACAAGAGTCCCATTCAGCCCCATAGCCATAGATTCCAAATTCTTCACTATTATCAATAAACTATTAAAAATCTCTAATCTCTATCCTGCCTCAATTTCTCCAGCATTACAGTACTAAATTAGAGACAGTTTTTACTCACCATCCCCTTTGTGGCCCCAAGTTATGCATGTCAGAATTAAAGGGCAAAATCCACTCTGACATCATTTAACATTATTGCATGTTATATGTAACATCATTCATGTTATCTAAAATTAACATGCTTTAAAAATGTTGCCCAATGATTTAGAAAATTTTTATTACTAGATCATTTCTCCAATCTATATTTGGATCTCTAAACTATCTGAATCACTTGCCATACAAATTTTCACCAGAAATCTCTCTAGATCTACCTTTGATATTATCTTTGCAATCTTCTTTAAGTCATTTAACTTCTTTATGCCTTATTTTCCTTATTCACAAAATGAAGTGGTTGGATCAGATGACCTCTTCTAGCTCTCTTCCAGGTCTAAATATATGGCATGATCTATGATAATCATCTTACCAGGATAGCAGGTTTACCACCTGAGGAGAGTCTGCTTTCTAGAAAGATCATAGAGTATCAGCCCCCACAGCAATGATGCTGCCCACTGTGACACTTCTCCAATTTTCTCCAAGTGGGGAAAGGTGCTAAAGCAGCTCTCTGGATTGCCTGGATCATGAAAAATCCATATTGTGCCTAATTACAATTAATCTAGACATACCAAGTTGTACTGTAATCACAACTGTTTAATTACTAGATTTCTTAGTACCAAATGCACTAAAATGTTTAAAAGTCAGTTAGTCAATAAATGTTTATTAAACATCAATTATATGCCAGGAAATGTGATGGGGACACAAATACAAAAAAGACAGTGCTTGCCTAAAAGGAACTTATACTATACTTTTCTGATGATTGTGAGGGATATCAAATATGTATAAATAACCTCTCCCTAGTAAATTTATGCCATTGAGGGAATAGTTAAAATAACAGGTATAGTCATGGATACATATTTTATGCTTCCATTTATACTTGAATTAACCACTGTAACTTCCCAATGTAGGCATATGCTAATTTCAATCATATTAATTATTTCAAAAAGAAAGTTTTTACACTAACTGAAAACTGAGAACCAGCATCACCTATAATAGGAAAAAACTAGAAGCCTTTCCAATTAGATCAAAGTGAAGCAAGGAAATCTATTATCACCATTATTATTCAACATCATACTAATTATTGTTAGTTAATGCCTTATTAGGCAAGAAAAAATTGAAGGAATAAGAATAGGCAAGGAGAAAACAAAACTATCAAGGTTTTTTTTGTTTTGTTTTGTTTTTTTGTAAACAATATGATATACCTAGAAACCCTAGAAAATAAACTGAAAACTAATAGAAACAATTAACAACTTTGGCAAATTTGCAGGATATAAAATAAACCCACATAAATTATCAACATTTCTCTGTATTACCAACAAAATTCAACAAAAAGAGAGAGAAATAGAAATTGCATTTAAAATGACTGCAGATGGCATAATAATTGGGAGTCTACCTGCCAAGACATACTCAAGAATTATATGAATACAGTTATAAAACATCCTTAACACAAATAAAGACAGATCTAAACACACAGAGAAATATTAATAGCTCATGGGTAGGCCAAGCCAATATAATAAAAATGTCAATATTGCCTAAATTAATTATTCAGTTCCATAACAACAAAACTAGCAAAGAATTACTTTCTAGAACTAGAAAAAATGATGAAAAATTCATCAAGAGGAACAAAAGGTCAAGTATATCAAGGAAATCAAAGGAAAAATAAAAGTGGAGGAAGGTGGCCCAGCAATACCATATCTCAAATTATGTTACAAAACAGTAATCATCAAAACAATCTGATACTGAGTAAAAAAAGAGAGCAGTTGATCAATGGAATAGATAAGGTACACAATACATAGAAGTAAATGACCACAGTAAACTCCCTTTATTGGGACAATACTTCACTACTTGACAAAAATTAAGGGGAAAACTGGAAAGCAATCTATCAGAAAATAGATAGACCAGCAATTTATATTATATACAAAATTAAACTCAAAATAGGCACATGACTTACACATAAAGGGTGGAAATCATAAGCAAATTAAGGGAACATTTTGCCTCTTTTTGTATTCCTAAAGCTTAGAACTATGGCAAATAATAGTTACTTAATAAATGTTTATTGGTTGACTGATTCTAGAGAATAATTTGGAACTATGTTCAAAGGGTTATAAAACTATGCATACTCTTTGACCTGCTAATATTACTGCTAGGCCTGTACCCAAAAGATATAAAGAAAAAAGAAAAGGACCCATATATACAAAAAATAGTTATGGCAGCTCTTTTTGTGATGGCAAAGAATCAGAAATTGAGGGGATATCCATAAATTAGGGAATGACTAAACAAATTATATATATATATATACGTATATATAATATGTATATATATATCACATATCAAATATTATTATATATATAATATAATACATATAATAGTAATGGAATACTATTGTGCTATCGGAAGGGGATAGTTTCAGGAAAAGGATTTGTTTCAGAAACACATGGGAAGACTAATGTAATGCCTTGAATAAAATTATTATAGCTCCCCCCCCCTTTTCCTTGCCATTAGGACTGGGAGAATTGAGTCAGAAAAGAAGCCTCAACATACCATTGAGTCTTAATCCTTGCTGGGACAATTCCCCCTCCATTTGAGTTTTGCCCTACGCCTCACTGTCTCCTGCCCTCAACCTTTTTATCTTGACCCCTATCCTGTCAGGACTAAGTCATGATCCTTTCCTGGAATTATGGCTTGCCCACTCACCCAGTGTCTTTGCCCCCCTTATCTGCCTTTGCTTTCCCTTTAGCTAAAACCCTACAAAAGTTTCCTGACTTAGTTGCTTGTTGTTGAATGCTTTGGACAAGAATCCCATACAGCCAGCTGGCTAGCCCCAAACTTGGCTAGTTCAAAACTCTCCACAATTAAAAGATTAAAAACCAATCTTTGTCTTGCCTCAGTTTCTCCTGCATTACATTTACATGAACTGATACAAACAGAACTAGGAGAACATTGTACACAATAACAGAATTACTGTAATGACAATCAACCTACTCTGACTCATGATAAAAAAGTCTATTAACTTCCAGGGAGAGATCTGATGTACACTGAATGTAGGTTAACATATGTTCTTTTTTGTTCATTTATTTCTCTTGCTTTTTTCTCCTATGACATAGTTAATGTGTGAAAGTTTTGCATGACTTCATATCTGTAATGGGTGGTGGAAGAAGAGAATTTTGAATTGAAGATAATTTTCAAAAATTAAAAAAAGAAAATCTTATACAATGAATTTCTATGACATTGTTTTTGACTCATGAATTATTTGAGGGCCCTTATGTTATGCTTATATATTTGTGGCTGAGCTGGATGGATGTGTCTGCTCAAATTAGCAAGGATTAGTCCTATAAACAATAGGACCAGTATTTCCAGATCCTGACATGTGGCAAACTTTGAAAATAGGTCATAATAATCTCTCATAAAGGCCTCATATCTCAAATATATAGAAAATTGGGACAAATTCTTAAGAATACAAGTAATTTCCCAGTTGACAAATAGTTAAAGAATATAAACAACGTAGTTTTCAGACAAAGAAATCAAAGCATATGAAAAAATGCTCTAAATCACTATTGATCAGATATATTCAAATTAAAATAACTCAGGTATTACCTCATACCTATTAGAGTGGCTAATATAACAAAAAAAGGATAATGTTGGCTGTGGGAAAACTGGGACAATAATACTCATTTGGTAGAGTTGTGAACTGATTCAACCACTCTGGGGAACAATCTGGAACTATGCCCAATGGGCTATAAAGCTGTATATACCCTTTAATAAACAATACTACTGCTATGTCTATATCCCCAAAACAAAAATATTTAGTTACTTTTTGTGGTAGATAAGAATTGGAAATCAAAGAAATGCCTATTAATTGAGGAATGGCTAAACAATGATATACAATTATATGGAATGTTATTGTGCTATAAAAAATAACAAGTAGGATGCTTTCAGAAAAACCTGGAAAGACTTAAATGAAGTGATACATAGTGAAGTAAAGAAAAAGTAACAACATTGTACATAGTAACTTGTATTTTTATGAATTTATCTCAACTTTCTATATATTTAAGATATAAGAGTTTTATCAGAGGTAATTATGACCTCTTTCATGAAGAATTATGAATGACTTAGCAATTGCAGCAATACAATGATCCAAGTCAATCTCAAAGGACTAATGATGAAACATTCTCTACCCAGAGACATCCAACTTATATTGATTGAGTAAAGACCTAAAGGTGCTATTTTTCAACTTTCTTTCATTTTTATTATTTTATTCAAGCCTTCTTGTACAAAATAACTAGTGTAGAAATGTTTCACACGTAGGATCTATATCTGATTAGTTCAGAATCTTCTGATCAAGACCAATGTCCCTGAGCAAGAATTCTTAACCTGGGATCTATAAAATTTTTATTTTGATACCCAATTCAGCTAAGATTAAAAAGGAAGCAGAAAACTGGAAAAATTTTATATCCAAGGGTTCTGATAAAGGCCTCATTTCTAAAATATATATAAAATTGACTCAAATTTATAAGAATGCAATCCGGTCATAGGATATGAACAGACAATTTTTAGATGAAGAAATTAAAGCCATCTCTAGTCATATGGAAAAATGTTCTAAATCATTATTGATTAGAGAAATGCAAATTAAGACAACTCTGAGGTACCACTACATACATCTCAGATTGGCTAAGATGACAGGAAAAGATAATGACAAATGTTGGAGGGGATGTGGGAACACTAATACATTGTTGGTGGAGTTGTGAATTGATCCAACCATTCTGGAAAGCAATTTGGAACTATACCCAAAGAGCTATCAAACTTTGATCCAGCAGTGTCTCTTTTGGGTCTGTACCTCAAAGAGATCATAAAAAAGGGAAAAGGACCCATATGTGCAAAAAAGTTTGAAGCAATCCTTTCTATAGTGGCAAGAAACTGGAAACTGAGTGGATGCTCATCAGTTGGGAAATGGCTGAATAAATTATGGTATTTGTATGTTATGGAATATTACATATTCCATATATAAGAAATTATTAGTAGGATGATTTCAGAAAGGCCTGGAGAGACTTACATGTACTGATGCTAAATGAAGTGAGTAGAACCAACAGAACATTGTACACAATGGCAACAAGACTATGTGATGATCAACTGTGAGGGACTTGGCTCTTTTCTTTTTTTTTTTTTTTCATAAAGCTTTTTATTTACAAAACATATGAGTGACCTTTCAACATTGACCTTTGCAAAAAAACTTTTTTTTCCCAAGCTTTTCCTTTCCTTCCCCCCACCCCCCACCCCTAGATGACAGGTAATCCAATACATGCTAGATAGGATAAATTATATGACAAATACAATACATGTATACATATCTATACAGTTATCTTACTGCACAAGAAACATCAGATCTCGAAAGAGAAGAAGAAAAAAGCAACCTAAGAAGGAAAACAAAATGCATGGAAATATTCACAGAAAGCGTTAAAATGCTGTGTTGTGGTTCACTCTCAGTTCCCACAGGCCTCTCTCTGGATGTATATGACTATCTTCATCGCAGCACAACTGGTTTGAATCACATCATTGTTGAAGAGAACCATGTCCATCAAAATTGATCATCGTATAATCTTGTTGCTGTGTATAATGTTCTCCTGGTTCTGCTGATTTCACTCAGCATCAGTTCATGCAAGTCTCTCCAATCCTCTCTGAAATCCTCCTGTTGGTCATTTCTTACAGAACAATAATATTCCATAACATTCATATACCATAATTTATTCAGCCATTCTCCAATTGATGGGCATCTTTTCAATTTCCAGTTTCTTGCCACTACAAAAAGGGCTGCCACAAACATTTTTGCACATGTGGGTCCCTTTCCCTCCTTTAAAATCTCTTTGGATTATAGGCCCAGTAGAAACACTGCTGGTTCAAAGGGTATGCACTGTTTGATCACTTTTTGAGCATAGCTCCAAATTGCTCTCCAGAATGGTTGGATCCGTTCACAGTTCCACCAACAATGTATCAGTGTCCCAGTTTTCCCACATCCCCTCCAACAGTTATCATTATCATTTCCTGTCATTTTAGTCAATCTGACAGGTGTGTAGTGGTATCTCAGAGTTGTCTTAATTTGCATTTCTCTGATCAATTTTGACTTGGAGCACCTTTTCATGTGACCGGAAATAGTTTCAATTTCTTCGTCTGAAAATTGTCTGTTCATATCTTTTGACCATTTATCAATTAAAGAATGGCTTGAATTCTTATATATTTGAGTCAATTCTCTATATATTTTAGAAATGAGGCCTTTATCAGAACCTTTGGATGTAAAAATATTTTCCCAGTTTACTGCTACCCTTCTAATCTTGTCTGCATTCATTTTGTTTGTACAAAAACTTTTTAACTTGATATAGTCAAACTTATCTATTTTGTGATTAATGATGACCTCTAGTTCTTCTTTGGTCACAAATTCCTTCCCCCTCCACAGGTCTGAGAGGTAAACCATCCTACATTGTTCTAATTTGTTTATAATATCATTCTTTATGCCTAGATCATGAATCCATTTTGACCTTATCTTGGTATATGGTGTTAGGTGTGGGTCAATGCCTAATTTCTTCCAGACTAGTTTCCAATGATCCCAGC
>JAJPUD010000839.1:228241-242208 GCA_023553655.1 Myrmecobius fasciatus
TGGTATGTTGTCTCATTATTGTCATTCTCTTGGATGAAATTAATAATTGTGTCTGTAATTTGCTGTTTCACCCACTCATTCTTTAGGATAAAATTATTTAGTTTCCAATTGGTTTTTGGTCTATTTTCTCCTGGCCTTATATTGCATGTGATTTTTATTCCGTCATGATCTGAAAAAAATGCATTTATTATTTCTGCCTTCCTGCATTTGATTTTGAGATTTTTGTGTCCTAACACATGGTCAATTTTTGTATAAGTTCCCTGGACTGCTGAGAAAAAAGTAAACTCCTTTCTGTCTCCATTTAATTTCCTCCAAAGATCTATCATACCTAACTTTTCTAACATTTTGTTTACCTCCTTAACTTCTTTCTTATTTATTTTGTGGTTTGATTTATCAAGTTCTGAGAGAGGGAGGTTGAGATCCCCCACTATTATAGTTTTGCTGTCTATTTCTTCTTGCATCTCTCTGAACTTTCCTTTAGGAATTTCCATGCTATACCACTTGGTGCATATATGTTTAGCATTGATATTGCTTCATCATCTATGGTACCCTTTAGGAAGATATAATTTACTTCTTTGTCTCTTTTAATTAAGTCTATCTTTGCTTTTACTTGGTCTGAGATCAGGATTGCTACCCCTGCTTTTTTTTGTTCACCTGAAGCATAATAGATTCTGCTCCAGCCTTTTACCTTCACCCTGTATGTATCTCTATGTTTTAGATGTGTTTCTTGTATACAACATATTGTTGGATTCTGGTTTTTAATCCACTCTGCTATCTGCTTCTGCTTTAAGGGAGAGTTCATTCCATTCACATTCACAGTTAAAATAACTAATTCTGTATTTCCTGCCATCTTATTTACCCTAGTTTATGCTTTTCTCTTTCTTATCCCCTTTCCCTCCTCCCTACTATTTTGCTTTTGAAAACCACTTCCCTCAAACAATCCTTCCCCTTTAGAGCCCCACCCACCCCTTTTTTCCCCCCTTTCCCTCCAGTTTCCTTGTAAGTACATCTATTATTCCCTCTGAGCCAAATCTGATGAGATGGAGATTAACCCAATTCTCATTCCCCTCCCTTTTCTCCCCTCAATCATTATAGGTTTTCTTTGCCTCTACATGTGATGTAATTTCCCTTATTTTACCTCTTTTTCCTCTTCTTCCAGTGTTGTCCCTTTTCTACCTCTAATTTCTTTTTCAGTTTATCATATCATAATAATCATAAAATCCCAATAAACATATAATAATAATCATAAAATCACAGTAATCATATGATAATAATCATAAAATCACAGTAATCGTATCATAATCATAATGTAATAATAGATTCATAAAATCAACCCTCATTTTATAAGTATCTATAACATAAATATAATTCTCAAGAGTTATTTTTTCTTGTTACCTTTTTATGTTTCTCTTGTGTTCTGTGTTTGTAGATCAAATTTTTTGTTCAGTTCTGGTCTTTTCAGTAGAAATAGGTGAAATTCTCCTATATCATTGAAAGACCATCTTCTTCCCTGGAAGATAATGCTCATTCTAGCTGGGTAACTTATTCTTGGCTGTAATCCAAGTTCCTTTGCCCTTCGGAACATCTGATTCCAGGCCCTTCGATCCTTCAAAGTAGAAGCTGCTAGGTCCTGTGTGATCCTAATTGTAGCTCCCCGATATTTAAATTGTTTCTTTCTGGCTTCTTGTAATATCTTTTCCTTGGTATGATAGTTCTGGAATTTAGCCACGATATTTCTGGGGGACTTAATTTTTGGGTTTCTTTCAGGAGGTGATCGGTGGATTGTTTCAAGGAGTATTTTGCCTTCTGGGTGTAAAATATCAGGGCAGTTTTCTTTTATGATTTCCTGGAAGATAGTGTCCAGGTTCTTTTTTTCATCATGGCTTTCAGGAAGCCCTATAATCCTTAGATTGTCTCTCCTAGATCTATTTTCCAGGTCAGTTGTTTTTCCTAGGAGATATTTCATGTTTTTCTCTATCTTTTCATTTTTTTGTTTTCGTTCAACTGATTCGTGAAGTCTTGATGAGTCATTAATTTCCAATTGTTCGATTCTAATTTTTAATGTCTTATTTTCTTCAGTTACTGTTTTTAGTTCCTTTTGCAATTGACCAATTACATTTTTTTGCTCATTGCATTCTTTTTCCATTTTTTCTATTTTATTTTGCAGTGATCTCATTTAGTTTCCCCATGTTTCTTCTAACTCTCTTTTAAGATTTTTTATGCAATCTTCAAAGAAAGCCTTGTGACATGGAGACCAATTTATATCTCTCTTTGGGGCTTTTTCTGGAGTTGCTTTACCTTTAGGGGCCTCAGGATTTGAGGTCTGTTCTTCCCTCTCTCCATAAAAGTTGTCTATGGTGAGAGCTCTTTTTGGTTTTTTATTCATTTTTTTTTTTAAAGGTGTGAGGTCTGTTTAGGGCAAAGGTGGGACAGCTGCTTTAATTTGCCCTGGGGCAGTTCTGCTGATTGAGTTATTTCAGGAACTGGGCAGTTCTGCTGATTGAATTATTTCTGGTGCTTATCAGTCCTGTTGTTTGATTGATTGCTTTAAGGTGCTGTGTAATGGCAGCTAGGTCCGATGCTCATCAGGGGTTCAGTGGTTCACAATCTATCCCCCTCAAAAGGCAGACCCTCCAAACCACCTGCCCACAATCAGGACAAATTGTTCCAAGAGGCCCGCAGAAGTCTCCCAGGTGTGTGAAAAGCACAACGCTCCCACTCCTGTTCCGACTCCTGTTCCAGCTCCCTGCTCCAGCTCCCTGCCCCGGTCTCCCTGCGCTGCAGTCTGGGTTCAGTAGGCCACCCCCCTGCCAATTAAAACAGACCTGTTTTGAGGTTCTTCCAGAGTATCTTCTTCTAGAATCGTGTTGTTCTCCAGATATTGTGGATTTTTTTGCTTCAGAATCAGTCTAGAGGCTTCATATGTTGTTGGTTTGAGGGGAGGTTAGAGGAGGTTACAAGAGACTCCTATCTGATCTCCGCCACCATGGCTCCACCTCCGGAAGGAAGTCTATGGTTATACATCTTGACTGATAAGAACTCTATCTCGGGACTTGGCTCTTTTCAACAATGAGGTGATTCTGGCCAATTCTAATGGACTTTGCGATGGAGAGAGCCATCTTCATCCAGAAAGAGGACATGGGGCCTCAATATAGATCACAACATAATATTTTCACCCTTTTTGTTGTTGTTTCCTTGCTTGTGTTTTTCTTTCTCATTCCCCCCCCCCTTGATCTGATTTTTCTTGTGCAGCATGATAAATGTAGAAATATATTTAGAAGAATTGCAAATGTTTAATTTATATTAGATTGTTGTCTAGGGGAGGGGTTCAGGGAAGAGAGAGAGAAAAACTTGGAGTACAGGGTTTTGCAAGGGTGAATGTTAAAAAAAAACATCTTTGCATGTATTTTGAAAGTAAAAAGCTATTGTTAAAAATTTATTTTGATAACTATATTTCAGTGTAATTAGTTTCCCTTGAAATGTATTTTGTTCTATGCATTTAAAACATGATTCTGAGAAAGGGTTTGTATGTATGGGACTATCAAAAGGGTCCAAAGATCCTGAAAAGGTTAAGAAGATCTGATCTCATTTTGTATCCTGACATCAAGCAAGTGATCTAAATGATCACTTGCTGGTGATGCTAAACAGAGATTCCTGTTCCAGTACAGTGTGGATTAAATGACTCTGAGTTCTCTTACAAATCTGAGATTTTTTGACCATTTTTGACTCTAAATCTGACATATATTAGCTTTTTAAACTTTGTGTCATCTGAAAATTTACAAGCATGGCATCTATGCTTTTACTCATAGCATTACAAAAAATAAAACACAGAAGAGGCAATGTGGTGTAGTGATTAGAAAACTGCCCTGGGAAGTCAGGACGGCATAGATTCAGGCTCTGTTTTGGATATATACAATTTGACCCTGCACAAATCATTTAATTTATCAGTAACACTGGAGGCAACTCTTTATGATTCTAAATTATAGATCAGTTGGTAATCTATATTGGTAGAAGTTATTTCATCATAAAGGAGTTCCTTACAACAACAGCAACAACAAAACAACCTACAACTCTATGGGGAAAAACAGATTTTAAAAATTATTATTATCAGATACTCATAGCCCTCTGCTTAAGTTCTTCCAACTTAGGACAAACTCCTATATTATCTATTTATACTACTGTTTGACCTAAATCTATCCATCATTCTCATAAGAAAAGCATGAAGAATTTTATCAAATATTCTGCCAAAATATAGGTATATTTTATCTACAATATGGCCTTGATCTACCAGTCTAGCAACCCTGCCCAACAAGGAAATGTGATGAGTCTGATCAGCATAACCTATTCTTGATGAAGCCATGCTGGCCCTTTGTAATTTTTGCTTCCTTTATTAGATGTTCACTAATTATCCCCTAAATAAGCAATTCTAGAACTTCTGATATTTGATTTAATTAAGTTTCATTTAGGATTTTTCTGGATATTAGCTGTTTTATTTGTAAATCTTTATACTCCTACAAAATTAAAAGTAACTTTAAGTCAAGATATATTTTAGTAGGAGACAGTGGCACAATGCATCTGAGTAATAGGAGACAAAGCAGAGAAGAAAAGAGGGACTTCACAGCAAGTGGCCCATTTTTTTTTTCTGTAAAATATGTAGAAAAGTTCTTAGACAAGAGGATGGAGGAAGGGAAGCCAGGTAAAGTTTGCAGAAAGATGAAAATAGTTGGAAAATTCACTGTAGAAAATGGGATGGTAAGTTAATAAAGGAAGAATAATCTAGTTGCCTCGCAGCAGTGAGTACCTAGTTAAGACTGTGTAACATAAATTTGTTGTGGATAAATTAGAAGGGTTGAATGATTTTCTCTATCTTCACTTAATAGTCTGTATGTAAGAGTGAAGGTAGTGGGAAAAAAAAACGCTGATGCTTGGCTGGGTATATGGTAATATGACAAAGAAGCTAAGCATTCAAGAGAGGAAGACACTGTAGAATTGAATTGCTTCACTAAGGTGTTAGATGGGGAGAAGAAGAGAAGAGTGGCTAGTGTAAAGGAGAGAAGAATCTGGAAGAGAACTGAAGGGTGGGGAGATTGGAGCTTACAATGGTCAGTATGTACCACATAATGAGCCTTGTCTGGAGGTCTAATAGCTAGCACAAAAGAGTCACAGTGAAAAGTTGATTTAAAAAATAGTTCTCTATGCACAAAAGGCTATCAAACTGTGCATACTTTTTAATCCAGCCATTGGAAAATGGCTGAATAAATTATGGCATTTGAATGAAAGAAGTATTATTGTTCTATATAAAATGATGAGTAGCTGATTTCTGAAAAGCCTGGAAAGAATTGATGCTGAGTGAAATAAGCAGAAATAGGAAAACTTGTACACAGTAATTGCAAGATTATGTGATTATCAACTATGCTAGACTGGGTAGTTCTTAGCAATATAGTGATCCAAGACAATTCTAATAGACTTGGGATAGAAAATGCCATCCACATGGATATTAATGTGGATTGAACCATAGTATTTTCACTCTTTTTTGTTTATTTGTTTGCTTTTTCTTTCTTGTGTTTTTTTCCCTTTTGGTCTGATTTTTCTCATATATGACAAATAGGGAAATATGTTTAGTAGGATTGTATAACCTATATCCTTTTGCGTGCTGTCTTGGGGAGAGGGGTTGATGGAGAGAGAGGGAAAAAATTTGAAACACAAAATTTAACAGAAATGAATGTTGAAAACTATCTTTACATATATTTATAAAAATAAAATACTATTGAGAAAAAATTAAAATGGTTCTCATACCACTCATATAAACCAGGTATTTTTTGAATTTTTCTTGGATTTGGGAGACACAGAGAAAGACTGGGGAAAGGAAAAGAAAGTACTGTTGCATAGGATTACCAAGGAAAATAAGGTATGTGTTGCTGTGAAAGCTGTTAAGGCATCTAAGTGTACCAATAGGAGGTTTATCATTCTCTTTTGCAGTTTAGAGGAACTGAGGTACAAAGAAATTGGCAAACATAGGTGGGAGGCACTAGCTTGCTAGGGCTGAGAGTACATGGTTTGAGATCAGATTTGGTCTTTTTAATTTGCTCAGCTCTTTCCAAAACAGTTTTTTTTCCCCCTGGCAAACTTGTAACCATGTAGCTCTGGACCCACAAGGATCTGATTCAATGTAACTGATACCCCCAGGACTTTCCTTTGCTCTACTGAACTCTGTCTTCCTACATCTACAATCTTTTATACCTGCCAACATTTTTTTTTTTTTTTTTTTTTTGGCAAGAGACATGAAACAAAGTCAATTGGTTTCCTTTTTTTTTTTTAATATATATATATATATCTATCTATTCTGAAATCAAATGATTTCTTTAAAAGTTAACAATAGTACTCAAGGTTAAAAAAGTCAACGGGGAATACCACATGACTTCAAGTCCATTGCATGCTATTCTTAATTCATCACAGACAGAGATCCCTGAATGTAAATTATATGACAAAGTAATCAATAAGCGATTAACCTGTGTCCATGTGTATTATGGCTACCACCAGGCTAACACATTTTTAAAAAACCAATGTAGTCCACAGAAAAACATCCCAAATGTGAAACAGCATGACATGTACCAGTTAGGAATAATTTAAACAAAATTATACTTACAGGGGGACATTGTGCAAGTTTATCAGCTGCTACCAATTGGACATTTAAGTGTTTACTTTGGGACTTTCCTCTAGACTTAATCAGCCGTTGCAAAACCTGGTAGAAAAACACACAAATCTTAAGAGTTATCATGGAGATGTTTGTCAAAGATAAAAACAGAGTCAGATCTTGTTGCTTTGACTTCAAATATGATAGAAAATGAAATAATACTTGAGAAATGAGATACAATCTTTTTTTCTTTTGAGAGACTTCTGGTTTATATTGCATCTGATTTTTATAGTGTTCTGAAGCCTATATTCACTACTTAAATCTTTTCATTTTAGAGAGTACTTTGCAAAGGTGAAAGAGCATTTGGGAAATAAACACATAATATGTATTTTACATTTTTTTCAGTTGTGCAACATTTTTGATGGCTTTCTTTGTAATCATCAGGCAATGATCAAGGAACATATTTGTTTCTCTTATCACTGATATACTCCAATGTAACTCTATTGTGACTGTAAATTTACACAAGACAAATAAATTTTGACCCAGGTAATATGAAGCTTGCAAGATGATGATATTCTTTTTGGTTTTTTTTTAACGCATTTAAATTCTTTTTTTAGCTTAATTTTTTTATTAAAGCTTTTTATTTATAAAACATATGTATGGGTAATTTTCTGTTTTAAATTTTTCCCTCCTTCCCCTCACCCTCTCCTCTAGATGGCAGGTAGTCCAATACATGTTAAATATGTTAAAATATATGTTAAAGATGATGACATTCTTTAAGAGGGATTAAGAGAAGATTTAAGAGAGATATCCCAGTTGGGGTCTCAATGAAATGATTCTAAGAAATTTGGCATCTTGTGTGCATGACTCAACTCATTCCAATAGTACTGCTTATTTGTTTGTAGTCTATGATACACATGCGTTTTTTCCCCTGAGGCAATTAGGATTAAGTGACTTGCCCAGGGTCACACAGGTAGGAAGTATTAAGTGTCTTGAGACCAAATTTGAACCTCAGGTCCTCCTGACTTCAGGGCTGGAGCTCTATGCACTATACCATTTAGCTGCCCCACATTTTTTTTTTTAAGAAATCTTGAATGGGATTTTACTTTTGTTAACTGAAAAGGAAAACTAGACTGGATAAAGGACAGGAGTTTAGGTCTTTGACATGTGAACCCTGAGTCAAATGTAGCCTATCTGAGTTTAAGCAAGAAAATTGTTTATCCATTTAGGAGTTGCAGATAAAGTCATAAGCCTATAAAGCCTACTTGCTCACCATTACCACCATTTTATTAGCTGATTGCCATCAGGTACCATGCTAGTAGGCTTGAAGCAATTAGTAACTGAGGGTGAAGGGAAGACCCAAATCATGTAACCCCTATAAGTATAGATTTTAGACCATATGGTTCACTATTAAAAAATCCTGGATCTCTTTGACTAAGAAATACCTTTTCTTTCTTTCTTTCTTTCTTTTTTTAAATTTCTATCACTGATTCCTATGTGTTTATTTGAATTTTACAATTCTTTGGCAGATAAGTGGAGTGATAGATTTTTTCCTTTGAGTTAAAATACATGCATTTTAATGGTATACATATTGAAAAATTATACTTATTTTAACATAATTAACATGTAGTGGACTTCCTGCCATCTAGGGGAGGGGTGGGGACTAGGGAGGAAAAATTTGTAATGGAAAGCTTTGTAAGGGTCAATGTTGAAGAATTACCCATACATATGTTTTGCAAATAAAAAGCTTTAATAAAAAAAAAAAGAAAAACTATACTTGTATGATTGCAATATGAACTATAGGAAAGAACATTGAAACTCTTTTAAAAGTAGATGCATACATTCAAATCAGTTTTCTTGTCTATCATATAAATCCAAGTCTCATTAAAAGCATAAAGATTGAGAAGTGTGGGAATATAATTACTAGCTTTCAACCTAGTGCTTACTGCCATAAGGATGAAACCACTAGGCTTTGGAGGTGGTATTAGAGACAGAGAATCTGTGTAGATATGTTAGGTCTTCTGAGCCATGAGCTGAGGATGTTAAAAAAGAGACAGGATATTATTTGATATAAAAAGTCTATAGTGTGCAAGGTGTACTAACATGGGAAGAATCAAGATTAGGAAGAAGTTTTGAGAAATTTATATGTTATTTATGGAGATTTGCCCAATGAGAAGTCAAATAAGATATGGAACAAAAGAAGGGGCCCACATGCCATATGGGATTGATAAACATTTTTCATTTTTAAATTAGGTGAAATTTTCCTTTCACTTTAAAAGAATGCTACAATAATGTATGATTCAGCATTCCTTCTTCCTTAGGGTACTATAGTTGTTTTTAAAAGACATAACTTCATATTTTTGTTTCCTTTTACACTGGAGATAGTTAAGGATTTTTTCTGAATAGAGACTCAAATCACAAGTGTGCCAGTGTGACCCTTAAATTAAGTAATAATTTACAGGCTGAGATGGATATTTAAACATATACATATGATTGGTCAGAACTTGTACAGGACAGTGGCTTTAAAACTCAGTTTTGCTATGTTCATCTGACCATAATAAAATCCCATATGTGATAGTTAGTCACTTCCTGACTTAAACACATCAATCAGTTAATACCTATTGCAATAGTCCTTTCCAGACGTCTAATGCACTATACCTATAAGTTTCACACAAGAAAACAGAATGTCTTTTTTTTATAGTATCATCTTTTTTTTAAAGGAGGAAGAACATTAATCCAAAAGATATAAGACTTTGACTCTAAAATTGTCCTTGCTCCTGCTAACATTCTAGTAGTCATCTAAATCCATGGCAATATGATAGTGTACTATGATCCTGGTCAGTATTAAAACTTAAAACTTGAAGAAATGGTCAAACACTATATTTTCCTTGGTTTTATTGAATTGTGAAGTACAGATTCACTCACTTAATGTATTATACCATTTGCAGAGTGAATGTAGGTCAAAGGAAGATTTTTGAAGAACTGAACAATACCTTGGAGCCACCCGCTACTTCTAAGTTCTTTTTGGTAACTGCTGTGTACATATGGACATATCTATATCTGGATATACATTTTCTTTATCCGTCATTCATCTAATATCTATGTGTCTCTGTCTGCTATCCATCCATCTATCCATCCATCTATCTATAATATTTTGATATAGATTATTTACCTAGGACAGATACCATGGTTTTACTGATATCCCTAAGTACCTAAAACTTACACATTCAGTGGGTTTTCAATATATAATCATTAAATGTGTCTGGGAAAATAATTAATCCTCTTTGCCATAATAAATTCTGAAAAGAAATCATTTTCAAAGAAAAAGCTTTTTCTCCTAGATTATTAGTTCTTGAATTTTTGTCTATCATCTCCCCCACCCCCACCCTGGCAGCATGGTAAATGAAGCCTAAAGATCCTTTTTCTGAATTATATTTTTCAATGCATAAAATAACATATTAGAGTGTAAAGAAATCCAATTATTTTAAAATAGAGTTTAAAAAATATTTTTAAAGATATTTTTATAGACTTTAAACTATAAATCTTTGTCCTTGATAAAGAAATTACCTAATTACCTTTGGAGATGAAACTTTAACATGGACGATAATTGGTGCTAAGGAAGTCTTTATAAGTTGTGCTGGATGGTTGATAGTATCTGCATCAAGGACAACAAGTTGCAAGGATCTTGCCAACTCAAAGATTCTTTCAATTTCACTTTGTACTTCAGCTAAGAAGAGAAATAGAAACAAGTTAAAACCATTCCCATTTTAAAATTCTTATTGCAGTAGAACTGTTGTCAACTAGTCAGTTTGTCAACAATGCATGCTAGGATATTTTACACTTTTCCTATCTGTCTATTATTATAGTTCATTCAACAAGCTTAATCATCACGAGAGGAAATAATATATAAATATTGACAAAATAGTACAGGAGGAACACTGGATTAGCAGTAGGGATCAGGGTTCAAATCTTTACACTTCTCCAAAACTTAGTTTCTTATATTTGTAAATTAGAGGCGATTGGATTAAATGGTCTCTAAGGTTACTTTTACCTTTAAATCTGTTTTCAAATCTAGTCAAGTGAAAAACCTAGATATTTTTCAAATAACAGATCTGTAACGTAAACATTGCTAAACAATACGAATATTTAAATTGTAAACTCCTTGAGGGCAGAGTCTGTCTTTTGCCCCTTTTTGTATCTCTGGCACTTAGCACAGTTCCTGATACATAGTAGGTGCTTGATAAATGTTTATTGATTGATATTTCTCAAAAACAGTAAAAACAAGATGACTTTATCTGAACTATAAAAATTTGGCAGATCATTTCATATTTCCATTTTACACTTACTCCATTCTACCTTATACTGTATTTGTGTATATTTCTTTTACCCTCTCTGAGGAATAAGCTCTCTCAGAAATTAGACTCTGTCTTATTAATTTAGGTGATACAATAAAAAGAGTGCAGGACCTGGAGTCAGGAAGACTTGAAGCTGAATCTTGCTACAGACACACTAGCTAGGTGATCCTGATCTGATACCAAAACAACTTTTTTTTTTCTCCCCTCCTCCCCCTTATTTTGCCCAGCCTGGAAGTGCAGTGGTCACATCTGGACCTAAATCTACTGCTGATCAGCCAGAGAGTTTTGTGGTAGTCTTGATGGCTCCCTGGGTTGCCTGATGGCCCCATGCTCCTGGGAGTTCACCATAATGGTGCTGGACTTAGTGTGGACAACCAATCAGCTTTAGCCCACTTTAACTATGAATTCCAGAGCTTGAAAGAGCATCAGCCTTAATTCCTAGCAGCAGATAATATAAACATGCACCACCATGCCCAGCTAAAATTATTATTTTTGAGATGAAATACTGTGTAACAAATTTGGAACCAGATCTGCTTATGTAATTCATATGCATGGTTAACATTGATTTTATGTTCTTATAGGGAAAAATGTGATGTGGTATGAATGGGATTTGGACCTCAAAAGGTGATGAGTCCAATTGCCCTCCCTTTACAGATAGGGTTCAAAGAGATGAAGTGAATGATCCCTAGATCACAAAGCTAGTTAAGTGTCTGAAATGGAATTGTCATCCACTCCTGGATGACTGAGTCCAGCACTCTAACCATTATGCCACAATGTATTTCACAATACTTCCCTTATATGGGATTTAGATCTAAATTTTAAAAAAATACTTTATACTGCCACTGTAGATAACAAGCTTAGTTCACCTCTAGATTGAAAAATCTGACACATCTATTTCTTTATCATATTTTAAGCATGATCTCTCATAAGTAGTCATGGATATGCCACAGAGTAAGAGATCATTCTCTTTTTTTCTTTCTTTTCTTTTTTCTTTCTTTCTTTTTTTTTGCTGAGGCAATTGGGGTTAAGTGACTTGCCCAGGGTCACACAGCTAGGGAATGTTAAGTGTCTGAGATCAAATTTGAACTCAGGTCCTCCTGACTTCCGGGCTAGTGCTCTATCCACTGCACCACCTAGATGCTACAGATGATTCTTATAAAAGATAAATTAGGAAATGAAACTATTTGTTCTACATGTTAGCTTCAGGGTACATAGCCTTGTTTCTCACTTATTGTTTGCATGATACTCTACTGATTTTCATAGGCATGACATGTATGTTAGATTAAATCGAATTTTCTACAAATTATGTTTATTTTAAAGTGTAAATCCTGATACAGCTTTATGTAAAGCAGCTAAAAGGCTGAATCTGTTCCTTTAAACTTTACATTTCCTTAGTGGAATGAATTACACAGAGGCTCCTATATAAACAGTCTGGTGATATATGAACTTTATTTAATGCATGAAAAAAACAATGGCTAGTCTTTATATAACATTTTTAAGTTTTGCAAAGCACTTTACAGAGATTATCTCATTCATTTGCTCCTCAAAACGACTCTGTAAAGTAGGTGATATTACTATCCCCAATTCATAGATGAGGAAACTGAGTCTGAGAGAAGTTAAGTGCTTTACCTAGGGTCACACAGCTAGCAAGCATTTGAGGGAGAATTTTAACTCAGGTATGCCTGACTCCAAGAAAGCAAGATTGCACAGTGTATCCATTTTTCTAAACTTTTTAAAGTAAAAGTATCAAACAAACTCATTTCATGGGTCATCTAGTTATAAGGGCTATTGAGAGGTCCTAAGGAAGGTTTAACTTTCCAGTCAAAGGGACCAGATATATATATGGTTCCAGATAAGAATGTGAATTGTCTCTAAATTCTCACTTCAAAAATGAAAGTGATGTCATAATGTACAGTCATTTCCATATGTATTAATAAGACCTCAAATGTTTCTATGTTGACAACCAGACTGTTCACTACTGAAGTGTTCAGATGGTTGATAGAGCATAATTCTCCAAACTAATAAAGATTAAAACTACATTTATTTCCTGAGAATGGTCTGTAGAATTGAGATCGATTTCCCCTTGCTTTTTCAATGCTGGAGCCAGAGAATACAAAATTTTAAATGCTGATTTAAGGGAGAAATCATGTGTATCTTTGCTGTACCACATGGCTAAAGGAGCAGGATATACTTTTTTTTTTATTAAAGCTTTTTATTTGTATAACATATATATGGGTAGTTCCCCAACATTGATCTTTACAAAGCTTTCCATTACAAATTTTACCCCCAGTCCCCTCTCCTCCCCTAGATGGCAGGAAGTCCACTACATGTTAATAATGTTGAAATGCTTGAGAAGTTATGCAAGAAAAATCCTATCTACAAGAAAAAAAAGAATCAGAGAAAGGCAACACAATGCAAGCAAATATCAATAGAGATCATGAAAATGTTACATTGTGGTCCATATTTCATTTCCCTCTCTCTGGGTGTATATGGTTTTCTTCAGTGAACAATTGGAAATGGTTTGAGACAATTCTTTGTTGCAGAGAGCCATGTCCATCAGAATTGATCATCATGTAATACTGTTGTTGCTGTGTATGATGATCTCCTGGTTCTGCTCGTTTCACTCAGCATCAGTTCATGCAAGTCCCTCCAGGCCTCTCTGAAATCGTCCTGCTGATCGTTTCTTACAGAGCAATAATATTCCATAACATTCACATACCATAATTTATTCAGCCACTCTCCAATTGATGGGCATCCCTTCAGTTTCCAGTTTCTAGACACTACACAAAGGGCTGCCACAAACATTCTTGCACAGGTGGGTCCCTTTCCCTCCTCTAAGATCTCTTTGGGATATAGGCCCAGTAGAAACACTGCTGGGTCAAAGGGTATGCACAGTTTGACAACTTTTTGAGCATAGCTCCAAATTGCTCTCCAGAATGGTTGGATCCGTTCACAGTTCCACCAACAATGTATTAGTG
>JAJPUD010000839.1:242218-268312 GCA_023553655.1 Myrmecobius fasciatus
TCCTAATCTTGTCTGCATTTGTTTTGTTTGTACAGAAACTTTTTAACTTAATATAATCAAAATTATCCATCTGGTGTTCAATTAGGAATTCCAGGTCTTCTTTGGACATAAATTTATTCCATCTCCACAGGTCTGAGAGATAAACTATATTACGTTCCTCTAACTTGCTTACAAAGTCCCTCTTTATATCTAGATCATGAACCCATTTAGATCTTATCTTGGTATGTGGTGTTAGGTATGGGTCAAGCCCTAATTTCTTCCACACTAGTTTCCAATTTTCCCAGCAGTTTTTGCTGAATAGTGAGTATTTATCCCAAAAGCTGTGGTCTTTGGGTTTATTGAACACTAGATTGTTAAGGTTATTGCCTAGATTGTCCTGATATCCTATCCTGTGCCACTGATTGACTGCTCTATTTCTTAGCCAGTACCAAACGGTTTTGATGACTGCTGCTTTATAATATAGTTTTAGATCTGGTACAGCAAGGCCACCTTCATCTGCCTTTTTTTTCATTAATCCCCTTGAGATCCTTGACCTTTTGTTCTTCCAAATGAACTTTGCTACTATTTTTTCTAGATCTGTAAAATAATTTCTTGGGAGTTTGGTATGGCACTAAATAAGTAGATTAGTTTGGGTAGTATTGTCATTTTTATTATGTTTGCTCTGCCTATCCATGAGCACTTAATATTTTTCCAATTGATTAGGTCTGATTTTATTTGTGTGGAAAGTGTTTTGTAATTTAGTTCGTATAGTTTCTGACTTTTCCTTGGCAGATAGATTCCCAAATATTTTATCCTATCATCTGCTATTTGGAATGGAATTTCTTTTTGCATCTCTTGCTTCTGAACTTTGTTGGTAATATATAAAAATGCTGATGATTTATGTGGAGGGAGCAGGATATACTTTTGTTTCCTCAGGATTGGTTTATGATCTTGCTTTCACCTTGCTCATCAGAGTAAGGAAGAGTAGGGCACAGACTTTGGCAATATTAGTGATACTGAATGAAGATATTAATCACGAAAACTTTACTTTTTAAAAAAATGATTTCCAAGATACATTGATGACATGTGTAAACATGTCTAAATTCCTTAATTTTTATTATTCACATTCAGTGTGTTATATAATTGGCAGAGAGGCACCATGGTATGATGTTTGAAGAGCTGTCCTTGGAGTCATAAGAAGCCAGAAAGGGACCTCTGAGGTCATCTGTAAAAGTCCTTCAGTCCAAGGAAATTAAATCACTTGTTCATGGCTACATAGATCGAAAGCATCAAAGGTAGGATCTGAACCCAGAGGCCAACCCTCTATTCACTATAACATACTTCCTTAAATGATGGTTTTGTGACCCTAGGCAAATCACATAAACTCTCAGTGTCTCAGATGACTCTAAAACTACAACAATCTGCATTAATGGAGGGAGTCACCACTGAACAAATGATAAGTTTGAGCCAAAACACATACACACATATTTGGAAGTAGTAGCAATATCAAGAATACTTTATTATCTAGCCTTTCTTCCAAGGATTTAACAGAACTTCACACTTCATTTTATTTCTTACTTGTTTGTAAATTAAATAACAGATAGATATCATTAATTTCATGGAAAAGTTGGGGAAAGTGGTACACAGCAAGGCTAAGAGATGTGAGACTTCCTGTGGATCCTCTTAGATGGTTCTAAGATGTGAGTTCACTCAAGGGCCCTACCCAGTAGGCTACTAATTAACTAATTGACTGGGTTTAAATCCTGCAACTGTCTCTTTCCTTTCAGGTGCTGGCATTTTATTTAGTTCAATGATTTGAATAGCTGGTGACTTAGAAAAGACATTCACAAAATCAGCATGTGCCACTCTGATGTAGAAACTCATATTGGGGAAATACAGAACATTTGAACATCTTACCTAAGCTGGATCGTGTGTTTGACCGCTCGATTATTGCCCTCTTGCTGGGATTATTTAGGACAGACCTCTTAGCAAGAGAAATGTCAGCTGTCACTCTCGTTATGGATATCCTGTTAACAGGAACATAGAACAGAATAATGAGTCAAAAGTTGCCTAGGCTATAAGTGATTTACAACCATAATACTCAGCAAGCACTTGACACATTATATATAGCCCAGGCGCAACATAGTAAACACCAGGCAGAAAAAAATATTATTTAATAGGTGCTAAGCTTTATTTTATTTTTATTTTTATTTTTATTTTTTGCTTTTTTGCTGAGGCAATTGGGGTTAAGTGACTTGCCCAGGGTCACACAGCTAGGAAGTATCTGAGCCCAGATTCAAACTCAGGTCTTCCTGACTTCAGGGCTGGTGCTCTAACCACTACACCACCTACCTGCCCCTATAGCTAATTTTTATACAGCATCCCAAGAACTTTATAAATATTTTCACATTTGATCCTCACAAAAACCTTGTGAGATAGGTACAATTATTATCCTCATTTTACATATAAGGAAACTGAGGCAAGCAGTGATTAAGTGATTTGTTCAGAATCACATAACTAATAAGTGTCTGAAGCTAAACTTGAACAAAAAGCTTCTTGGCTCCAGACCTATTGTTCTATTTACTCTGACACCAAATTGAGAAACATTTAGAGATACAACTGAAGAAATTTAACCAGGAATCATGTGCATAGTAGAAGCCAAGGGAATGAATGAACTTGTAAGGAAGATAGGAAGCCAAGGAGAACTAGAAAGAATAATAAACCAAACAGAGAACCTTGGGGAAATGTCCATCTTAGATATTTTATGAAATGTATGAGAAGCCAATAAAGAAGTGCTATATATGGCATTGTCTTCATGATAATGTTTTGATATCCAATGGAGTATTAATTCCAATATTGGTTTAAAGAGTTCTAATTTGTCAGACTAAAAAGAATTTTTTAAAAATCTTGCTTTATTTAAGGAAGATCTATTATTATTCTATTATCCAGAATCACTAGTTCTCAAAACTTGTGGGGTGTTAAAACCTTCCATTTATCCAATAAACACTTATGAAGCACCTACTATATGCCTGGCATTGTACTAAACAAATTAGTATGTTCTAATTAGTATGTTCTAATTTTTTCAAATTAGAATGTTTTTGTTATAAATATTTACATACTAGCATTCAAGCAGTTATCAAATCATGTATAGTGATTTTTAAAATTAGTACTAATTTTAATCTATTTTTTAAAATATATTTAATCCATTTAACAACTTATAGGTATCTACACAGTCTTCTTTGTATTGATTCTATAAATTTTCTTTCCATTCTTGATAACTCTTCAATACTGTGTGATTCTTTTTACTTAAAGTGCATTCCATTATTCCATTGCACAAGAAGAGCTTTGTCTTCTGAATCAATTGAAAATTAACTAATTTGTCACTGCCTTCTAAAATAGTGTTCTTTATTATTCCTTTTCTATATCACAGTTTGTTTTTTTTAATTTCTCATGGCAGTAAGTAATCAAATATTTTAGTGCTCAGAATTCACTGACATTGCTAAGATTCCATGGAAGATGCATTCAGGATTAGACTGAACAAACAAAATACACAAGAATTTCTACTCTCAAATAAGTATGGGACTATCTTTATTATATTCATGGACATCCATAGAATTGTTTTATGCTTGGCTGTGAAAAGATTTTTTTCAGACTTAGTACTTCAGAATTTTTTATTCCTTTCTGATAATAAAATAAACTCACCATAATAACATTTATGTATTAGAAGAAACCTATATAGGAATAGAAACCACCACACACATTTAGTGACAAGAAAAAAAAATCTTTATATCTCACCTCCCATCAAACCTGTGCTTCAAGAAGTCAAAGAGGGCTTTCTGCATCATGTCTGTCACCTTTGTGGAAGTAAGAAAGATAAAGCAAGTATTGACAGAGAGGGAGAAAGAAGTCAAAAGTGAGAGAAGAGGCAGAATGTAAAGATGCTTTCCAGTAACCCAAGACCCTTTCCTAGCCAGTAAGCAATTAGAGTTAAGCTCTTGGAGAAGCCATTTTATGTGTAACTACGTTCATTTACTTCTTTTTTCCCACTTGGCTCTTTCTGTTCATATAGGAGTAAACTAGCAATGTTTACTGAGTTCAAAAAAGGGAAAATTCTCACCTGATTTCTTTCCTAGAACCTCTCCTTTGTCTAGGTTCCCATCTAAATGAAGGAATGAATTATTCCAGAGGCAGTCACCTATCCCAGAACTCCTTGACAGGGACCAGGGCAAACCATTGGATAAGCAATAGAACTGTTTTTTTATAAGCAAGTACTGGCCCTGGCCCAAAACACCCAATCATCCTTCTCATTGGTAAGGTTTATTTAGGGTAAATTTAAAAGCTACAAAAAGTTTGGGAGTTTTTTAAGGTAATATATATTTAGTGAAACATTGGTGGCCAAAAGTCCACAATGCACCATCTCATCAGCAATTCTCATCTCTCCAAATAGCAATAGAAGAAGATAACAGTGATGTTTATTTCTGTCCCCAAAAGAGCAGCAAGTATTTTGTACTTTGAGATTTCCATTTTGGAGTGCTACTCCCTATGCAATTTCCCTCCCCTAAATGGAAGAGTCAAAATGATTCAATTTTTAAAAAATTTGATGAAGTAAAAATCCTTATTTATGTCTTGTTATCTTATGACATTTAATCTACCTACTTTAAACTTATGCCAGTATTTTTGATAATTTTTTTAAGTAGAGAAATTCAATCTCATGATAGCATCTAAATATTGCTTCCAAAGGCCTTCACAAAGGGTGCATTTATGATATCTCCTTCAAGATGATTCAGAACTGCTGGGTGATTTTTGGTATATTCCCTCATGAAATTGATTTTCAGTTTTCTATGTTGATGGGAGAAGTGCTTACAAATAAATGCTATCAATAGGAAATTAATGCATCCTTTCTATGCCCAATTTAATCTTTGATCACAGCAGTCAAAAAGGCTAACAAAACAGCATCCTTCTAGTATATCTTCTTTCATTTTCCCTGAAAGATCTTTCTAAAGGATTAAATGAAGAAACAAGAGAGATAGAAAAGAAAAGCAGAGGGACCTGAATAAAATACAAATTTGACTACTTGTCCTCACATAATGGATGATCAATGGTAATCAATGAAAGCTCAATGACAGAACTGAGTACTTAGAAGACCTAGAACCAAAAGAGAATGCTCTATGTTTTAAAAGAAGAATGGTAAAACAACAGACTGGCATTTATACCTCATAACCTTTCAGTGATGGCCCCACTAATACAACTGGCCTCATGGATGGCACAACATCATACGGGGGGATGTGCTCCGTCTGAAAAAAGATGATTTTTAATTGGTGACCAGACAAATAAATAATTAAAAACTTTTCAACAGTAACGCAAATTTCCACTCTTCAGTTCAAACACTAAGGTATCATCACAGTTTCCTGCTGAGGAGGGAAACATTCCTCATTTAATAACTGATCAGATCAGTGAAACTGATATCAGGCAAGCAGACCTTAACAATAGATTAAATAATAAAAAAAACACAACTTACCACTTTTTGCTTCTGTTTTGCTAAAAGACAACAATGAGAACTATATCAAAATATGTACTGTCTTTAAATGATAATAGATGATATTAAATGATGGGGAAAATGTATAGATTTCTCTCATAATTCTTTTGGTCTACTAATCTGTGGCAAAAATCACATGAAAAAGTGATTAAATTTTTATATTGATGCTCTCCATTTCATGAAATGTAATGGAGAACAGAACACATAAATAGTATGTTACCTTATACTCTATCCTATTCATACAAGGAGGCAAGTGGGCTGCTAATTCATACTGTGACTGAGAGTTTGGGACCATCCCTGATAAGACCTAAACAGAAGGACTTCCAGAAGTTCTAAGCAGTTTTCTGACTAAGCCAGGGATGCAACTTGGTTTTCAGAAAAGGGTGATAATTTTAGTTCAGGATGACTGGGGTTAGTCTGGGTTTACTTGAGAAAAGAACTACAGGTGTTTTAATTACAATTACATATCCTTGCACTTCTTCAAATATATCAGCTGGGGTTTCTATCAACCAAATTGGACTTTTGAGATAATGTGTCTGAACTTGAAATACTATCTTTCTTCACCACTACTTCCCCTGCATCTGGACTGAATCAAAACTGAATGAGCATGTAGAAAGAGAGAGGTACAAAAGGCAGAAAAAAAAAAAAACTTCTGTGTCTATCTCAATTGTCCCCAATGTATGAATATATCTCCAACATGCCGCCTATCATCCTGCCCCTAACAATTCCAGAATTCATTTTACTTCCTGAAAATAGTTGCCCTCCCTCTTCACTATTTATAAATTTCTAGGGGGTGCCCTAAGCAATGATGGTTATTTTTAAATTTTCATTTTGAGACTTGGTAAGAGTATTTCCTCTTTAAAAAATCCACAACTTCCCATTTCTTTTTTCTATTGATCTTAAAAGACTCTTAAGTCTTTTGAGCTTGGGATAAGATGAAGGATCTATTTCAGATAATCTTGGATATGTTAAGAGGTCCTCTCTCTGGTTTGTCAATAAGATATTCATAATTATTTTAGTTGCGGTATTCTGTTCTTTTTTAGTGGTACTGGTATTGCTAGGTTAAAAAAAAGGAAAAAGAGTACTTTAATTACATAACAAAAAGAAAACATCAGAAAAAATCAGACCTTCTAAAACTTTTCTGAATTAGTTAAAAAGTACTTTCATTTATTTTGAAATCTCAAGAAAGGAATAATTTCTAATAAATGTTCAGATAATACCCCTACCAGTTGATGTGGGTGTTGCTCGAAATGTTCCTGACACCATTTCTCCAAGACTTGAAGAAGAATTTCCACCTGATTTCCTGGGATAAAACCAAAGAAGTATATGCAACACAATTCTCATAGATTGTCTAAAGTCAGAACATGACATTCTAATGAATTCAACAAATCAGAGCCTGTGCAATTGAACCTCAATTATGTCTTAAAGTTTATTTTTTTATTAGGGTAATGGAATTCTAGGGAAAGAAATATATTTATGATGAGTAGACTTTTAGCTAACCTTTGAAAATATTTTTTTAATATAGTGAAATTATCATTTAACAATGTTTTTGAAGCTTTTGCTACCTAGGTACACTAGGCAATAGTAAGATATAAAGATAAACAGGGCAGGTTCCTCCTTTCAGAAAGTTTTGGAGTTTTGGAAGTATGTAATTTATCATTGTTTCCCCTCATTTCATTTTTGTTTTTTGTGAGAATAATTAGGATTACTAAACCATCTCATAAATATACATTTTAAGGTATATGCTTGCTTAGTTAAGGTTTAGTATTTCCATTCAGTGTGCCAAAACATAGGCCAAAATAAAAATGTCTTATCTCTCAATGAAAACCACAAAAGTCATACCTTTCAATGTGACCCCAGTGCCTAGCATTGGGCATGCAATATTGGGCATGCACTTAAGAGTGTGTTGAGCCCTCTGAGGTACCACTACACACCTGTCAGATTGGCTAAGATGACAGGAAAAGATAATGATGAATGTTGGAGGAGATGTGGGAAAACTTGGACACCAATACATTGTTGGTGGAACTGTGAACGGATCCAACCATTCTGGAGAGCAATTTGAAACTATGCTCAAAAAGTTATCAAACTGTGCATATCCTTTGACCCAGTAGTGTTTCTACTGAGCTTATATCCCAAAGAGATCTTAAAGGAAGGAAAGGGCCCCACATGTGCAACAATGTTTGTGGCAGCCCTTTTTGTAGTAGCTAGAAACTGGAAACTGAATGGATGCCCATCAATTGGAGAATGGCTGAATAAATTATGGTATATGAATGTTATGGAATATTATTGTTCTATAAGAAACGACCAGCAGGATGATTTCAGAGAGGCCTGGAGAGACTTGCATGAACTGATGCTGAGTGAAATGAGCAGAACCAGGAGATCTTTATACACAGCAACAACAAGACTATATGATGATCAATTCTGATGGACATGACTCTCTTCAACAATGAAATGTTTCAAACCAGTTCCAATTGTTCAGTGAAGAAAGTCATATACACCCAGAGAGAGGGATATGAAATGTGGACCACAACATAACATTTTCATGCTCTCTATTGATGTTTGCTTGCATTGTATTTCCTTTCTCAGTTTTTTTTCTTATAGACATGATTTTTCTTGCACAGAAAGATGTGTGGAAATATGTATACATATATTCTATTTGTCAAGTATTTTAACATAATTAACATGTAGTGGAGTTCCTGCCATCTAGGGGAGGGGTGGGAACTAGGGGGGAAATTTTTATAATGGAAAGCTTTGTAAGGGTCAATGTTGAAGAATTACCCATACATGTGTTTTGCAAATAAAAAGCTTTAATTGAGCCAAAATGATTTCTAAGAGTACTTCTGTGTGTACACAGTAAAATATTATTTTGAACAATCCCAGAAAATATATTTTCCTGCTTGTTCTTCACCTTAAAATAGGATTAGATATTACCTAAGACAATTATGGGTGTATATTAGAAAGAATAATCAAAGTAGCAATGGAAGAAAGCAGATGATTTCTCATTCTGACTTTTCTATATTTCTTCTTGCTAATCAAGTTACTGTTAAAGCAATAACATGGGATTCCAAACAAACACAGAAATATTTCTGAAACAGTCAAGCATGGCCCCAACAGAGGAAGGAGATGGAGGAAATAGGTAGAGGAAGGAGTGATAATTGATTCTATTTTAAGGTATTCAAAAATAGTGACATACAATCAATGCTTCAGTGATTATAAGAACTTAACATGGACAGGTCTATTAATACTTTTTGCTTTCCTGTGAAAGTTTTAAACATTTGTCTCACAAATAAGATTCCTCTTTCTCCTCTAGTATTTTTCTAAAGTTTGGTTCCCATAAAGTTAACTAAATTCTTAATTTTCTTAGCTAGACATTTCAGACCTTACTTAAAAGATGTGATCTATCTATTTGTCCAGCCATTTAAAGGTGACTAGAAAAGAACTATAACATTTGGCCAGTGTGATTTACCATAGGCCATTTAAATGGATGAACAGGTGAGTAAGATTTTACCACCTAACAAAGTAATCTGATGAAGCTTTTGATGTCATGTATGATTTTTTTGTAATCATGAAAATATGGACTTAGTCATAAAATTTCAAATATCCTCAATGGAGTTATAAGACTATAATTAGCACATACTTGGAAAGAGTGCTAACGATGTTTGGATCCTTTTCAGGTAAGGTTTCACAAAGCAAGTCAGGCAAATTTTGGTTTAAAAAATACTGTGCACTTTAAAAGTAGAACTTAAATTTTAAAAAAATCACCTGATTTTCCTTTGGCATAAGACAATTTGAGTAAGGGAGACAGAACCTTACCCTCCATGAAAACGTCCTCTTTTCTGCTCTTGCTGTATTCGGATATTTTCCAGTCTAAGTGGACTTGGAATGAAGCCAATTTCACAGCCCTCTTTAACCAGCCGTCCTATCCACCAATCATTGTTATATTTCTGTAACAGAAACAAAACTAATATCTATCAAAATAGTGGAATCCAAATCACCTAACTGCCAATGATTTATAATCACACATATGTCCTTAGCACTTTTAACCTCATGTTCTTCCTCAGAAATCTTAAACACCAATAGATTATGTACAGTGCCCAAGCATCAGATATAAGGCTGAGGCTAGATGCATGAATCCTAGAGTTCCCTGGTCCATGTCATTTCCAGTTCATATGGAATAAAGTTTGGATACAGGATAAAAATACAGCAAAGTTATTAGAATTGGAAAGAATGTATAATCACATCTGAGATGGGGTACCCCCAATATCTCCTCATTACTCAAAGAATTATAGGGAAAATGATGTTATTTAATATGTGCAATCTTGATAAAAAGTATTCAAAGGCATACTCTTTGAAATGTGGAATTACAAATTGAAGTTCATTTTTATTGCTTTAAGGAAAGCAAATATGTGGTGGTAGACAGTGTAAGCTTGTTATGTATCTTTATGGTAACAGCAACCTTAGAGCTGACCTGATGACTATATCTCCGGTTTTCCATTCTTTATTAAGTCCCATAACATGTAAACCCAGGAAACATGCAAAGTTAAAAACCTTATACAATTAGAGTAAAGTTATGTGGATGACCTTATATGAATAAAGCAAGAGCTGACTTGTAATGATAGACTCCCTGAGCTATTACCAGTCATTCTGTGTCTGCTTCTTTGGCAAAGGGCATCATTAGAACCATTCTTGGAAAATAGATATCAATAATATTGTCTCCAGAGTCTCTTGGGAAGAGGTCAAAACTTTTCTTGGCTATCGGTTTCAGCATTAGGTTTTCTTAGGCTCTTTTATTCCAAAAGTATGCTTATATTCTCAAAGGTACCATTTATGATGAGAATCTAGTTTATTTCAGAGGAATGTGATAAAAACACCTAAGTGGTTAAAAAAAGTTAAAGATGCTGATGAGAGAAAAAGGGGATCTGTATCATGCTT
This sequence comes from Myrmecobius fasciatus, assembly GCA_023553655.1. Taxonomy (NCBI): domain Eukaryota; kingdom Metazoa; phylum Chordata; class Mammalia; order Dasyuromorphia; family Myrmecobiidae; genus Myrmecobius; species Myrmecobius fasciatus. Next base: position 252,666 of record JAJPUD010000839.1, read on the forward strand.
TTCTAAATATAGGCTTATTTTTGTTTCCTCATATCAGGACCTACAAAACCTGGCTGTGGTCTATAATTGGCATTAGTTTATAGATAAGGAATCTCAAGCCTCCAACTCGTCTTCTTAACTCCACATTCAACAATCTGTTTGTTCTGACCCCTAGGCACTTAATGCAAATCAGCATCTTTTTTTCCCAAGGTTTTGCTTATAACATTGTGAGGCTAATTGAGGACTATGTCCAGGGCAATATAAATAGGATATGACAAAGATCAGACTTAAAGTCAAACAATTAAAGTTTGGCTTCTGTGCTACCTCTCTACCCAGTGTGCCTCATTTCCTCTCTTTCCTTTAATAAGACACATTTTATATTTGATCAGGAGTCTTAAGTCAAGTTCCTTGGTCTATAGTTTAACCTTCCATCTTTGGAAAATTAAGACATTTGTCTTATATGGTCCCATGTTTTACATGACCATTCAGACATTACTGAAAATTACTAAGCAATCAAATCTACCAATTCTTTTAGGACTTATCAGTAAAACTGGGCTTGGTAACTTGAATTTATTGAGACAACTTGCAATCTTTCTGTTTATCTTGGGTATCATCTTCCTTTTAATCATTTCTATTCAGAAAGGTGTTGGCACAAAGTAGATAGAGACAGACTTAAAATCATATAGACCTAATTTCCTTTAAATTTAACATTCACTAGTTCTGAAACCCCGGGCAGATCATCTATTCTCTCTTGGACTCAGCTTCTTCATCTGTAATATGGAGATAATAAGATAATAATAGGGTCATTATAATGCTTGAATGAAATAAAATTATAAAATGCTTTACAGATTTTAAGGTGCTAGATAATTGTTAGTCATCAAAGGTTATTTCCTATGAGAAACAAAATGAGCATATATAGTGTATAATAGTATAGACTAAAAATTATAGAAGACAGTCAGATTTTATAGAAGCCTGATTTGATCATAGAGTGTATAACCATATAGATTAGGTCATAAATGAGACAGATACACAATATGGAAATTTAGTGCAGTATTCATTAAAGAACAATAGCAAAGCTATATTACATAATGAACATTTATTAAAATCCCACTGGATGCATGGTGCTAAATTGAGCAGGTGTGCAATGTTAAATGAACATAAAACTGGGTTCAAGAAACCTAAGTTCATTTCTTAACTCAGGCTCTGCCTTGATAGATAACTCTGGACACTTTAGCTCTAATTTACTCTCAGCAACGGCCTTTGCATTAGAAGGGAACTAAATATGTTTATTTTAAATTAACAAGGAAGAAGTCCATTCCAGAAATTTTTGTTTGGACAGCTAGATTTTAAGCTGACTAGTGTTGTAAGGACAAAAGTGATGATGACTCATATTCTCCCAGGGCTAAAACTATTTCCTGTGAGTAAGTTAGTACAGCAAAGCAGTTATTTAGTAAATGGTACCTTGGTGGCCCTAAGGGGGCACCAGTATCCTGGAAAACTATGCAATTCCCCCAAATGCTCAATTTAATTCCAAAGAATAGCTCAAATACTGGGAGCTCCAAACTTTAATATGTGTCATCCCTGACAGTTCCTATTAGTAGTACCTTGGACAGCATGCATTGAATGGCCTTCAGAGAGATGGATGAGAGGAGTAGAAGGCACCTTTGTGAACAATGTCTTGCCATTCCTGCTGATATGCTGTAGCACAAACTAGCTTTCTTATAAGGTCACCTTAGTTCTATTACAATCCCCTAGACTTTGAGTTCTTTAAAGGACTCAATACTCCCTCTAAAGAAATTTTTTTCATAATCTAGTGTTTCAAGATTTGAAAACAAGTAGCCATAATCCCCATGAGATTATCTAGCTCAGTATCAGCAATCTATGGTCAAAAGAGAAAAAACAAGAACATTGATCCCAACTACAAAAAAATGAAAAAGAAATAGATTGCTTTAAATAGTATTGTCGTGTTATTGCTGTTGTTGTCTTTGTTCTCCAAGAGGACCATGACATCAGGAAGGTAATGCCATGACATGCCAGTGAATTAGATTGTTAAACTCAAATAGAAAGTAGTGAGGGAGAAACACTAAACAGTATATATGGATTCCTGGGGAAGGGGACACATATTGATTTAGAAAGTCACATATTAATGTTATATATGATCTATTGTATTTTTATTTATTTTGTTAAATATTTTACAACTACATTTTAATCTGATTCTGGCACACTTGGGGAGATTTGGCCATTGGGCATTTTTTTTGGCATCTATAAATTCAAGGATATTGATGAGACAATAGAATCCAATTAAAAAGCAATAAAGAAAAGGATAACTTAACTGTAATCCTGAAAGTGCTAAAAATAATAATTAGATATTGGGCATATTTGAAAGGGTTAAGTAATAAGGCCTAGATACTATTTGGTTGGGAATGCCTTATTAGGAGAGAGTGGACTCTCTGAAATACCCTTGGCTGTATACTTGGGTGTGAACTGAACAGTGAGGCTGAGGGTAGTTGACCCCTTTTGTGGGTCCAAATATGCCTAAATTAGAGAATTTTAAGAATGACCATGGCATAGGCGATAATGGCCTGGACTTGAAAGCCAGTATAACTGGAGTGCTAATGCCTCCTCTGATACTAACAAATTGCTGTGCTATATTTACAAATAATATTACCTCCAAGCCTCAAATTTCCTCATTTACAAAACGGGAATGAAGATAGTTATTGTACCTACTTGTACCTTCAAGGTTGTTGTAATACTTAAATATGATATTTTTGCAAAAAAGTAGACAGTGGCTGAGGATTCTCCCCAACACTTTAATTCAGAGGATTAGTATTTTTGATTAGATTTACTAACTTTATTTTCAAATGGTTTGAAATCTCCCATGGCAAGTAGAAGTCATTATGTTGTTGAAACCAGTCTATTATGTGTCAGACACTGTGCTTAAGCAATAGAGAAACAAAGAAAGGCAAAAGACAGTAACTATTCTCAAGAATCTCCTAAATTATAAGACAGGATATAACATGCCAACAAGACATATACAGGAGACACTGAGGATAGTCTCAGAGAGAAGGCAATGAGAGTAAGGAGAATTGAGAAAGGTTTCTTGCAGAAAGTGGAACTTTGGGTGAGACTTGAACTCAGGAAAGCCAGGAGGTAGATATGAAGAAGGATCACTTTCTAGTCATGAGAGGACAGTCAAAATGTTCAATTAAGAAATGGGGTGTCATGAGTGAGGAGCAGCAAGGAGACCAATGTCACTGTGAATATGAAGGGAAGTAAGATATGATAAGATTGAAAAAGTAAGAAAGGGGGACCCCAAAAGGAGAAAAAAGCACAGAGTATTTGGGGTGAGCTGAAGCAGGAAGAAGTAGAGAACCGAAAGGATACTGACAGACAGAGCTATCTGAGAAGACCGACCTTGCATAAATCTCGTGGTTTGGGAAATTGTTACTGAACCACTGACATGGCTTTAATTGCAAAGATCTATCTCAAGGGTTGTAAAAAGGCAATAACACATTGTTTGCAAAGGTCCATGCGGTACACAATTATAGCCCACTTCACAATCCATATCTTTATTTACAGTAACAATCAGCCTACAACTGTGGTTAAGTATCATTAACCAAAGAGAAGTGCAACTCCCATATGGCTATGTTCTATGAAATTAACTGAGAGAGCAACTGGGAAAGTCACTGGGGATTTTCTTTTCATGCCTGATGATCATGTAGGCTGCAAAATGATAATAATAACAACCATAACTTGCAAACACATAGCATTTAAGGGTTTATAGAACACGCCACTCAAAACAGCTCTACAGGGCAAGCAGTGCAGGTATTATTTATCCCCATTTTACAGATGAGGATGTAGCAGCTTAGAAAGGTTAGGTGACGTGCTCAGAATTATTATACTTTTAAGAGTCAGGGCTAGTTCTGCAATCTACGTCTTTTTGACCTCAGTGTTCTTTCCCCTACACCATATTTCCTATGTCTAAATGCAGATATATTTGGAAATACTTAACCATTTGTCTATGTAGCATAAGACACTGTACTATTGCCACAGTTTAGATAGTTTGGCATCATTTACATACATACAATCTTGAAATGACTCAGGTTTTTTTTGACCATTAAACAATTTGCCCAGGGTCGCATATCCAATATGTGTCAAACATGGAACTTGAATCCAGGTCTTTTTGACTCTAAAATAGGCTCATAATCCATGGCATCACACTGTTCTCACATACCTTACAGATAGTACTAATATTCTGATCTGGAGTGTAATAGTAAATATTTAACAATCATTTCTGCAGAAGAGAAAAACGAACACATATTATACTTTAAACTGCATTTTTATCAGTTTCTAAAATCTTGACAAATAACAAAATGATCAATCAAATCCTGATTGTAGAATTTACCAATTTCTAAGGAGTAAATAAATGCTCACACTGAAAATTTAACAATTGGTTCTTGTTGGCTAGTAGGAGCTGGCTCCAGTATAACCCATAATTTTAAAATGTGAATTCTCATGGTATATTAATAAAATTGTTGGGAAATTCCAGTAGTTCACAAAAAGTAAACTGATAGGTGATCATATGATAAGTGGATGGGAAAGTATTAATCTCAGTTTAGGTCATGACATGAAAACTTTCATATTTAAAAAAAGATAAATGAGGGAAAACATCTTTTGAATTTGATAAATGAAAGCAGGTCAATACATTTAAATTTTGGGTAATTTTGTTTTACTGTGGCACACTTGACAATATTGTTTTATCTTACGTTTCTCCTTCTTCCCAGGAACAATTCTGCATACATTTTGTCTCCTTGACCTCCTTTCTCCAAACTTTTATAATAAACTTTAAAATTCTAAAAAAAATATTTTTATTGCCCTGTTAAGGACCATGCCTAAGTGTGAAGGGGCAAGTCAATTCTCTTAAAGCCCCCACAGTTGTGAATCATAACATCCCTGAAGGAAATGCAAATCAGCCTTTACTGACTCAGATGTTGCTTGTGGATTGGGAATGAAATAAATAGGAGGCAAGGGAGAAGAGGAGAGAGGTCAGAGAATGCAACTGCCTCTCAGTCTCCTTGTATTGTTATCCTCTCACATCAAGGGATTTATTCTGCTGGTCAGAATTAGGTCCCCAGCAGCCACTAGTAGGTGGCTCCCTAAAACCAGCAGCCACTAGCAGGTTACTCATGTACCATTGCCCAGTCTATTTCACTCTCTGTTTCTCAGATTATCCTTTCTACATTGTGGGGGCTAGAAGTGCAGTACCTCTGCCATCTGGAAAATCTTTGTAAAATTTTTTTTTGTCATTCCCTTTGTACCAGAGAAGAAATCTGAATTTTTCTTTATCTTTACTGGGGTGTTTACAATACCTTTTTTTATAAAATTTGAGTTAAATATTTAGTCACAGGTGATAGGTCATAATACAAATATCAATTGCTGGTCTTTATGCTTCATCTATGATTTCTGTAAAACTACCCAAAATATTCCCATTTAATTTCTTATGCCAAACCATGATATGCTGAAACCATGTTGGGGAAAGTTGTAATATGGATGGGATGACTGTATTTTCTTCTTTTTCTCAACTTTAGCACTTTCCTTTGATCACAGTCATTGGCTGAGTTCCAAATTCCAAACTTCAGGGAGTCCATAATAAAATTTCAACAGGCATACTTTTTTTAGGAGAAAGGGCTCACCATGAAGTTAATTTACTCATGGACTGGCATTTGGTTGAGTTTTATTCCTAGAGCCCAGTAAAGTACCACCCAGCCACACTGATTGATGTTACCAGATGATAACCTGTTTCCCCCCATGCTTTTAAGAAAGGACAATAAATTCACAGCTAAACTTTGTAATAATAATATCTCTATCATTTCATGATGCTAAATTTTATAGCCTTAAGTTATCCCCAAAAAACCAATAATTTGCCATGTTGGAAGTAATCAGGTTTTCTCTAAGATTAGTCTGGGTTTTAGATCTCACTTTTGGGTTCAGGCTTTTGGTAGGAAAGAGAATAAGGTGTTTTATATTTACCTCTTTAATGTGCAGAAAATCCTTGGCATCAAAGGAGATGGCAGTGCTCGGAACAGGGACGTCTTCATCTAGAGCTCCACAATAACTCACATTCGTTTTCACTGCAAATGCTACAGGTTTTGACTAAGGACAGAAACGTGAAAAAAGGGAGGGAGAGAAGTACTGCAAGTTGAAACTTTTCAAATTTAAATATCTTCTTCTGTGATTTGACTGGGTATGTGTGTAAATCAGCATCCAGAGAGAAATCCCAAAAGCATTTTGTATTCTCATTCATTCTGGAAAGTCAGGGAATCTGGGGAGTTTACAAGGAAAATGAAAAAGGAAATATGTAATAAATCTCAAAAACGTTGAGGAATCAGGGCAAAGGATGGTGAAAATCTAAAGAATTCCCCGAGGATCCTTGAATGTATATAAAGTTATTGACAGGTCCTACCTCAGAAAAGAGACTAAGGAGCTCTGATTTGGCAAAGACCAACCTTGATTTCAGAAGACCAATTACAAAGCTAGGCTATTCCAAAATTCCCCCATATATAAGCCATTGTGCAACCTCTTTAATTTATTTGGGCAGCCATAATTAAAACAAATCAGACTTTGAAAGAACCTTTTAAAAGCCATAACATGAACAAAAAGTGGTCCTCATAAGACCTATGGCATTATGATAGCACCCATGATTGCTGGTAGACAATGTTGCTGGATATCAGCTTGTCATATAAGAACTGCATGAATGCTCTCACTGTCTCCTCCCTCAGGTAGGTGTTAAACTCCTACAACTTCACATTTCTTCAGCTGATGAAATAGATGTGCTTACCACATTTACCTGACTAATTCTCCCCCATAGCTCTTTCCATCAGATATTTTACTTCGGAAGGAGGGAGATGAGGAGAAATCCTGTAGGTAAATAGCTCCTGGCTACTACTATAAATAGAGGTGAGACTCAGGAACTCTTTCTTTCTGAGATATGGAAAGGTCTGACATTTAACAGTATTCTATAACTCTTGTATTTCCTGCATCTTCACCTCCTTCTTAATCATGGCTATGCCAGTTTCAGGTCTTTACTGATATCTGTGAGAAACTGATGTCTCTCATAGAAATGGGCTGATGGAAAAAGAAAATAACATCAAAGACTCAGAGAAGCAAATAGAGAAACTAAGAGGGTCCCAGAGCTAATCTGCCACAATGTTTAGTCCAATGGAGAATGAAGGAGTAAAGAAAAGAATCTGCTTCTAATTATCTCTAAAATAGCTTTGCACTTCTCAGTATGTTTGAAGACCAGGAAGAACAAGCTTGATCCTGGCTGGTTAAGGAAGGTAACCGCTTTGCAAATGACTGATAATTCATAAAAAGAGCACATAGAGTTGTGTATAAAGGGAAAAAGGGGTTGCTACTTCAAGAAGTGAATACGAAGGATATTATTCATCTCTTTTTTTTGGGGGGGGGAGGGAAGATTCTAGAGACCTATAATCAGATACTTTATTTATATGCCAACAAAATGTTCATCACTGAAAACTTGGAAGGTATGGACAAGGCATTCATAGATCCCACTAAGCACAAGCTCATGTCTGAACAAAAGAGAAAAAAAATTCACCTTTGCCCTTTCAAGTTGAATAGCTGCTTGTTGTTCTCTTTCTTGACGAATTGCTTCTCTATCCTCTTCCAACGATACATCTGAATCAGATGGTCTACTTGTATAGGAATCCGCTGAACCCTGCAAAAGAAAACATGACAATGAGAAGAATATTAAATTTTCAGATTCATAAGAGAATCCAAGGGTGTGTTCTTTTCATTTGCATAAAAACCAGTGCAGAGAACATGTACTTTATTGTGGATATAAATTTAGAATGTAGACTTTAGCAAGGCATCTGTGAAACTTTAAAAGGTAGCAATGTTGCAAGGGAAAATATTTTGACTAGACTAAATGCTAGGAAATATACTGCAGGGGAAAATTATGCAATTTTGAGTCTCAACATTTCTTTATTTTCTGATGTCTTTACATTGAGCAAGTATTTATCTGTGGAACTTGCACCTCACTCCCATTCTTTTATATGTATGGTATATGTGAAATAATTACACTGGGAAAAGAGATTCAGCTTATTATGAGGCAAACCCTAAGGAAAGGACTTAGGTTAATGATCATATATTAGTCAAAGTTTACAACAGAACAAGGCTGGTTAACATATGTACTCATTCTGTGGTTTTGCTAGTTTACATTTCAACATTTTATTACATACAAAAATCTTTCAATTTGTCACTCAACCTGCACCCAGTTTTGACAAGCCAATTGCAAAGCAGACAAACGTGTTTGGAACTGGGAGCAAGAATATGCAGAGTCATACTCAGAAAGGGGTCAACTCCACTGAGCAGGAGTGAAATCACACTCTAAGTGAGCTGAATTAGCAAGCCTAGAAGCAACTGCTGCTACTTTGGTCATTGCAAAGCAAGAAGAGATGAGATACCAGACAATCAAATGTGTTTGTGGGGGGAGGAGAAGATATCTGAAAAACTAGCTTTCTTATTCCTAAAATAGTTTTATGACCACCTTATTTTAAAGGGTGGCAAGGCTAAAACTTATAGAAAGTTATGAAATATGTAAATATGTAATATGTGTGCATACAAATGCAAGTGTAGTATTATAGACAGATATAAATATACATATACATATATTTTCTAAATTGAAATTCTTTGAGTAGCTTTGAAATTTTCCACTAAATATTAATGGTAAGAAATGCCCAGTGTTTAAAAAAAAAGGCAGAAAAAGATAATTTCCCTCAAGAAACAATCCAGCCTCCCTCCCTTGGGGTTGCTTTCTTAAAAAATGGTAGGAATGATGCTTAAGTAGTGGCATGCCAGGTGACATCTCTCACTCTCCCTCCGTGTAAAGTTAGAACCTACTACCATTGTAGTTTGTTTGCTGTTCAGTCATTTCTGCTATGGCCGACTCTTCATGACCTGTTGAGGTTGTTGTTTTTTTTTTTTTTTCTTTAGGTTTTTTTTTTTTTTTTTGCAAAGAGTAATGTTCCTTTTTGAGGCTCATTTTACAAATGAGGAAACTGAGGCAAACAGGGTTAAATGACTTGTATAAAGTCACACAGCTAGTAAGTATTTGAGGTTAAATTCAAATTCAGGTCTTCTTGTTTCCAGGTCCAGTCTCTATTTGCTCACTACCTAGTTATTCCTTTTCATGAGTACCACCAAATATTTTAGTTGGCTTAGACAGAATCTGAAACCTTAATTCCATGTTAGAAGTGTAGTACATTAATTGATCATAGAATCATAGATATAAAGCTGAAATTAATCCTAGAGGTTATGAAGTCCAACTCCCTGATTTTAAGAAGAAAAAATAACAAAGTTTAAATGATTTGCACACAGTTAGAATATGTAAGACAGGATTTGAACCTGGATCTTCCTGATTATAATTGTATCCAATACTCTATCCACTATGCTATACTATTTCTCATAATTTGTATTATTTATATTATAGTATTATTATTTTTTTGATGCCTCATTAAAGTGAAAGGGGGAGCCTAGATTCCTTTTTTCCCCTGAGGCAATTGGGGTTAAGTGACTCGCCCAGGGTCACACAGCTAGAACGTGTTAAGAAGCCAGATTTGAACTCAGGTCCTCCTAACTTCCAGGCTTGTGCTCTATCCACTGCACCAACTAGCTGCCCCAGGGACCCTAGATTCTTAAAACTTATGCTAATAGAAGGCCAGCTCTGGCAACACCAGATTCGGAGTCAGAAGACTCCAAATCTAATTATTAGACACTTAACTCTGCCACTATATCTGATACTAGGAAAATCCCAGTCTCTCAGGGTCTCAGTTACTTCACCTGTAAAACGAAATGGCTGAATTAGCTTCTTACTTACTTCTAGAGCAGAGTAAGCATGTAATAAATGTTTATTGACTGGCTGACTAATTCACACCTAGCTAAATTCAGAGAGATTTATCACTAGAAAATAGTCTATTGGATAGTGATTTTTTTTCTACAGATATAATGAATGCAGGAGGTGCGTCAACTGACAAAATCAGAGATCCTGGAGAGCTGTGAAATATAAGCATAGAAAACATGTCCTATGTCAAGGCAGATTCAGATGATAATAGAAATGCTTTCCAATTCACATGCATCATATAGTAAAATCTCCCCTCATGTTAGATAATAAGTTGTTCAAGGACAGTTTCACTTGTCTTCACATCTCGAACAGCGTCTGGTACATTTTAGTCAATCAGTCAGCTATTTTTACTCAAGGGCCCACTACATTCCAGACCCTGTGCTAAGTTTTAGAGAGACAACATGAAAACCACGCTGTACAAACAACAGGGGGTAGCATCAGATGGAAGGCACTAAGAGTAAGTGGGACATGGATAGATTTCTTGTAATAGGTGACATTTTAGCTGGAAAGTGAAGGAAGCCAGTGAAGAGAGAAAGTAAAGGCTAGAGTGGTGAACGCTGCAGACATAGGGGACAAGATGAGTTGGAAGATGGAGTTTTGTGTAGAAGGATTAGCGAAAAGAACAATGTCATTGGACCACAGAATGTTGTGGAGAGAGTGAGGTGTAAAGAGATTAGAAAGTTGGAAGGGGGCCAGAATATGAAAGTCTTTAAAACCCAAACAAAGGGTTTTATATCTTATCTTAGAGACAACAGGAAGATCCTGAAGCTGACTGAATAGGGAGGTTGATCTAGTCAGATTTGTCTCTCAAAGAAATCAGTCTGACTGAGAGGAGTATAGATCAAAGGGGGAAATGACTTTTGACAAGGAAACTAATCAGTAAGCTAGGTGGGAGTAATAAAGACCTGCACCAGGATGGAGAAGGCTCCATATCCAAGAAATGTTACAGTAGAAACAAGACGTGGCAAACTGATTGTATATGGGATGTGAGAAAGTGAAGAGTCTGGGATGACAAGTAGCTTGTGTGGCAGGATAACATGGATGATGGCAGTACTCTCACAATTAACAGTGTGTTAGGAAGAGAAAACAGTCTGGGGAGAAAAGTAACAGATTTAGATTGCATGTTGAGTTTAAGATATCTAAGAGACATCAATTTAGAAAAGCATAGTAAGCAGTTAGACATACGAGATATAAGGAGGAGGGTTAAGACTGGACACTTAGAAGTGAGTCATTTGCATAAAGGTTATGGGAGTTAATAACATTAACAAATGAAATGGTCTATATAGAGAAAAGGACCCAGGACAAAGTCTTAGGCATTTAATAATATTTATTGATTTACTGATTGACATTTTAAAAGTGTTCTTTAAAGAATCTATGTTTAGATTATGTTCACCAAATTAAACTTCTTCACCAAATGTTTTAAAGCAAATATATATGTGTGTATACTACACACACACACATTTAAAAAATCTGGGTCCACAAAAGGATGTAATTCACATTTTTAAAATGATGCTTTGTTTTAGCAAACTTCTCAAGAACACACCTTTTGCATAAAGTTAGGAATATTTGTATATAGTCCATTTAAGATGAAAAGGTAAAAAAGACAAAAGTATTCTCAAGTATATATAAGAATGTTCTATGATTTCAAAGTCTTCCTTCAAACCTATGGTGTGCTTTAATCAGAGTATGAGGCATACAGAAAACCTGTTTCAAACTGTTAGCAGTGTCAGATATGCCTATATATTATGGATTTTAAAATAATCATAAAGCAGTAAGTTGAAAGGGATGCTGCTGCCTCTTTTGGAGAGCATGAATCAATAAAGGCTAATGTCTGCAGTTTAAAAGAAAGTGGGCTGCCCCCAAAATCAATGAGTCAAAAGCCTAGAACACGCAACCTGCTATTGACACAAGGATTTGGCTAATTTCCCAAACTGTCTTCTAACTTCTCAAATTATGGCATCCAACCTTCTCTAAAAAAATAACTCTTTTTAAAAATGAGAACAGGGATGCAAAATGTTTTTTAATTATTTTAATTATTCTATAGATTCTTCTGCCAACTTTGAAGAATCAGAGATTTCTGCTGACATACTTATTTCTAAGAACCACCTTTAAAGAAGAACAAAACAATCAAGGTCACAGCTATGTGATAATTAAAGTGTGAAACTGATGTATCTTTGCTCCCCTTTGAGAGTATGGAAGGAGTTAGTGAAGCAACTTTGAGGCCAGTCAATTCAACAAACAATTTTGAAGGACTTGCTATGTGTCTAATACTTTACGTTTAATCTAAACCATATTCACTGCTTTTGTGGAATATTTTTATCTTCAGTGCTTAGCATGATGCCTAACTTGTTTTCCAAATTAATTTCTACCAGTGATCTGAATAGTAAAGTTGTTACAAAGAATGAAGCAATCGAAAGGGTAGAAATTTAACAGACAAAAATAAGAGAAAAAGGAAACATTTTAGGCATAGGGAATGGTGTGAGCAAAAGCACCAGGGCAAGAAAATAAAGGGGTGAAGAAGGAAGAAAGACTGGAAGATTAAAGATAACACCAGTGTTTCAAGTATGAGAAACAGGGTAAATGGTGGGGGCCCCAAGAAATGGTGGCAGTGGGAATCAAGATGAAGGGAACAGATTTAAGAGACATTGCAGAAGCAGAATTAATGGGATTTGGTGAAAGATTAGATATGGAAGAGAAAGGAGAGAGGATAGATTAAGATTAAAGATAATATCACAATTTCAAATATAGGAGACAGGGCAAAGGTAGGAACCCCAAGAGAATTAGTGAAGTCTATAAGAAACGTCATTTAGGGGAAAGAAAACGAAATTAGTTTTGGATGTTAAGATTTGAGAGGCTAATAGAACATGTAGGTGAAGATACAGATTTGTAAGTAAATAATTACTGGTTAGAAAAAGGAAGCAACATAATGCAAAGTGAAGTCTGAAGAAAAAGAGGATAAGATGAGAAATGGGCAGACTCACTTTTTAATGTGGTGTAGCATTATTCAGTACTGTTTAGTGCTGCACCAGAATATGAATTTTATATTATTCACTGCTATGTGATAGTGTGGACAAGAAGCTAAATTTAATACTAAATTGATGGCTTTTCAAATAATCAAAATCAGCTGGCCACAAAACAATACTTCTGCTCTACATGTAGGATGAAAACAGCTGAGCAGTCAAAAAGCTCACAAGAAAACAGCAAGTCTGCAAACAGCTAAAAAATAAGATAAACCTTTAAAATTCCTTCTAATTCTAGTATTTCATCTGCTATTAAAAGAAGACAAACAAAATCAATTATTACAAATGACTCACAATGCTCCATGTCCTGTTCTATACCTGGTAGCACTGGATGTACCCCATGCAATTCTGCCCTTTAGATTCCAGCTTTTCCTTTCAGATGCAACTCAGTTGCATTATTCTGCAGGTCTTCTTAATTTTTTAATAATAGCTTTTTATTGTCAAAATGCATGTAAGGATAGTTTTCAACATTCACCCTTGCAAAATTTTGTGTTCCAAATTTTTCTCTCTCCCTTTCCCCTACCTCCTCTTGAGAGCAAGTAATCCAAAATAGGTTAAACATGTATCCTGTATAAGTCTTTACTGACCATATAGTGCTGGACTTGGGTCCAAATCCATCCTCAATAGACATATCTCTGTACATACATATGTGATATATAATATATGTATACATAATACCTACATATGCATGTACATATACATATAATATGTATATGATACATATGTACATATGTATATATCTTAAGTAAAATAAAAAGATCTGAGCATAATATCTAATTTCCCTTCCAACTCTATATGCATGATCCTATTTACATAATTTGCATTATCTGTAATTTTAATTTTATTATAATCAATGGAACAAAGAAATAATAAATGCATGTTTGCATAATGTCTTAAGGTTTATAGAACACATGCTTCACAACAGCCCTATAACTTAGGTAACAAAAATATCCCCATTTTACAAACAGGCAAACTGAAGTTGAAAGAGAGTAAGTGATTAATCCAAAATGATCAAGATGGTAATTGTCAGCACTGGAATTTAAACCCAGAGCTTTTAATTCCAGTCTAGTGTTTTGTCAATTACATCATAATGCCTTTTACAAAGTCATTGTCAGCTAATATAAAATACTAAGCTAAAAAAATGTACCAGGCTTTGAAGATCTATGATTTTGTAGCCGTGAGTCCTTCCACCATTAATGCTTATTCTTTCCCCTTAATCACTTAGTAAATGGTCTTCAGGAGTTGCTGTGGTTGAAAAATGTATCATCCAGTGGTGAATCTGGTGATGAAACCAACCAGGTTTAGCTAAGTTGGACTTCAAAGAGAAGAAATACAGTTATTCCATCATTGGGTCAAATTTAAATCCTATCCAGTTCAGGAGGACCTCCCAAATTGTGTGTATTGTAGCAAAGTCTCAGAAAACTAAAGATCATCTTCAGGCTATATGATAGATTAGAGTACTACATTAATGGAGCTTCACAAATACCCAAAGAAACAAAAGACATTTCTGTAAGAATATGGCTTAAAGTATTGAGAGGGTAGGCTCTAATATCAAAAACACACTTAGGATTCATGCTTTTCTTTCTTTTTTTTAATTTTATTTTTTTATTTTATTTGCATAACATATGTATGGGTAATTCTTCAACAATAACCCTTACATAGCTTTCCGTTACAAATTTTTCCCCCAACTCCCCACCCCTCCCCTAGATGGCAGGATATCCACTACATGTTAATTATGTTAAAATATTGGCAAATCGAATATATGTATACATATTTCCAAACTTGTCATTGTTGTGCAAGAAAAATCTTGTCTACACAAACGATATATCAGATAAAGGAAACACAATGTAAGCAAACATCAATCAAGGAGTATGAGAATGTTATGTTGTGGTCCACATTTCACATCCCTCTCTCTGGGTGTATATGGCTTTCTTCAGTGAACAGTTGGAGGTGGTTTGAAACATTTCATTGTTGAAGAGAGCCATGTCCATCAGAATTGATCATCATATAGTACTGTTGTTGCCGTGTATAATGATCTCCTGGTTCTGCTCATTTCACTCAGCATCAGTTCATGTAAGTCTCTCCAGGCCTCTCTGAAATCATCTTGCTGGTCATTTCTTACAGAACAATAATATTCCATAATATTCATATACCATAATTTATTCAGCCATTCTCCAATTGAAGGGCATCTATTCAATTTCCAGTTTCTAGCCACCACAAAAAGGGCTGCCACAAACATTCTTGCACATGTGGGGCCCTTTCCTTCCTTTATGATTTCTCCGGGATATAAGCCCAATAGAAATGCTGCTGGGTCAAAGGGTATGCACAGTTTGATAACTTTTTGAGCATAGCTCCAAATTGTTCTCCAGAATGGCTGTATCCGTTCACAGCTCCACCAACAATGCATCAGTGTCCCAGCCCTCCCACATCCCCTCCAACATTCATCATTAACTTTTCCTGTCATTTTAGCCAATCTGACAGATGTGAAGTGGTATCTCAGGGTTGTCTTGATTTGCATTTCTCTGATCAATAGTGATTTGGAGCACCTTTTCATATGACTATAAATAGTTTTAATTTCATCCTCTGAAAATTGTCTGTTCATATCCCCTGACCATTTATTGATTGGAGAATGGCTTGAATTTTTATAAATATGAGACAATTCTCTATATATTTTAGAGATGAGACCTTTATCAGAACCCTTAAATGTAAAGATGATTTCCCAATTTATT
>JAJPUD010000839.1:278312-317452 GCA_023553655.1 Myrmecobius fasciatus
TAAGGATTGCTACCCCTGCCTTTCTTTGTTCACCTGAAGCATAGAAGATTCTGCTCCAGCCCTTTACCTTCACTCTGTATGTATCTCTATGTTTTAGATGTGTTTCTTGTAAACAACATATTGTAGGATTCTGGCTTTTAATCCAGTCTGCTACCCGCTTCCGTTTTATGGGAGAGTTCATCCCATTCACATTCACAGTTAAAATAACTATATCTGTATTCCCTGCCATCTTATTTACCCAGAGTTATGATTTTCTCTTCCCTTTCCCTTCTCTCCCGTCCCCCCGCCCCAGGAAAAAAAAAAAAAAAAAAAAAACCCACCAATAATCCTCCTCCCTTTAGAGTCCCTCCCTCCCCTTTATACCTTTTCCCTAATCCTTCTATTAGTTTATCCCTTTCCTTTTCTCCCCTCCCTCCTACCTTCCCACAAGGAGGGTCAGTGCTTTCTTTGAAGCCAAATGTGTCTGATATACTCTCTTAGAGTCCAATATAATGAGAGTAAGGTTTACACAATACTCATCGCCCTCCCTTCTTTCCCTCAATTATATTAGATCTTCTATGTCTCTTTATGAGATTTTGCCTTATTTTACCTCCTTTATTTTTACTTTATTTTGCCTCCTTTTCCCCCCTCCCCCCTTTTTCTTTTTCAGTATGGTATCCCTTCCACCTCTAATTTCTTTTCCATTATTATCAAAGAAAAAAATCAAATTATACTGCCATTCTTTAAAGGATACCTATAGTAGGAATATAGTTCTCAGGAGTTTTCCTTTTTACCTTTTTATGTTTCTCTTGAGTTCTCTATTTGGAGGTCAAATTTTTTGTTCAGATCAGGTCTTTTCATTAGAAATAGGTGAAATTCTCCTGTATCATTGAATGACCATCTTCTTCCCTGGAAGATGATGCTCATTCTAGCTGGTTAACTTATTCTTGGCTGTAATCCAAATTCCTTTGCCTTTCGGAATATCTGGTTCCAGGCCGTTCGATCCTTCAATGTGGAAGCTGACAGATCCTGTGTAATTCTGATGACAGTTCCTCGGTATTTGAACTGTTTCTTTCTAGCTGCTTGCAATATCTTTTCCTTGGTGCGATAGTCCTGAAATTTGGCCACAATATTCCTTGGGGTTTTAATTTTGGGGTCTCTTTCTGGAGGTGATCGGTGAATTCTTTCAATGCCAATTTTGCCTTCTGATTCTAAAACATCAGGGCAATTCTCTTTCATGATTTCCTGGAAGATAGCATCCAGGTTCTTTTTTTCATCGTGGCTTTCAGGGAGTCCGATAATCCTTAAATTTTCTCTCCTGGATCTGTTTTCCAAGTCAGTTGTTTTTCCTAGGAGATATTTCATATTTTCTTCTATTTTTTCATTTTTTTGTTTTTGTTTAACTGATTCTTGAAGTCTTATTGAGTCATTTACTTCTATTTGTTCAATTTTAATTTTTAAAGTATTATTTCCTTCAGTTATCTTTCTTAGCTCCTTTTGTAGCTGGCCAATTGAATTTCTTGATTCAATGCATTCTTTTTCCATTTTACCAGTTTTATTTTTCAGTGAATTGTTGTCTTTTTCCAATTCACCAATTTTGTTTTTCAGTGAATTGTTGTCTTTTTCCAATTCACCAATTTTGATTTTCAGTTCACCATTTTTATTTTCCAGTGAATTGGTGATTTTTTCCAATTCACCAATTTTGTTTTTCAGTGAACTGTTTTCTTTTTCCAATTCACCAGTCCTATTTTCCAGTTTTTGATATTTCTGTTGCCCTGATCTCAATTTATTTCCCCATTCTTCCTCTAGCTCTCTTTTGAGATTCTTAATGCAATCATCCAGGTAAGCCTTCTGAAAGGGAGACCAACTTAAGTCTGCCTTTGTGGCTTCATCTGGGATTGTTTTCATAATGTCAGGATCTGGGGACTGTTCTATTTTTTCTCCGTAAAAGCTTTCTATGGTGAGAGCTCTCTTCTGCTTCTTGCTCATGATTTAAAGTTGGGATATTGGTCAAAACCGGAGAAAACTGCAACAATTTGTATTTGCCCTGGGGCAGTTTGCCGAGTTGACTTCCGGTCTGAGGCTGGTCGGGCTAGATTCGCACTAGGACCACGTTTTCAGCTGCTCTCGATCCACCCTTTTCCAAAGGCAGATCTGCCAAAGCACCTGCCCGCAAGCAGAGCAAAGTGGCCCAGGCGTCTCCCAGGGGCTTCCTGGGTGCCCAAAGTCCGCCCCTCTATCGCAGCCCTGACTTCCGCCCCGGCTGGAGTCTGATTGCGACCAGTGGCCGATTTCCCCTGAGGCTAACCTTCTCTGGAGTTCTTTCATGGTAGATCTTTGATAGAAGTGCGTTGTAGTCCAAATGCTTGGCGGTGCTCTCACTTAGAAACCAGTTGGAAGGCTTACTTTGCCTGGGTTTGAGGGAATGTCCCAGGAGTTCACAGAGAAAGCTGTCCGCAGTTCGCCATCTTCAGGATTCATGCTTTTCATGAATCATCTTAACCACAAGTCTAAGAAGCTTATAGAAAATTCCATTCTGTATCTTTTCTTACATGCTGGCATGAGAAAGAGGAGTCAATTTTAAATTTTCATAAAGTTAAATGGATTGTATTGAACTTGCTTTTAGCTTGTGATTTTGAAACTTAGTAATGATAACATGCTTCATCTCTCAGAGATAGTATCATCGAGGTGGTACAGCAGACAGAAGAGTGGACCTCAAGTCACAAAGACATGAGTTCAAAACCAGCCTCAGACACTGACTAGCTGTATGATTCTAGGCAAGTCACTTAATCCTGTTTGCCTGTTTTCTCATCTGTAAAATGAGCTAGATAAGGAAATGGCAAACCACTCCAGCATTTTTGCTAAGAAAACGCTAGATGGGGTCTCAAAGAGTTGGACACAAGGCAAGAGGCAATGGAAGGTAGTGGATAGAAGGATGCTCCTTTGAGCTCTATATGAGCTCCACTGAGATTAGATACCTGCCAAAAACCTTGGTATATGATGTAAACTTCCTAATGTACCTCTTATTTTCCCCTGATTCCTCTATACCTGTTTAAATGCAACTCACTTCCTAGGTATGCTTCTCATTTCATTTTTTTCAGTCTTCCAAAAGAATTGCAATTAATATACAAGTACTACTTTTGTTATAATTTCCTGCTTGTAATTTGGTATTATTACACTGTTACATCTTAGAAAACACAGAGCCACAAATAGTTCTTAGTGCCTTAGTTAATAGTTCTGTAGATCTGTGCTTTTCTTTTGTTTGTCTGATTGGTTTTGTTTGGGATCTATAAGATCCAAATCTGGAGTGTAAACTCTTTCTATATATCTATATATATATATCAATATATCAATATATATATATACACCTGTATAAGCAACTCCTATATAACATAACATCTTAGACACTTAGGCAGCTAGGTGGTTCAGTGGATTGAGCGCTAGATCTGTGTTCAGGAACACCTGACTTAAAATCTTGGACTTAGATTCTTACTGGCTCTGTGATCCTGATTAAATCACGTAATCTGTTTGCCTCAGTTTCCTCAATTATTTGATAGAAATAATAACAATATTTACCTTACAGGGCTGATTGGTAGAGGGTCAAATGAGATAATGTTTTTAAAACAGCACAGTACCTGGCATATGTAGAAACTAACTAAATGCTTATTCCCTTCCCTTCTCAGAGAATAAAGAAATACTGAGAGGTTTTGATTTACCCATATTCCCAAACCTAGTGGGTGATAGAAACAGGAATTCGAATCCAGGATCTGATTATGAGGACACTATTCGCTATCCTCCATTGCCTCTTTTTTTTATACCCTACTTCACACTTCTTCCTTCCATTTCCTTCCGTACTAAACTGTCTCTTTGCTACAGGTTTGTTACAACTTCCAAATAAAATAATTTGCTTCAGGCTGTTAAGAATCAGACTAAAAGCTAGAAAGTTTCTTTTTCCTTAAGCAAAAATAGGCAGAAGAATTAACTTTTTGTTTCTGGTGTTTCCTGGTGCTTCATTTGAGATGGAGACACAAGTGTTCCATTCATCACGAATCATAAAACACCAAAAATTATTACTCAGCTCACAAGTTACAGATCTCGTCAGCTTTTTATGATTGTTTTTCAAGTTTTTTAGCATTTACATTTTAGACTTTTGAAGGCCAAACTAGATTTCACTTTCTTCAGCTCATGTCCATGCATGAGCACACACACACACACACACACACACACACACACACACACACACACACCCCACAGCACACCACCTACTCCTCTCTTATCAAAAAGAAATCTCAATATTAGGAATGATTAAATGATAAAGGAAAAAAACTAGAGCTTGAAAGTATTGGGCAATATATACACATATGAAATAATCTGTATAGAGGGAATGCAAGACATGTATGAGTATATATGTACATATTTCATATATATATGTATATACACATATATCTAAATACCTATCCATTAGCATACTCACCAACCTATCCAAACGATCTCAGATCTATGTATTTATGTCTGTTGGTCTGTCTCTGTGTGTCTATGTGTATGTGTGTGTATGTCTCTCTCTAAAATTCTTTTTTTTCTTTCTTTGATATTTTTGGGATAAAAGGATAGTAGTATTTTCCCTGAGTCAAAGGGTATTTACCATTCTTTTATTTGTTTGCTTGTTTGTTTTTAAGTTTGAGACAGAGTTCCAAATTATTTTTCAAATATCTGAATTAGGTTATTAGGTTTGGCTTTTAACTGTCCTGATATCAGATATACTTTTCTGTATTCCCCAAAATAAAAATCAAAACAAAAAAACAAAAACAAAAAAGTATTGGCATTATGATATAGATGAAAAAAAAAAGAAGAACCATAACACTAGGACTTTAAACACAGAATTGCAGAATTTGAGAGCTAAGAGGCAATTCAGGGGTTCTCTGGGCCAATACACAAAAGTAATCCCTGCTAAGTACATCCAGAAAGTGGTCATCCAGGCTCTGTCTGTAGACCTACAAATAGGAGCTATCTACTTCTCAAAACATCCCGCTCTACTTTTGTAGAATTCAAATTATGTTTGTGAGGTTCTTACCTCAAGCCTAAATTTGTTTTCTTACAACTTCCAAAATTCCAGGTTTTGCTCTTAAACCAAAAAGAACAAGTTCAATCCCTTCTCCACAATTCAGACCTTCAGATACTTGAAGACAGCTGTTGATTTGCCTCAAGTTGTCTCCTCTCTGAGCTGAATGTGCTTACTCAATTCCTTTTACCTATCTTCATGTGACAAGATCTAAGTTTATAATCTTGGTTCTGCCTTTTACCATTTGCATGATTTTAAGTGGGTCACTTCTGAGTTTGCATTTCCTTGTTTGAAACTAAGTATTATCAGAGCTGCCTTTCCTGCCTCATTAACCAATCATAAGATTCAAATAATTTAATGCATATAAAGTACTTTTAAAACTATAAAACATGGTATAAATGGAAGATATTAAATCTCAATATTTTAAAAATATATTCAAAACACATATAAGAGAGGTGAGAAACCTATGACTTTGAGATAAATTTAGCAGTTTAAAAGGTGTATTAAAATGTACTAGGTGATAAAAGAATGTTCTCCAAAATTCTGCATAGAACCTAATGAGTTTGATGTTGCTCTTTGGTGCCAAAATAAATTTTGGTAGCACTTTCTTATAATCCCTGCTTTGGGGAGAAGGGGAGACTGGTTAATCTCTTAAATTTGGGAACTACAGTAGGGCTAAAGCCAAATGGATCTCCACACTAACTCTAATATGATGAACTACTGAGAGCTACCAGCTGTCTAAGAATGCATCAATCAACCCAGATCAGAAAATGGAGAAGGTTAAGGATTTATGATCAATATTGGGATCAGGCCCATGAACAGTGGTTATACTTTTAGGTTGGGCAAGATAGAGAGAACCATTGTCCCCTTCTATTTCCCAAAAAGGCACACTGGGAAGTAGAATGCCCCCTTCACCACTAAAACAAAAAGCACATTGGAAGAAATCAAAATGCCCCCCCAGGAGATGTTCAAAGGCAATTGTTCTATAGCTCAGAACTTACTTTGAGGCAAAATTTTTCCTACCTCTTCCAGATAACTTACCAGTTTTCCTCTCTTTATTTCAGGTATTTTCCCTACATATCCCTTTTTCCCAAAAGGTGCCATTAGTCACTCAGAAGCACTAATACCCCAACTATCACCATCCAGTAAGCAGTAGCTAACGGTTGAGATCTTTCCTGATTTCAACTTCCTCATCAAGACACAACTTTTCTTTGTACCATTTCATCAAAGCCCTTCTTAGTAGCTGGCTTTTTTTCTTTTTTGCTATTATCCAGTTGTTTTCAGCCACATCTGAATTTTTGTGACTTGATCTGGGGTTTTCTTGGTATAGACATTGGAATAATTTGCCACTTCCTTCTCTAGCTCATTTTACAGATGAGGAAATTGAGGCAGAGTTAAATGATTTGCCTAGGGTCACACAGCTACTAAGTGCCTGAGGTCTAATTTGAACTCAGAGAAATGAAACTTTCTGACTCTGGGTGAAGCACTCTATGCATGTGCCACCTAGCTGCCCTAGCAACTGGCTAGCAAATTCAATTAATGAGAGCTAAGGAATTAATGACTAATAATGACATACTGTGTTTTCTTCATGCAAAAGCTGCATTTTAAATGATTTTCAATGACAATCAAAAAAGGAATAAATTATATAGAAATTTCTGGCAGCTTGGCAAAGCTGTATTGAGGACTGCTTTCTGAATAGGGAGACCTTTTTAAGACTTCTTAAATTGTTCTACCTACAGACAAGGTTTTCCCTGTTTAACTCCTCTGCAGCAACTTCCTATTCTACAGGGGCTGATAAAACTCTTCCTCTGTACTAGGAAGTAGGTCAGAGAAAGTTCAACTTCATTCCAAACCCTATCAAGCTCTAGAAATTATGTAGATACAGTTGTCAAATATAATGGTCTCACTGCTCACATAATCCCACACTACTCCTGTTAGCTTAATTTACTCAACAAACAATGTGTCCAAGTTAAAATTGTCATCTTTTCCTCTAATCTAACTTTGCCTGACTTTGCTGTAAGGGGTGGATGACATTTCTTACTCTTTTTTTTTTTTTGCTGAGGCAATTGGGGTTAAGTGACTTGCCTAGGGTCACACAGATAGGGAATATTAAGTGTCTGAGATCTGATATGAACTCAGGTACTCCTGACTTCAGGGCTGGTGCTCTATCCACTGCACCACCTAGCCGCCCCGACATTTCTTACTCAACACTGTTCTTTAGACCTAAGGTCCCTTCTAAATCTGAATCTAATCCTATAACATTTCTTTTCCCTTACCTCCCACATCCAATCACCCACCATTTCCTCTTATTTCTATTTCTATCTCTTGTCTTCAGTTCCTCCTCCACAGTCTGATGAGCAGCACCACATTACTTCTTTCTTACCTGGACTCTTTCTTACCAATAAATCACTCTGCCTCTTTTTGTGAAGGGCAGATAGGAAGCCCATTGATAGAAATCGGAAGAACTGAGTTCAAATATTGCCTCTCAAATACTTACTAGATGTTTGACCCTGGACAACTCTTAACCACTTAACCACTGCTTGCCTCAGTTTCTTTGTCTAAAATGGTGATAATAACAGTACCTATCTCTCAGGATTGTTATAAGGCTGGAATTAGCTATTAATTGTAAAGTGTTTAGCACAGTTCCTGGCACACAATAAATACTATACAAATGTTAATTGATATTATTAAATTTATTTCATATTGTTCCTAATTACTTGATGTATGTTCCAACCAAATAGGATCACTTACCTATCCCCACTTCAGCTCTTGATATTTCTTTTGTCTGCAGAGCCTTTACTACTCTCTCAATGACCACCTTCTGAAATCTTACCCATATTTTAAGACCTGGAGCCAATCCTAGGTTATATATTAGACTTTTTCCCGACTCATCAAACAAGAATTTCTTTCCTCACCCAAGCCCCAACTCCATATAGCACTTTATTTGTATCTTTCTTGTGTTAACTATGCTTTTTGTTTGTTTGTTTTATTTTTGTTTTTTGCTGAGGCAATTGGGGTTAAGTGACTTACCAAAGGTCACACAGCTAGAAAGTGTTAAATATCTACTACCCAAATTAATTTACTTATTTAGTGCCATACCAATCAAACTTCCCAGAAATTATCTTACAAATCTAGAAAAAATAGTAGCAAAGTTCATTTGGAAAAACAAAAGGTCAAGAATTTCAAGGAGATTAATGAAAAAAAAGGCTGACGATGGTGGACTTGCTGTACCAGATCTAAAACTATATTATAAAGCAGCGGTCATCAAAACCATTTGGTACTGGCTAAGAAATAGAGTAGTCGATCAGTGGAATAGGATAGAATCACAAGACAAACTAGGCAATAACTATAGCAATTTGGTTTTTGATAGACCCAAAGACCCCAGCTTTTGGGATAGGTATTCACTATTTGACAAAAACTGCTGGGAGGACTGGAGACTAGTGTGGAAGAAATTAGGGCTTGACCCACATCTAACACCACATAGCAAGATGGGATCTGAATGGGTTCATGATCTGGATATAAAGAGTGATACTATAAGTAAATTAGAGGAATGTAATATAGTTTGCCTCTCAGACCTATGGAGATGGAATGGATTTATGTCCAGGGAAGAACTGGAACTCTTACTTGAAAACCAGATAGATAACTTTGACTATATTGAGTTGAAAAGTTTTTGTACAAACAAAATCAATGCAGACAAGATTGGGAGGGAGGCAGTGAATTGGGAAATCATCTTTGCATTTGGGGGTTCTGATAAAGGTCTCATCTCTGAAATATATAGAGAATTGTCTCATATTTATAAAAATTCAAGCCATTCTTCAATCAATAAATGGTCAGGGGATATGAACAGACAATTTTCAGAGGATGAAATTAAAACTGTTTATAGTCATGTGAAAAGGTGCTCCAGGTCACTATTGATCAGAGAAATGCAAATCAAGACAACCCTGAGGTATCACTTCACACCTGTTGGATTGGCTAAAATGACAGGAAAAGTTAATGATGAATGTTGGAGGGGATGTGGGAGGGCTGGGACACTGATGCATTGTTGGTGGAGCTGTGAACGGATACAGCCATTCTGGAGAACAATTTGGAGCTATGCTTGAAAAGTTGTCGAACTGTGCATGCCCTTTGACCCAGCAGTGTTTCTGTTGGGCTTATATCCCAAGGAAATCATAAAGGAAGGAAAGGGCCCCACATGTGCAAGAGTGTTTGTGGCAGCCCTTTTTGTAGTAGCTAGAGACTGGAAATTGAATAGATGCCCTTCAATTGGAGAATGGCTGAATGAATTGTGGTATGTGAATGTTATGGAATATTGTTGTTCTGTGGGAAACGACCAGCGGGATGATTTCAGAGAGGCCTGGAGAGACTTGCATGAACTGATGCTGGGTGAAATGAGCAGAACCAGGAGATCATTATACACGGCAACAACAGTACTATATGACGGTCAATTCTGATGGACATGGCTCTCTTCAACAATGAAATGTTTCAAACCACCTCCAATTGTTCACTGAAGAGGGCCATGTACACCCAGAGAGAGGGATGTGGGGTATGGACATGACATTCTCATACTCCTTGATTGATGTTTGCTTACATTGTGTTTCCTTTATCTGATATATCGTTTGTGTAGATAAGATTTTTCTTGCACAACAATGATAAGTTTGGAAATATGTATACATATATTCGATTTGCCAATATTTTAACATAATTAACATGTAGTGGATATCCTGCCATCTAGGGGAGGGGTGGGGAGTTGGGGGGAAAAATTTGTAACGGAAAGCTATGTAGGGGTTATTGTTGAAGAATTACCCACACATATGTTATGCAAATAAAATTAAAAAAAAATAAATTAAAAATAAATTAAAAAAATAAAAAAAAGAAAGTGTTAAATATCTAAGACCAAATTTGTAATCAGGTCCTCCTGACTTTAGGGCTCTATCCACTGTGCCACCTAGCTGCCCCTAACTATGCTTCTAATTAACTACTTCAATTCAGTCTTATATTTATTGATGTGATATGAAAGACATTATTAAGCATCTACTATGTGTCAGGAATTATGCTAAGGGCTTGGGAAACAAATAAAGACAGTTCCTACCCTTAAGCAGTTTACAATCTAATGAGCGTAGACAATACATAAAAGAAAGCTTAAAAGTTGGAAGTTGTATCAGAGGGGACTCAAAGAGCCAAGTTGAAGAAGACGATGGAAGTCTAAAGTGGCATGAAGACTTGGAATTTGGGGCCATCTAAAAAGAAAGTCTATAGGATGAGTTTTTTGCTCTGTTTTCTATCCTCCCAATCAAGAATCAGAAGCAAATGAATGTAATGATAGGAGTATGGAGTGGTAAAACTGAATTAATCTCCAAGATAATGAGTTTCCTGGTGATTAAATATATCCTGAGACACTACCACGTGCAAGGTAATATACTAGAAATTTTAAAAAAATGAAATGATTCATTTCCTGTCCTCAACTATTTTATAATAAATATAAAAAAGTAATTTAACAGGTATGCAAACACAAGGCAAAATATAAAAAGTACAAAAAGTGAAGTCTAGATTACTATGAGAAGTTTGAGACATGAGGGATTGTGTTCTGTGTAGGAAGAGAGAAGGGGGAAGCAGAAGACTAAGGAAGTCTTCACAAAGTAAATGGCACTACAGGTAGTCCTGCAAAAAAGATTTCAATTAGTTAATATGGGGCAGTAAGAAAAATGCATTTCAAATATTCAAGAAGATAGAAACAAAAATATAAAGATGGAAGAAGACAGAACAAGAAAAGGAGAAAGTAGTTCTTGGTTTTTGGAATATAGGATTATATAGATGAGTATAGTATGAGATAGTTGAGAAAAGTAGTTTGGAATCAAATAAGGTAGTGCACCAAATTTGGGAGTAAAGAGTTAAGACTTTACTAGGAGAGTCACAATAGAGAGTCACAAAAGGGTTTTTAGCAGGAGTGATATGATCAAAATGAACCTCAGAATCATTATTCAGGGAGTAGTCTAAGATTAGAGAAGGTGAGTGGATATAGGAAGACAATTTAGGAGGCTGTTAAAACTATGTATAAATTTGTCATATCTACTAGACATAGATTTCATGACAGTAGAAACCATACATAGTAAGTACTTAATACATATTTATTTAGTTGAATTGAAGTTGAATTAGGGTGGTAAGAAAGAAGAGACATAATCAGGCTTGCTAATCTTACAGCTAAGAATTATTAACAAGTAAAATAACATGCTTATTCAAGGCAGGGAGCATTTTTTCCTATAAGTGAAAAGATTCTACATCTTTAACTAAAGGATTTGTTGCAAAAAGCTCATAGAAAAGGTTAATATCCTTAATCAAAACAATATATTTTATTATATTTCCCTGATGTTTACATTGTAATAAAGTCCCATTTATTTGGGCTATGTATATTTAGTGGCAGAGAGTAAGCATATCCAGTATTAATAAAAATGAATTATAGAATAAAAAGGAAATGCAATTTTATTATTTTCAAGTACGCATATTAACTTAAGTTAGGGTAGAAAGCACTGGCAAGTTAATAATGTTTTGGGATCCTGCTTTATAGGACAAGAATAATTTATAATTAGCAAGTTAATAGTTTATATATAATTGATCATTTCGGAAGTATTTAAAGTAGTTTTTTTCTCTGAAATTAGTTCAGAAATACCTTGTATAATGTAGTGGATATTCTGCCATGTAGGGGAGGGGGAGTAGGGAGGAAAAATTTGTAACAGAAAGCTTTGTAAGGGTTAATGTTGAAGAATAAACCATACATATGTTTTGCAAATAAAAAAAATAAAATAAAGAAATACCTTGTATAATCTGATTCCCACTTTTCACTCATTTAGCACTTGTATATATGCATGCAGATAGAACCAAGGTAAACTTTAGTGAGTTTTAGTGATATCTCCCTTCAAATCACAATCAATTCCATATTAGTTAAGGTTTTATGGTAATAGTTTTATTTACTTTATTAAAAAAGAAAGTAAGTACATCTAGCAGCAGTCTTTCTAAACAGCCCCAATTCAGCACTCAAACTAATTAGTCTTCTGATTGTGGACATGCATTTCTATACACATTTGGAGTCTATTGGGGAAGGAGTCCAGCACTGGGGCCAGTGGGCAGTCACTGGCATGAAAAGGAAGAAGGAGGTTAGCAAAGCAGTCCAGAGAGAGGCTAAATTTGTATTAAACATTTAGGTCTCCCTAATCTTTCTAAGGAAGAAATTGAGATGGAGGATAAGAACAGAATTGCAAGTTAAGCATGTAAATAAAAAAAGCTTTACTGATGATTGGGTCAAAAACAAAGGGGCCTCTGAGAGGACACTAGGAGGAATTATTATAGTAAGCAATATATTAACCTTCTTGGTTTTGTAGACCTGCATCCCTCCAATTGCTGACACTTAACCATCTACAGATTTAGTTATTATTCACTCAGCCTCTGGGACCAATCAACAATCTACTAATCCAGGGCAAAAAAAAAAAAAGAAAGAAAAGGGAAAAAGCCCCATCATTTTTATATTCAGAAAGATCAGTTTCAACTCTGCCTTTTTCTTGGTCTTGTACTTTGGATCTAGGTATCTGGGCTCGTGGTCATCCTGACACAGTAGATCAAGGCAAAAAGGAGGGTTGACATGCTCCCATGATAAAAGAATTCTGTCTGGAGTACAGAACTAAACAGTTATTTACTGCTGCACTGGACTGTCCTGACAAATCTGTGTTGATCTTCCCAAAATTGGACTATTCCTACAGAATCCTGTCAGGTCCTTACTGGCCTTTGTATTGCTTTACCCCTTTGAACTGTGAATTAATCTGGAATGGCATTCTGTTTACTCTTCCTCAACAAGACTTGAATTATACTTTTTTTTCTCAGAAAAGTTATTTTTCTGTGGGCCTAGGAGGATAGGGAACTGAAATTCAGTACCAGTAACAGGTTTCTTTCTTATACCTTCTAATTAACTTCCCCCCAACAACATCTCATAGTGGTTCTATGTCTACTTTTCCCATACTTTGTCCCTTCCTAGTTCCTCTGAGACTGGGTCCTGCCTTATGCTCATCAGCACTAGCACCTGGAATGCTTCCTTGGAGGTTTTGTGGTTAGTGCCCTAATTTCCAATCCTGGCTTTCCTTTGTATGATGCTGACTTGCTGCCAGCTGAATGGCATATTGCTGAGCAGAATCTTGGCTAAAAATGAAAAGTCAGGAGAACATCAGTGAAATTCCAGGTTTCAAGGTATTACAAAGTGAGAAATGTAAAGCATGTAATTCAAGCCTATTAATTTTATTAATTATATAATCATGATTATCTTTTACTAAGGTTCCACTCTGATGCCTCTTTTCAGAACAGCACAAAAATGACTGGGTTTCAAGAGACTATACCAGCACCACAAAAAATCTGGTGGATCTAACCCAGATGTAAAGGTTGACAATTTCCAATAACCAGACTAGATAAATGTGGAGTATCTTATTATCAGAAAATTAACTATTGAGAGATGATTTTAATTTTCTTCTGGTCATAACATTTTGTGAATCTGCTAAGGTGTAGAGAGACTGCAACCTGAATCAACAGAAATGATGAAATTGTAGATCCTTGAAGTAAATATTTATTTGATTTATCTCCTTGTCTCACATCATTCATAATGAGTTATATCCTCCTTCACTTCTGCCTCACTTGAAAAGTGACTCTTCTTGCCAAAGCAAACAATATTTCATGTGCTCTTATTATAAACTGGTTCCACTACTATCGCTACTTATCTTCAATCTCTCCCAATCTCCTAATTCCTTTTTCTATTGCCTAGATATGTCTGTGTCTCCCCATCATTAAAAAAAATAAAAACCTCATCTGATCCAACCAGCCCTGTTAGCTATCATCTTATATACCTCAGCCCCGACTATAGCCAAACTCTTTGAGAAAATTAAGTATAATGTCTCTATTTCTTCTCCTTCCTCTTTCTTTTCCTTTTTAAAAAAATATTTTATTTGAAAAAAAAAGTCAAAAAAAGAAAAACATAAAAGGGATACAAAACAAAATAAAGAAAAACAAAAGAAAACATCATGTGCCCAGCAGAACACCAAGGAGGATTCAAAATATATAACAACAAATTACCAGATCAAGAAAGTATATATATTAGTAGAAGAAATTATATTCATGGGAGTCCATTTTTTTCTTTACTTCCTTGTAAATTGTTCTTTGGTTCTCTGCTGTGTATCTTATTTACTTTATTCTTTTTCCTCCTGTCACCCCACCCCACCCCACTCCACCCCCAAGCAGTTGAGAAAAGATATATTTACATATACATATGTAGATATATACATACATATACACACACACACACACAAACACGCCACATGCACACACATTTTTCCTATCCTTGCTGACTCTTTAATTAAATTCTGCTTCATAACTTGCCTTGCTATTTATTACTTAACCTCCACCCAAGGATTCCTCTCTTGTCTTCTTCCCTCATCCTTTGCTTCCCTATCCACCCATCCCTCCTCCTTTATTTTATTTTTTTAAAATAAATTTTGGATATATAGACTCTTCAAAGTATATATATGTAGTATTACCTATTGACCCATTCCCAATGTGAGTAGGTTTTCAAAACTATGAGCCCTCTCCCCGCCTTAATACCTCCATGCTTATTCTTCCTCTGTACCTCATTTGTATAACAATTAGTATTTTTACCTTAACCCAGGTAATCTTTCCTTTGAGCTACCCTATTATTGATGGGAATCTTAAACATAAAATATACATTTCCCATGTAACAAATAATTTGTTCATGTTTAAATAGTCCATGTTGAGTTCTTTAAAATTGATCTTTGATATTGACTTTTATATGTTAAATTTTCTGTTAAGTTCAGGTCTGGTTGATAGAAAGTACTGAAAATCTGTAAAATCATTAAAGATCCATTTTTCTCATTCAAAATTATAAATAATTTTGTTGGATATGATATTTTTGATCATAGGCTTAGTTCTTTTGATTGTCAGTAGATATGATTCTAAGACCTGCAGTCTCTTATTGTAGTTGCTAAGTCTTGTACATTTCTAATTGTAGCTCCAGCACATTTGAATTATTTTTTCTTGTTTCATGCATAATTTTCTCTTTGATTTGGGGGTTTTGAAATTTGGCAATAATCTTACATGTTTTCCACAAAGGATCTCTTTGAGATGGTGACCAATGGATTTTTTTCTATTTCTACTTTCTCATCATGTTCTCTCATTCCTAGGAAAATTTTTTTGGATTATTTCCTGCATTATGTGTCAAGCTTCTCTTTTTTGGTTACAACTTTCTGGCAGTCCAATTATTCTTATATTTTTTCTTCTTGATTTGTTCTCCAAATCTGTTGTTTTGCTTATATCTCACATTCTTTTCTATTTTGTCATTCTTTATAATTTGTTCTGTAATTTCTTGGTCTCTCATAGTTTTACTGGCTTCCCCTTGCCCAATTTTAATTTTCAAAGAATTATTTTCATCTTTGAGACTCTACACCTTTTTTCCTAGTTGATTCACTTTTTTCCCCCACAATCTTCTTGGTTTTCTTGGATGTTTTTGTTTTTGTTTTTCTTTTTAGTTTTTTAGTTTCCTTAATGTCTCTCATTTGATTTTTAAATTCTTTTTTAAATTCTATAAATTCTTTCAGTGGGTGGGAGAGCTATTTCACATTATTCTTCGGGTATAAGCTTTTTTTATTAAAGTGTCCTCCTCTGAAGATGAACCCCATAATATGTTCACATGATATATTTAAATGGTGGGGGTTCTTTCTTTGCCAATTCATTTTTTAAAATAATAAAATTTAAAATAAAATAATTTTAAAATAATAAAAAAATTAAATATTTAAAATTTTAAAATAAAACTGTAAGTGTAAGCACCTCTAATCGTGGGGTGGAGGAATGGTGCCTCAAGCTTCCCTTCAGCTCTCCAGGAATCCCAAACGAAGAGCTCCATTTTCCTGCAAGTGCCCACAGCCAGCAGCATCTCTGCCCCACTGCCTCTGTACTCACTGGGTGCTGGTTCTGCTGGTTCCTTCTCACCTAGGGCCCTGTCTCTACAGCACAGCTGTGCCTGGCTTTTCCAATTAACTGAGGTTCCCTCAGTCTTCCCTGACTCAACAAACAGTCCAGGAGGTGAAAGTCTGTGGTTCCTGTTGAGACTCCAGCCACACCTAACTAATCCTAGCAATCCACATTTGATGTTTCTGGAGCTAGCTTAGAGGTGTCTGCACTTCAGACAAGTTAATCCCCAGCCAGGGGTCTTTCTTTAAATCTTCTAGGGTTATATGAGGAGAACCCTTGTTCTGCCCCAAGTTTTCTTGATTTTTTCATCAGTCTATGTTCGCACTGAGGTGCAAATTTTCTCTATTTGTGGGGGAAATCAGGAGAGCTTGAAATTTACCAACCTACTACACCATCTTCCCAGAATTCTCCCCTCTTTCATTTCCAGAGACTACAATTTAGCTTCCCACATCACATTCAATTGAAAATGTCTTCTCCAAATTTAGCAATGATGTCTTAATTGCCAAATATAATAGCCTCTTCTCCTTTACTGTTGTGCTGACTTAAACCATTTTCTCCTATATACACTCTTTTTTCTAGTTCTCCTCAATGCTTGACTGTTTCTTTTCAGCATCCTTTGCTGGTTTTTCATCCATGTCATAACCATTAACCATTGGGCATCCCCCAATGTTCTGTCCTAAATCCAGTTCTCTTTTTGTTCTATACTATCTTACTTGGTGATCTCATCAGCTCCCATGAGTTCAATTATCATTTTTATTCAGATGATTCCTAGGTGTACATATCCAGCCTAGTCTTTCTGCTGGGCTACAGTAACATAGTTCTCACTACCTTTTATATAAGGTATATACATATATGTATATATATATACATATATTATATATTTGAGATGGATGTCCCATAGGCATCTAAAAGTCAACCTATCCAAAAGAAAACTCAATGTATTTCTTCCCAAATCCTCCCCTCTTCCAAACTTCCCTACTACTATCAAGGCTACCACTATTCTCCCAGTCACTCTGGTCTGAAATTCCACTCTCCTCTTTGATTCCACACTCCATATATACAATTTATTACCAAAATCTAGTTGTGTTTACCTTTACAGCTTCTCTCATCTATGTCCCCTTCTCTTTACTCACACGCCACAGATTAAGCTCATGCCCTCATCACCTGGATTATTGCAGTTGTCTTTTAATTAGTCTTTCTGCCTCAAGTTTCTCCCCACTCCAGGATAACTTCCACTCAGATGCCAAAGTGGTTTTTCAAAAGTGGATGCTTGACTGAATTATCCCCCAGCTAAAAGAATTCCAATGGCTTCTTATCATTTGCATGACCATATATAAAGTCTTCCATTTGGCATTTAAATCTACTGCTAGGATCATTCTTGAAGCATGACTACATGAGCTAGCCTACCACTCCTTTGGCATTGCCTTCAGGAACCATGCAGGGCATGGTGAGAATGAGGATAATTGATGGATAATATATGTTTGTTGAACTGATAAAATATATTCAACACAATAAGCTCAGATAACAGAACTACAGATTTGTGTTACTATAGAATATTATGCTTTGATTACTATCAAGATTAAGCATATCTCATATCAAGTTAAACACTTCAAAATCTCATCTGAATAACAATTTGGTCTTATTGGATTTTTCATGTTAGAATCAATTTTTTTTGTTGACCTTCCTGTTTTAAGAAAATCCAATATGTGCAGTTTTAAATTTAAGAAATAGTTGGCTCCTTTTTGTAGTGGCTAGAAACCGGAAACTGAATGGATGCCCATTAATTGGAGAATGGCTGAATAAATTATGGTATATGAAGGTTATGGAATATTATTGTTCTCTAAGAAACGACCAGCAGGATGATTTCAGAGAGGCCTGGAGAGACTTGCATGGACTGATGCTGAGTGAAACGAGTAGAACCAGGAGATCATTATACACAGCAACAACAATACAATATGATGATCAATTCTGATGGACATGGCTCTCTTCAACAATGAGATGTTTCAAACCAGTTCCAATTGTTCAGTGATGAAGAAAGCCATATACACTCAGAGAGAAGGATATGAATGTGGACCACAACATAACATTTCCATGCTCTCTATTGATGTTTGCTTGCATTATGTTTCCCTTCTCAGATTTTTTTTTCTTGTAGATACGATTTTTCTTGCACAACAAGATAAGTGTGGAAATATGTATATACATATTCAATTTGTCAAGTATTTTAACATAATTAACATGTAGTAGACTTCCTGCCATCTAGGGGAGGGGTAGGGACTAGGGGGAAAAATTTGTTACAGAAAGCTTTGCAAGGGTCAATGTTGAAAAATGACCCATACATATGTTTTGCAAATAAAAAGCTTTAATTAAAAAAATTGCTGTCACTGAAAAAAATAAAAATAATAAAAAAGAAATAGTTGGCTCAAAGTTGACTAGAAGATAAGTTACTTAGAACCTAGAATATATTTTCCCATAGAAATGTATATAGTGGTTAGATTCTTAAGCTATCTCATAGAATCCTAACCAATCTATCAAGTATAAATCAGTAGTAATATAGAACATTTGCCAATAGGACTATTTGAGGAAATGCATCCAGGGCTCCAATTTAGTGCGTGTGTGTGGGTATTCACACACATATGTGTGTGTACACACATGCATATGCATGTATGTATGTGTGTGTGTTGTCTTATAGATCTGGCAGTGAGATTAGTGTAAGGACATGCTAGAGTTAGTTTGTACCAATTTTTGAGAAGTGATTGTTAAATTTTTCATATGAATAATTATACCATAGAAATTTGTAAATAGTACAAATGAGGCATTGATTTATTGTTTTGTTGATTTTTTTTAGATTTGCTAAAAGGATAGGTAAAATGTTAATGTTAGTTAAACCTGAAAGTGTGTTTCGTGTATACCCATCTCTACACAAAAAGCCTGTTGTTAAACATTTACCAGCATACCTCTGGATCAGACACTCCTTGCCTCCAATACTTTTTTTTTTTTTTTTAACCTGCATGGCAATAGAAGTAGGGACTCTTTCAGCTCCAAACCTACTGGCATACTTGGGACAGGGGGTACTGCAAAAGAGAAGCAAGGGGATTTGAAAAAGCATAAGGGCAGTCTCTAGGGTATCGAAGATTGCCAGTTTTTAGAGGGTTGAAGTCTCCTATCCAGGAAATACTTTATTACAGGTGACCTTATCTCTGACTTTTCTTTTCTTTTTTGGGCCCATCTTTTCCTTGACCACACTGATACTATTTGTTTCATATGACTAGAGTTTCTCTCTCCTAGGAAACTAATTAAACAGTGAACTTTCCTAATGGCTACTGATTCTAGACTGGAGAGGGCTCTCATACTACTTTCACGGAATCATGGAATTAGAAATTTGACTTGTGGCTATCTACTCAACTCAAACCAGAAAAGAATCTCCACTACCATATTTGACAATTGACTAGTTATTTTCAATCACTATTTGGAGAGTTTTAGTGAAGGAGAACCCCCTGTCGCTTAAGGTAGTTCATTCTATTCATGGATAGTTCCAATAGTTAGGATCTTTTTCCTCACATCAAACCTAAATTTGTCATTTTTCAACTTTTACTCTTTGTTCTTAATTTTTCTCTGGGTCGAAAAGAATGTCTATTCCTTCTTCCAAACAGAAGACTTTCACCTACTTCATTATAGTTATCATGTCCTGTTCTCCAAGTTCATTCCAATTTTCTTCAGCTAATTCTCATTTTATAGCCTCAAGGTCCTTCATTTGATTCCCTCCCCCACCCCCCAAAAATCTGCTCTGATTATTCCTCAGTCAGGGGCAATAGACTACAACTGGAAGTTTAATGATAAGTTGTTTTCTTCTTTCCTAACCCAAGGAAAGTAGATGAAAATGGTTAACAAAATGAGACTACAGCTAAATATCTATTATCATGAAAATCAGGAAGTCAAGCTGAGTTTCTGTTCTTTGGGGGAACTAATAAGAGCAGAAAGGAAAAAGCAATTAAAGGCATTCAGGGAACAAATGTAACTGGATGATAAGATAATCAGTGCTAGGTCAGGGGGTTAGAATAAAGTATTGTACATCAAGTTAGCAACCAAACCAATTCAAAATTTTTTATTTTCCAAAATAATTCACATTTATAAAATGCTTTAAAATTTACAAAGCACTTTTTTTCCCACAGTGCCATGAAGCAGAATTTTTTTGGGGGGACGAGGTGAGGGGGAAAATTCTATCCCCATTTTAAAAGTTGTCTGGGGGCACAGTGGATACAGCACCAGCCCTAGAGTCAGGAGGACCTGAGTTCAAACTTGGTCTCAGATACTTAACATTTCCTAGCTGTGTGACCCAGGGCAATTCACTTAATCCCAATTGCTTCAGAAAAAAAAAAAAGTTGTCTGGAATTTTATATTTAATGTCTGGGGTTCGAGTGAAAGGCAAAGGGACATTTATTTACATAACTTTTTTTAAAAAAAATCTAAACTTATAATTTAATGTAAGGAATTATATAGGGAGAGAACTTCATTCAACAATGGAAATGGACAACTGTCCTGCAATTTATTGTTTTAGGCAGCTGCTTGGGGCACTTAGCGGAGGCCTAAACTAGATTGAGCCCAGAATGGCACCTGATCCATAACTTTTTATGTGTCTATGTCTATGTTGATCTAAGATGAAAGTTCTCATGCTCTTATGAAGAAGCAAAAGAGAAAATACCAGGGAGGCAGAATTAAGATACACTCATAGGATTGATGACACATAAATAAAGTGCATCTTGGATTTTTCATCTGCTACTATGTACAAGATTCAGATACTAGGGACCAGAATAAAAAGGAAAAATCTGCAACTAGCAAAATGGGGAAGCACAGATGGTGATGGATGGTGGCCAGAGGCTAAGTAGAATTTCTAAAATAGAATTGTCTCCTCTCCTTTCCATTCATGCCATCCACCTTCTCACACACCCCCTCCCCACATATACATGCATACGTATGAACTGAGATAAATGCAATGGCTTTGTCCAGACATTTTCACAAAGCAAATATTTCATTTCTGTTTGAGATATATGATCTTTTCAAAGTGTATACTTTCAACAATACAAACTAGAACCCATTGACATATCCTTACTCTATGACATTCTTGACAGGACTCCACCTAATATGATGTGTCTTCCTTTAAATCTCATAACATTGTCTTTATCAGCCTTAGCATAATAGCTAGCATTTCCACAGAACTTTAAGATTTCTAAAGTGCTACATAATATTATTATACCATACTATTTATTTAAATTGTATGGTGTTATATATTATATAAATATGTATCAACATGGATCTATCAGCAAAAATCTAATAATATAATTGATACAATGTTATATTATATTATATAATATCATCATAATATTACAATATGATGCTATCTCATTTTATTCTTATAACAATATTGTTATTGTTGTTGTTGTTATTGTTATTATCCTAATTTTGCAAATGAGGAAAATGAGGAATGCATAGGTAAAATGGCCAGGGACCAATAAGTATCTGAAATTAGATTTGAACTCAGGATGTCTTGACTTCAGGACCAGCCTACCTCCTCTAAACAAGCATTACTTTGTATCTTTAACGTCACTTAGTAGAAAATCAATGATACAGGCTGTTTATACCTAACACAAGTCCCTCTGTTGCCCTCTGGGTGATCAGTAATTGTGTTTTTTCCCCACAAATTTCTAGATGGTTTAATGATTAGTAAATAGATACTCAATGATTGCTTATTGACTAAGAGAAATGAATATAAGAACACAAATTAGAATTAGAAATTTTGTTAATAGTTATTGAGTTCATCCCTTTCATTTCGCAGGTGGTGTAGAGCTTCATATTAAACAGTGTGAGAAGGGAAAAAGTTGGGGACTGGAAAAGGGGGAGACATAAAGAATAGAAGCAAATAATCAGTATTAAAAACACCATCAACTTCAAGCAAGCCGCTATGGGGCCATCACATGTGGTTTACTTTTTTCTTTAAGAAAACATTCAGAAAAAATTCACAAGGCCTTGGCACATGAGGAGGGTGGTTAAAACACAATAAAAGAAACTCAGGGCATAAAGGAACATGCAAAAAGCCAATTCTGTTTAGAATAAACATAGGAAAAATTTTAGTTGAGAGTTACCCTGTCAAAGCACATATATACACACACATATGTGTGTGCACATATGTATAGATAGATAGATAGATATAAATATATACATCTACTAGACTATATATATGTATATATATATATATAGGGGTATATATATTTACACACACACACATATACAGGTGTGCATGCATACACACACAATTTATTCATTCATTTATTTATTTACTAGGTTCTCTGTCTTGCCCAGGCTGGATATGCAAGGGGACTAGTCATATTAATGCCCAGCATGTGAGTTTTGAGCTAGTTCACTACTTCTAAGGCAATCTGATTCCCACCACCACCACTAACAACTAAGCATTACTAGTTCTCCCCTCCACTCTTCTATTTACTCCTTAACCCCATATAAGGAGAGAATGAAAAGAGGATCAGAATCCATAACAAATGAGAGACAGAATGAAAGCAATATATTGAATTTATTATAGACTAAAAATGAAAACAAGCTCTACACAATAGAAAATTGCAGTTTCATGTACAATTCCCTCCTATTCTATAAGATATATATATATATATATATATATATGTATATATATATATATGCCCTCATTTTGTTTAGTTTTTGTTCAATTAAGAAGAATTTTAAAGGAAAAAAAAATAGGCATAGAAACACCTAGCCAAAATAGCCTTGCCAATGGAAAGTGTAAACTTAATGTGGGGACCATTTACTATCAAACATCATAAAGACACTGAAGCTCTATGAAAAATCTGACAGCCAGAATATAGCAAATGACCAGAAAACGAATTGCTAGAAAAGTTATTACCCACAAAGAGTAGTTCTGAGGGAAATAAAGTAAATGCTGATGAAGTTATCAGCATTCTTCATCATGTTCAGAACCATCACTTATCTTTTAATGGACTGCTGATTCAAGCTGGCATAGAAACTATTGCAGCAAAAATGCCTTGTTAAAAACTAAACGGGAAGGAAAACAGATGTTTTGGCACCTCCTTCAGAGGTGCTTCCGTTTTCCTCTTCTACTAACACCTGCAACAACTGAAACAAGGATGGAATATGAACTTAAAATTTACCAGTACCATCTATATCAGGTATGTGTCTAGGCTTTTACAATTTACAAAGCATTTTCCTTACAATAATATTATTGTAAAGAAAATGTTTTGTAAATAACATACTATTATTTATATCACATAGACAAAGAAATTGAAAGAAGAAAGACTAAGTCTTCTGACTCCAAATCCAGTGTAGTCTCCTTGGACTGAAAGATCATCTCCATATTTGATAGGATTGGAACAGACTAAACTTGTGATTTCATTGGTACTGGGAAATCCCAAGTAAAGAAATTCTCACCTTTGCTGAAACTTAGTCTTCAACAGTTGCCTGGAGCAGAATGAGTTCAGAAAAACCTGGACAGACTTACATTAACTGATGTAAGTGAACAGATAAAGCTGAACAACACCAAGAGAACATTGTACATGGTAACAGCAATATTGTACAATGAAGAATGGTGAATGACTAAGATATTCTCAGCAATATAATGATCCAAGATGATCCCAAAGGACTCATGATGAAGTATGTTATCCATCTCCAGAGAAGTAACTGATATTGTCTGAACACAGATTAAAGCATGAAATTTTTGTTTTCTTTAATTCATTTTTAAAATACAAATCTTGTACAAAAGGATAAATATGAAAATGTTTTACATGATTGTTCATGTATAGACTATAGTAGATTGCTTGCTATCTCAGGGAGGAAAGGATAGTATCTGGAACTCAAAGTTTTTTTTTAGTTTAAAAAATTAGTTTAACATATGATTGGGGGAAAATAAAATATTACTTTTTAAAAGTGTTTGCCTAGAGCACTGAGAGAGGTCAAGTAACTTTTTAAGAATCACACAGACAAGTAAATGTCTAGAAGAGAGCCCCCACCCCTAATTAAGACCTTCATCGATTCTCACCTTAATTATGGTGGTACCTCCTATTTGGTCTCCCTGGATCTAGTGTCTCTTTTCTCCAAGCCACCCTCTATACCAGTAATGTCCAGCTCAAATAGAAATGTGAACCACTAAACTCAGTTACACATTGACTTCCAAATTGCATTTTCCTCTGGTTTGGGCTAACCTACTAGGGGACACAAACAGCCTGATGCTGCTGCTCTACAAACATAACTGCCAGTTGTGCCCTAAAACACACTGTGATGTTACTCATTCACTCAAGAAAATCCAGTAACTCCTTATTGACCACAGGATAAGAGGGAAACTCCTTTGTATAGCATTAAAAGTCCTTCATGCTCTGATTCCAGCCTAGCTTTCCAGGTGATTTCACATCACCCATCTTCATGTACTTTTTATTCAGTCAAATTAGCATCCAAGCAGTGATTCTTCATATACATTATTCCTCTGTATGCCTTTGCACATCCTAAGTCCCTTGTTTGAAAGGCTTTCTTCCTCACCTCTGTCTTGTATAATCCTTTTGTTGTTGTTGCTATGACTGTTGTTTGCTATTATTCAGTCTATTTCAGTTATGTCCAATTCTTCATTACCCCATTTGGGGTTTTCTTGGCAAAGATACTGGAGTGGTTGGCCATATCCTTCTCCAGCTCATTTTATAGATGAAGAAACATGGGAAAACAGGGTTAAGTGACTTACCCAGGACCACATAGTTATTAAATGTTTGAGGTCAAATTTGAACTCATGAAGATGAATCTTCCTGACTCTAGGCCCTGTGCTTTATCCATGTATCATTCCTTGTTTCCTTAAAAACACAGCTTACATCCTATTTCATAATGGAGGCCCTTCCTGATCTTCCTAATTTTTAGTGCTTCTCTAACTCATCTCCCCCAATTTTCTTGTATTTACTAGATTATATAATTATCTCACTTTTTGAGAGAAAGGACATGGCACATTAGCAGATACTCAGTCAAATTCATCTTAAATTAAACTGAGTCACCAAACAATGGGCTAAATGGAGAGAAGTTTCTGGTGGAATTCTGCACAATATTGTTTTCCTTGAGAGTGGAATGAATGCTTGATTTGGAATCAGGAGCCTGAAATTACAGTTCCTGTTCTCTTACCTGATTATTACCTAGGGTACCTTAAGCACTTAATGGCTCTGAATCTCAATTTCCTCATTTATAAAGGAAGAAAGAAGACTAGATAACTTCTCAGTTCCCATTTATTTCTAGATCCCTTCTTGTGACCTTGATCACTGGGATTTGAAGTTAACTCACAATTATAGACATTAGCTAAAGTTTTTTACTTAGGAAGGTTATGGGAACTGTGTATTAAGTCAACTCAAAATCTTTGTTCCACTATACACTGTCTTATCAGGGGCAAATGAAAACTAAAAGAAAATGTTGACTTCTTTTAAAGGTTCCAAACAATAATCTTTGAGGTAACTGAGATAAAGCATTAAAGTCTAAATGGAAAGGATAGCTGTGATAACTCCTCTATATCTTCCTTTGCAACACATTGAGATTCAGGTTGGACAGCTCTTTACTAGTGACTTCAAATTCTATTCAGTTCAAGCCAAAAGAAAAGCCTAGTTGCAAGTTTTCAAAGCTTCCACTAAAAAAAGAGACTGATTTTTTTTTTTGTTTCATTGAATTCATCCATTCATGATTAATTGGTTAGTTAAACACTTCTAGTTTCATGAACAGCTGGGAATTCCTCCAGCTGTCAGTAACTTTAGCAAAGATTCAAATCTCCCATTATTATATATGGAAATAGAGTTGCTGTTTCCCTTTAACTAATCAGAATTGAACGATGACATGTCCTGCTATTGGCTGATAACTGCAGGGTTTATAGAAATTCTCTTGCCTCGTTTAGCTATTGGGTTACTGTGAGGTCTGCCAAAACAGGGCATGTTCCAGGTACCTCTTGTTCTCTGCTGTTAAGAGGGAGTGGGTGGGAGGTGGGGGGAGGAATCCATTTAGAACTCATAAATTGGTGAAGCTCAATGCAGATATTTCCATTTAATGATAATAACAACTGTTTTTGTCTGGTTTCTGCCAATTCAAAAATAATTGAAATAGAGAATAAACTATTGGTTTCAAAATGTATCTAGTTCAAGATATAGTTACATTGATATAACAAAAAGCTATAACAACAGCAAGAGTAGAGGGGAGCTGTATAAAAAAAATGGCAATCAAGTAGAGAGCTATTTTAAAATATTGTGTGACCTAATTTGAGGGGAAAAAGAAAGAAAGAAAAGGAGAATGCTTTTTACTTTTCCTCTGGTTCTATAATCAAATAATGAAGCAGTAATATTTTCTAGCTCATTTTGTATCTGTGCCATGTAGCATGCATTAGAATGCACTCTGGGCCACTATAATTAAATGCTGAACAGATTTAAAGAAAGACTTGAAGAAATCACATCACAGCAAAAGTCAAGGTCCAATGTCTATGCAAATAGCCTTCTTCACATAAAAAGGTATATTATACTAACCTGTTGCTTTCCCCCCTGCTGTCAAAATCAATAATACAACGTATTTGCCTATTAGCAGTTTCTTTGCCACACATTGATGTGGCATAAATTGTGCCTTCCTATCTTCCAAAATAAAGATGTACTCTCCAATGGGAACTTATTTCACTCAGGCTAAAATATAATTTTATGTCTGCATCAGGAAAGAATAATGAATAAATTGATTAATTTGAGCCTCTTGTCAAATTATTAATTAATTTAGTATAATCATTAATTACTAATTAATTAATAGACAATGTTTTTATTAGTGTTGAAAGCACCTATAAGTAGATGATAATATAATCAATGTTCCTTCAATTATATTCCACAAATCTCATATTGCCTGGAACCCGGTATATACTCTGGAATATGCTCAGATCTTTGTTCTAAAGTTAGGATTATTCTTCATATCATCTGCATGTCACATCACACATGGTCAAAAGGGAATAATAATTAGGAAAGACTGGGGATTGAAAAAACTATGAGGTAAACTAAAGCAAAGGAGTAAGATACTCATATATATATATATATACACATGCATGCATCTACACTAAAGGTACATGTGTATGTCTACCTATTATATACATGTGTATTGTTACATTATATAAATTTGTACATATTAATTATACACATAGATATATGTATGCTATTTCTGTGTGTGCATACACATATCTTAGCTCCAGCTCACTTACAATTCATTTTTTCAATTCCTAGCTCTTCTTGATAGCTTTCCTTTCACACAAACATATGTATATTATATACATATGTGTATGTATGTTATACACATACATAGCATATTTGTATACTGTAGCATATTATACATATACACAATATATGTATAATATTATGCATCAGGAGCCAATTTGAACAATTCAGAAAAAAAACTTATAAAGTACTTACTATGTACAGTGAATACAAAGAAATACAATATGAAGTTCTTGCCCTTGGGGACCTCAAATTCAGTTGGGAGATACAATGCTTATCATAAATGTGATCCATAGCCCAATTCCCCCTAAATATGTATATGGATGTATATGGAACAGCTTTGATTCGGGGGTTTTGATCCACAGGACAATTAGAAGCTGCTCATTTGGAGTCAGAACATTTGATCACTAGACAGCAGGGATAGGAAAGGGGAAAAGTTGTAAATTGTAGAAAGCTAGAGCAGATTCCAAAAACTACTCAGAGATTGAGAGGGCATGTGAAACTCCCAGGGAAGCATGCGTCAGAACAGAACAGAATAGTCATTCTGACAGCAGTGAGACAGCAGGTAACCATGATCAGGAACAGGGTAGGGAATCAATAATCCATTGCCACAGAAGTAAGACAAGTCTCCAGCAATTAGAGCATGACAATTCAGGGGCAAATTTTGTTTTCTCTGGGAACTGTTTTTATATTTTCTATCTGGTTAAGGAACTGTTGTCAAGGTTTGAGTGAGGTAGATCCACAGGTGTGAAATAAGAAATAATAGACCTGGTTGTAAGTTCTGGGAAAATGGACACAAGTTAGTCCA
This sequence comes from Myrmecobius fasciatus, assembly GCA_023553655.1. Taxonomy (NCBI): domain Eukaryota; kingdom Metazoa; phylum Chordata; class Mammalia; order Dasyuromorphia; family Myrmecobiidae; genus Myrmecobius; species Myrmecobius fasciatus. The sequence goes on from JAJPUD010000839.1 coordinate 306,451, forward strand.
AAAGTTGACTAAAGAGAAGGGGTGATAAGTAGTTTTCTCAAAATTATAAGGAATTATATTGAATTTGTCCATAATTTTTATATGATTCATATGCTAACTCTTCAGACTTTAGTCATAACACACCTCCCTGTTCCCACAAAGATGAAGAACTTGAAGATTTTCATGTATTATGTCATCTGATCTTCACAAAACCTGAGAGGTAAATAATGCAATAATTCACTAATGCTTTCAACTACTTACTCCATATGAGTAATTAACTCACCATAGTAAAGAAACATGCCTAATTAACAAAACCTGTTAATTACTTTAGTAAACCACACTTTAAATGATGTGGATGAGAAGCTTTGCTATAATCACCTCTATGCTGTTTTGTATTTGTCATGGCCCAAGTCTACAACCCCTTATTATTCACCAATGAACATCAGTAGATTGATTTTGTGGATATTTTTGTTTATTTTCTTTTGAAATGTTTTTGTTTGATTTTTTGATCAATAGTTTTTTTTTTTGTACACAGCTCTCAGAAAGTCATTCCTTATAACAAAGAAGTTAATAGTTTTATTTTCAGCAAGATGGTTTATGTTCTCACTATGACCCATAACCATGCTTCCCCTCTTCCACCCCCCCCCATTTCTATCCAGCCGAAATTCACTTCCTTCATGGAGGTCCCTCCTTCCTTTCTTCCTTCCCTCCCTTTACTTCAATGATCTCTGGTGGAATGAAAGAATACCTTCTCACGAAAGTTTAAAGATCTCTGAAATAGCAAATAGCAAATATTCATTCAAACATTTAGAAAGAAGGCTCCACATTCAAATAGTAATATAAAAATGTTTGGAAAAAACACTGGTTCTAGAATCACAGAATTATAGCATGAGGGCTGGAAATCAAATCCAATGCCTTCAGTTTATAAATAAGGAGACAGGGCCTAGGAAGGTGAAATGAATTAACTGCCAGGGTCACACAGCTAATAATGATCTGAGGCAGAATTTCAATACAGAATGTTTTCATTCATATCCAATGCCCCAATCACTGTGTTATGCTGTCTATATAAAAATGTCTTGTGAAGTTTTTAAAATAGCAAAGAATCAAAGCTATAGCCCTATGAGTTTTGCAAAGGCCCTATAAGTATGGATGCAGGAAACATTTTTAATCCTTGCTGATACAAAATGTTGTTTTGTTTCAAATGGGAGATTATTAAACCTTTGTATATAGAATCTTAAAGGCAATACTACTTCCTTCCATGGTTCCATCTTTCTAGTCTCTAGTGAAACAGCAGAACTTGGAGAAAGGAGATTGGAAAACATAAGGCCAATCTTGGCTTTGACATGATTTCCTTTCACAAATAGTTGCTCCCTTCTCCACTCAAAAAGTACTCAAGCAGATAATAAAATAAGCATCTAAACCAAAGGGGAAAAAAGTCAAAATGACATGTCTTAATGTAGATGCACAATGCACACTTGGTTTGAAATGAAAATGCCAGGAACAGCTTAATTCCTGGCCAGTGACGCTTTTCCACGTCTAAAATTTTTGTTGTTGTTTAAGAAAAGTGGAATATTTATGTGGAGTCTTGATATTGTCATCATTAGTAATAAACAATGGATGAAGTACTGTGCTAAATAATGTGGCTCCACTAGAAATAGGAAAGTGAGTAGATGACTATCAGTTGGGGAATGAATGATTAAATTATGGTACCTGAATGGAACAGAATATTATTGTTCCATAAGAAACAATGAGCAGGCTAGCAGGCTGTTTTCAGAAAAGCCCAGAAAGACTTACATGAACTGATGCTGAGTGAAATGAGCAGAATCAATAGGGTGTTGTACATGACAACAAAATCAACTGTGATGAATTTGGCTTTTTTTTTCAGCCATGAAGTGATTCAAGGCAATTCCAGTAGACTTGTGATGAAAAAAGTCATCTGCATTCAGAAAGAACTATGGAGACTGAATGTGAATCAAAGCACAGAATTTTCACCCCTTTATTGTCATTGTTAACTTTTTCTTTCTCATGTTTTTTTTTAATCTGATTTTTTTCTTGTTCATCATGATGAATATGGAAATATGTTTAGAGGAATTGCACACATTTAATCTATGTTAGATTGATTGCTGTCTTTGGGAGGAGGTGGGGGAAAGAGGAGAAAAATTTGGAATGCAAGGTTTTGCAAAGATGAATGTTGAAAATAATATTTACATGTATTTGGAAAAATAAAATACTCTTAGTTTAAAAAAATAATGTGGCCTCAAATACGTATCAGACGTTTTCTGTCCTTGATGGATTTATGATTCAGGTAGGAACACAGGACAAGTAAATAGAAAAAGAAGTAAAAATATAAGGTGAGGGAGCATTGGCTAACTGGCAAAGAAGTGGTATGGATAGTAATGCTACAGACTTCAAAAGAGTAACACATCATTAAGAGATATAGTTATGAGAGAAGAATTGTGAGAGAAAGAAAGACGTGACATGAGCCATAAAGTACAGGGACATACGAGGAAGGACAGGGCATTTCAGAAAAGGAAAAAATGAAATGAGCAAAAGCATGGAGTTAGGACAAATGATCATTGGATCATTAGAATTAGTTTTGGAAGGGACGTTCCAGATCACATATCCTGCTCATTTTACATATCAGCAATCTGGGGGCAGCTAGGTGGAGCAGTAGATGGAGTACCAGCCTTGGAGTCAGGAGTATCTGGGTTCAAATCCAAATTGAGACACTTAATACTTGCTAGTTGTGTAAGCAAATCACTGAGTCCCAATTACCTTACCAAAAAAGAAAGAAAGAAAGAAAGAAAGAAAATAATGTTGGAGAGCTGAAGCCACAGTAGTTAAATGGAACACATACATAGTGAGTGGTAGAACAGTAATTCAGACCCAAGATATCTGACTTCAAATCCAATAACAATTCTACAACACCATTAGCTAGTCTAACCACCCCACTTAGCAGATAAGGAAATTTAGGCTCAGAAAAATTAAAGGACTTGCCCACACAGACTGACATCATTTGTCAGAGTCAGGATTTGAATCCTGTTGCATTGTCTCCAAATCTACTTCTTTCTACTACATCATTTGTGTCAAATGAGGAAATAGTGTAAAACAATATGGTCTATTTTTTTCTATATGTGGCTCTTCTTTTTTTGTGAAATAATCTTGAGTCCCATAATTCATTATGAAGGTTCCACCTTTATCCAGTAACCTTTAATTTCCATTCAGTACTCAGTTCTCTTACCCTGGTACTTGATTTGCAAACCACAAATCAGAGACAGACAATACAAATCCTTTTAGAAGACATATTTACTTTTCTTCTTTCAAATAATGACAATACATAATAAGAAAAAAATAGCTTCAGATACAAACTAAATATCTCAGATGCTCTTCCACAATTAATCTACCCCAAGAATGATAGCCTGAGAATTTTCTATCAATGAATTTGTCAGGTATGAATGTTCATTCATATGGGCTAAGAATATTTCCATTAGGTCAATCTATATATTCTAACTGGAAAATACAGAGGACAAGTAGGGTTAATTGGCAGAGAAGAAAGCAAATCATAAAGAAAAATGCTCTAAGTTGGTTTCTCGAAGTGGTACACGTGTTGATCAAAACAAGTGCTTGATCTTTTTAATGACATTGCCATGCTTTTCTTTTGAAATATAGCCTGACATTGAGTTAGAAATAGAGCCACAGGAGGAAATTCAAGATGAAAAGAGCATCCAATAGTCTCTCTCTCTCTCTCTCTCTCTCTCTCTCTGTGTGTGTGTGTGTGTGTGTGTGTGTGTGTGAGAGAGAGAGAGAGAGAGAGAGAGAGAGAGAGAGAGAGAGAGAGAGAGAGAGAGAGAGGAAAAGCATAAAAGAGACTAGAAGGAAATCTAACTTTGAAGTGACTGTTCGATAGAAGATACGAAAAATAAAAGTCTCTCCAGACACCAAAGGCACTTAAAAAAGAAAAGAGGATTTCATTTGTTATGTGTTTTAGAGACTTATAAAATTATTGGGAAACTCTGGGAAGAAAAGAAAAGTGATGATCGTGATTGCTTTGGAAAATATGCAGGTTTATGACATAGAGTTATAGCCATTAGAATATTTTTGTGGAAAAGAAAAAGTCAACTTTATGTTTAGTGTCTATGATAAAGAGAAAATAACTTTATTTTGAATAAAGAAACAATTCAAAAAGTCACTGAGATACCTGAATATAATAGATGCCCAAACTGTAGGAACTATAAGATTCTTCCCAGTTTCCTTAGCCCAATACAGTCATCACTAAAGAAGAGCTCTAGGTTCCATAAATGAAGTAAAACAGAAAACCAAAAACAGAGACAGAAGAGTTACAAATGATAAAGATGTTAAAAAGACATAAACAGCAGCTAAAAAGGTATGATTATTTATTCATTCATTCAACAAATATTTATTTAGCATTTATCACAAGTGAGCCACTATAGTAGATATTGTTAAAGATACAAAGATGAAAGTGAAAACTTTGGTTAAGATCAGTGCAAATATATAATATGGTGAGTTCACATAGAGGCAAAATCAAAATTTCCTGAGACAGTTATATAACCTCTGTGAGGATAGGAGCTGGGTTTTTTTGTCTTCGTGGAACCAGCACCTAACATAGTGCTGGGCACACAGTGGGTGCTTCACAAATGTTTGATTGAATACTTACTGCAACCTGGAGGGATCACAGAAGATTTTGTTGAAGAAATGACATGAGGGGCAGTTTATTAATATCTTTCAAGTATCTGATGGTAATCAGTGAGAATGAAGAAGAGGTTGTTATTTCAGCATAGAATATCTCTCCCATTAAACTATGACCTCTTTGAGAACAGAATATCTTTAAACTTTCTTTGAATCCTCAGGATTAAACACAGTGACTGGTTCACAGGAGGAACTTAATAAATGTTTACTAACTGAATGATAAAATAGTAGAATTTCCTGACTGTGAAGGCTGTCAGACACTCCAATTGGTTTCTGAGGAAGCTTATGGAACTGTATGCTCTAGGGGTCTTTGCAAAGACGTATCTTTGTGTAATGACATAAGGATGTTTCTTGTCTACATGAGGGGATTGATTGATTGGAGTTCCTTCTATCTGTATATATATATATGTATATATATACATATACATATGTATATATATACATATATATATATATACCTACATATGAAAATGGGTATAGGAATTATGGAGAGCAGAATTATATTTTAATAAATTTTTTATTCTATTCATATTCAAAAAAGGATCAAAAGGATCTTTTTAGAGACAATTGGGAAAAATACCTAGACAAGTAGAAAGGAACATGGATTTAAAAAAAGCAATTAGAGAGAAATGTGGGGAAAAGAGAATTCTGAATAAGTTTTCAAATTAACTTGTTCATATTTTAAAAATTGCCTTTCTGCTATTCAATGCTGAAGTAAGTCAATTCAATTCAAACAATAGTTATTAAGTGCCTACATTTGGAATATATAAGATATTGGAGTAAGGCGAAAGAGATCAAAGATGTTAAAATTATCTCAGGCTTTATCAATACCAAAAAAGGTAAGTGAAAGACTATAACAACTCCCAATTTACATTCCTACTCTCCTGCCTATACAATAACTTAATAAGAGTTAGATAAATTGATAACATTTGATGAAGATATTAGTAGGGAATAAATAGACTTTCCCAAGTTACATTCAATAATGGGCCACATCATTTTCATCTCACAATTAACTGAAATATGTAGAGATATTAGAACCTACTTTGATCATTTGCTGATTATAAAAATAAGCATTTGATACAACCCAACAAAGGCCAGATAGGTGGCACAGTGGATAGGGGACTGAGGGTGGAGTCAAGAGATCCTGAGTTCAAGTTCAACCTCAGGTGCTTCTAATTGTGTGACATTAGTCAAGTCATTTAACTCTGTTTGCCTTAGTTTCCTCATTTGCAAAACAAGCCGGACAAAGAAATGGCAGACCACACCAGTATCTGCCAAGAAAACCTCAAAAAGGAATCACAAAGTCAGAAATGACTAAAAAATGACTAAACAACAAAACAATGGAGCAAGACACTTCTTTCACAAGATGTTACCCATCCCTACATCAAAATCAGTTAGGATTCCTTGAAAGAACAGATATAACCCATGAGCCCTAATAATGAAAATAGGCATGAGACAAAGAGGTTTGTTCACCAAAGATGTTTTTCACAGTAAGAGGACAAAGTACAATCCACAGGATGGATTTCCTGTGAACACTGACATCAGTCCTTCAGAAGATTTTATTTGCTTATGATGTATTGCTTATTGCACCAAGGCTCAGAACATTACAGAGCTCCATGAAGAGATCTGCAGTTACTCAAAGGAGCTTAGACTATTCATACAAACAGGAAAGATTAATTGGATGGAAAGTATATGTTGACTAGATTGCAATTTGTATTTGGATAGGCAGTCTATTGAGTTTAGTCAGCAAACTATATATTTGGGACAGACTACAGAAAGGGAACAATGAGCTGGACCCAGAGTTCAAAAGGAAGAGAGAATGAGTTGGATAGAAATTGCAAAGCTCTTTTGCCAACTAAAAGTTTTCATATTTTCATATACTGCCATTTATTGGTGTTAGTTTTATGGCAGTAAAATGGGGGACAGCATTATCTCTGAAACTTTAGAAAAATATCTCAGAGGACCAGGGAAAGACATATAGGAGGTTATAAATGGGTTGTAGTGTAAAACCAATGAGTAATTCTGAAGGAGAAGAGTAAAAGACATCATCAAACAAGTGTATGACAAGAGAAAAAGATGAGCTGGCCATGTGACAGGTTGTTGTTTAGTTGTATCCAATTCCTTATGGTCCTATTTGGAGTTTTCTTGGCAAAGATACTGGAATGGTTTGCCATTTCCTTCTCCAGCTTATTTTACAGAGAAGAAACTGGGCAAATAGTGTTAATTGACTTGTCCAGGGGCACATAGCTAGTAAGTGTATGAGGCCTGATTTGAATTCAGGAAAATCAGGACTTCAGATCTAGCACTTTATCCACTATATCAACTAGCTACTCTCATGTGCAGGATCAGAATATGAAAGGTGGACAACCAGAGAGTTCCACTGGTCCTCTTGTGATATTGAGAGAATAATGGAAGACCTTCAGCACATTGGATGGACCAACCTGGTTCAAGCTTTTGGGAGAACATGGACAAGAGATTCACAAGATGGGCAACCATGGATGGATGGATCATTATCCTGAAGGGATGAGATCATAGTTTCATTTCAGTATTTAAATAGAATGCAGAAGGTAATTTGCTAGGCTTTCTTTCTTTCATTCTTTCTTCAGAGTATTTGGGATATATTGTTTCCCCTCTGTGTTCTCTTGGCACTATCTCTATGGAGTATTAGTAATAGCTATAAAAATAAACAAATAATTTATAACAAGTAATTATAACACCTCAGAAAGTAAGGTAGCTATTAAATTAGACCAATTTATTTAGCTCTTATCTTAAGACAAAGAAAAAATGGAAATGCCCTTATAGCTAAAGTAAGACTAAAATTTTTCTGCTTAACATATTTTCCTGAGATAAAAGACAAGAATTTATCATTAATCAACATTCAATGTTATAAGTGGGGCTAATACAGGTAGTTGACAAGGCTGCATAGGATTCAAATAAGAATTAACTTAGGGAAATGAGAGTGGTATTGAAAGGGCTAATATTTGGGAAGGCATAGTTTCCCCCAACCTTCCAAGGAGTATGTTAGCCATAGACTGGCCAACTCCTCCCCCTAATTATATCTCTAGGCCTCTACTCCTTAGAATGGGGCCTCCTGGGTATAGCCTTTCCTCACTCCTACTTTGGATTTTCCCCCAAATAGGCCTGCTGGCCTGATGTCATAAATCCCTTTATCAAGATGCTACCATCAGTTCAGAATCAGCAGAGGATACAAAGAATAAAAGGTATCATGTACAAGCTTCCTCTCTACTGTATTCCATCAGTGGAATATGCAATTCTTGTCATTTCCAATCCCTATCCTAGTTTCTTTCCACCATTCTCTCTATAACCTTCCTCTACTATAAACAAACTTCTCTTGATCCCATATACCTTTCACCCTGGGTTTCTCATGAAGACATTACAAGTGTTGCTTTGGTGCATAGTAGTACAGGGCTGATTGTTTCTTCTCCCATACTCCATTACACCCAAGGCCAAGAAAAGGAATTGCATGAATAGCTTCCCAATGTCACTTTCAAACCTCCACCAGCTACAATCTGTCAGCATATAGTACCTTGTTCACAGTAATCAAAGCCTAGCTCCTTCAGAAGTCTTCAACTTCAAATTCCAGTGACCTCTCTTTTAGGTCTAACTCAATTTTGACCCTTAGTGACCATCAAATGTTAACCTTCTCTTCAATTAATTGTCTCAGATGGCAGAATTCCAGATTATGGCTCAGTAGAGAATCATAGTATTTAGAGAGCTCCTCAAAGTTATCAAATGCATCTTCCTTATCTTATTAATGGATGCTGAGTTCCAAAAAAATGAACTGACTTACCTATGGAAATATATCTAGTAAGAACTGGAAGATTCAAATCTAAGGCATGTACTATACCTTCCTTTAGGTCAGCAAATCGGATTTATTATTACTAAGTTTCCAATTTCAGCAGCTAGGTGGCACAGTTGAGCAACCACTGGACCTGGAGTCAGGAAGACTCCACTTCCTGAGTTCAAGTTTGACTTCAGCCCTTAATGAGTTGTACAACATTAGACAAAGCCACTTAACTCTGTTTGCCTCATTTTCCTCATCTGAAAATAAGTTGGAAAAAGAAATGGCAAACCACACAAGAAAATCCCAAATGAGTCATGTAGAGTTGGACATAACTGAAATTCCCAAATTGGGTCATGGAGATTCGGACACAACTGAAAAACAAATGAACAACAAAATTACACTGTACTCTTAGCAGATGCTAAGGTAATAATTGTTCATTCATATATATATATTTTGCTGAGGCAATTGGGGTTAAGTGACTTGCCCAGGGTCACACAGCTAGGAAATGTTAAGTGTCTGAGGCCAAATTTGAACTCAGGTCTTCCTGACTTCAGGGCTGATGCTCTATCCACTGCGCCATCTAGTTGCCCCTCATTCACAAATTTAAAGGACTATCTAGAACCAACATAGGAAGCCAAAATACTAAATAAAGTCTTGCTTAACCTAACTATAGGATTTCAAGTAGAGTTACCAGATTTTTGTACTGCTGCAACATGAGGCAATTTAACCATGGTCTTAGACTCATCAGCTCTCCTTAATGAGCAGCTAATTTCTACAAAAGATAAATACATAATTAAGTAGATATTTTTAGAAACATGTTTGCATTTGTCTGATTATTGAGAAAACTACTTACCAGCTGGTAGGCTACATCTTCCCTTTTTTAAAGCAGATGCTTTAGTAAGGAGTTAGCTAGGACACAGGAATAATAATGATATTGATGCCAACAAATGTTCACAGATATTTATCATGCCAGGATAATGATTACACACCCCACTTGAATCTTCAGGGATAGATAGTTATCTGCTATGGAAAAATGAAAAATTAAGGCTAAAAAATACAGTTGCCTCCAGTTTGAATTTTGACAAAAAGAGAAAAATTGTATTTGGTTGGGCTTCAGTGGACAAAATTTGGCAAATATTGGAGGTAGAGATGGGAGAAAGTGACTACCTGAGAGTATCTTTGAGCAAACTATAGAGACCTAAAATGCCTTTTTAGTCTGGATGACAACCAAAACATGCCCTTGAATGACTATGCAAAGCAGAGCTCAACTCTTAACCAACTCATTCTCCCTCCTGCTGATGAAACAAAAAAAAAGTCAGTCACAAAGTCATTTTGCAATGAATTGTGATTTCAGAATTAAATGCCTTGTAATTAGTTTCTTCTATATGTTTGGTAATCTTATTAAGACAACTCATTAGGTGTCACAGCAATTTGGAAATTACTAGGTATCAGAACATGTTTTTCCTTGGTGAATAACTATTAGGAAATAGACCAATTGTTCCAAGACTACATTTTATGCTCCTTTTAAAAATTTTGTTAAGTTTATTATTGCCTTAACCAGATATCCATAAATCCAACTTGATTTGAAACTTAGTACAAAATTTATTTTAAAAAATTAGTGTGAAAATGAAACTAAATTTCAGATAACTTGGGTGTAAATTATTTTTAAAGTGCTAAGTAGTTATGAAGGTACCCACTATTAGAATTTGGAGCCACTTTAGGATTCTATCATGTCCCAACTTCACACTAGGTTAGTTTCAAAAGTTGAAATACCTTTATAAGATTAATCAATCAAACAATGATAGGAAAGAATGAAATATATTTAAGGAAAAGCAAATACCCCATCAGGCTGAAGCATAAGTTGTGTGAAAGAGGTTGGAAAAGCAGGGTGAAGTTAAATTGTGAATAGCATTTAATACCAGACTAAAGAATATAGGTAATGAATGGTAAGACACTTCATATGTTCAAGAAGCTGCTGATAACATGATTCTATTTTTTTCTCCCCAAAAGATTAATCTAGAATTTGTATGTTAAATTAATTGAAGACGGAAGGCAGGCAGACTAAGTTAGACTATTATGGAAATATTCTAGTCAAGAGGCAATGAAGATCTAAACTAGGTGGTAACAGTGGAAACATAGAGAAGGGAATAAATTTGAGGGTCATTTTAGAGGTAGAATCTGCAAATCTGAACAACTTAAAGGTTAAGAGACAAGGGAGAGGGAGGAATCAAAAACAAGTGTTAAGTTTTCAGCTTTAATGAATTGGGATAAAGGAGAATCAGGAAGAAGCACAGATTTCTGATATAAAATAATGTCTCCAGCTGAGGTTGATGTGTTGGTGGGACATAAAGGAAAGATGTCCATAGGCAGCAGCAAATAGTAATTGAGAATTTGGGAGAGAGGTTAGGGCTGAAAATACACACACACACACACACACACACACACACACCCACACACACACACACTCTCTCTCTCTCTCTCTCTCTCTCTCTCTCTCTCTCTCTCTCTCTC
>JAJPUD010000839.1:317462-342026 GCA_023553655.1 Myrmecobius fasciatus
CTCTCTCTCTCTCTCTCTCTCTCTCTCTCTCTCTCTCTCTCTCTCTCTCCCACCACCAAAAGATTTGGGATGATAGTTGAACCAGGAAGATGGAGGAAAGCTTTCTAAAAGAGAAAATGGAGGGGAAAAAAGAAAATGAAGGACAAAACCTTGGGAAATGCTTACCTACATTTATGAAGTTGTAGAAGAAAGAACAGCAAAAGATGCAGAACGTTGTCCAGAATAGTAGAAGACTATTAAAGTACAAAATCAGGAGAAGAGAGAATCTCAGAAAAGAAAGGGACAGCCAACAATATTGAAAAACACCTAGGCTAAGAGAACAAGAGGCTTCATGTTGTTAAGATCCTTCTCTTTGTGACCAATGTTATGCATCTGTTCTACTTCTTTTGTTCCCTTGATTCCTATGGATCCCTGAGTTAAATATTTTAGGACCAGAGCATCTTTATCTACTTTCCAGTATAATGTTGCTTATCTAGTCTTTAACTCAATGGCTGCAACCACCTGTGGTCCTAACAACCATTCTGATTCTCCTGGCCAAAATGCTTATTATGAGTTAACATAAAAGACTGCTTAGGGATTGGCTTAGATTTGCTTCCAGCCTTTAATTACAGGAACTAAATAAGATATGTCCTGAAAGAAGGACTTCCTCACCACAGCTAAAATAATATCAATATATAACTGGGAAAATTGCTTCTTAGTCAAGTCAGCAAAATTATAAATCATGCAAGGGATACCAGATAAAATTTCCTACTCATCCCCAAAATAATGAATTTTCTTGTTTTTTTTGTATCTGAGTTACCTAGCTAATTTTCTTAGTTAAATATTTGATTTTGCTATGCAGACCAATCCATTGTGTAAAGATTTCAGTTTTTCCTACCTCCTAATTTAATTATTTTTCAAAATCCCTTTTCTCTCAGACTATAGGATGGGTAATGGTGGAACAAATGTTTTCATATTAAAAAAACAGAAATGATGACAGTTTGGTTAGATTGGGTAAATGAAATGGGAATAACAACATATAAGGAGGCTGGAAAGATAGATTGGGGTCAGTTTGTGGAGGGATTTAAAGGCCAGACAGAGTGTACATTTTATCCCACAGGTAACAGGGAGCCACTGGAGCTTGTTGAATGGGCCAATAGTGACATTATCATACCTGCATGTATTGAAAAAGGTGAGACAATGAAAGAGAAGAGAATTTCCTAGGTGGAATTCACGTAGAAGATGGCTGACTTCTGTATAGGTGTGCTAGATTCCTTTTGAGTATAGGTTAAATTAGAAGGTCACTGAGCTCACTTTCAAATCTCTTGTGTGATACCAGCTGATCTTAAAATTCCTTTCCAGCTCTAAATATATGATCTTATTTGATTTGTTTGATAACTGAAAAATAACTGCAGATTTCTGAGCAGAAGAATGACCATCAGAGCTCTGCTTATGTAAGCATAAAAGAGATATTGGAGGATGGAGAAACAGAAGGTTGATACCTACTATAATAGCTAAGATAGGATACATATGAGGGCAGTAAGAGCATAAAAGGCTAAGGTTGCAAGAGATGTTATTGAGGCAGAAACGATAAGGCTTGGTGAAATGGTTGGTGAGGAAGAGGAAAGAGTCAAAGATTATTCATAAATTATGAGTGAGTGAAAACTCAAAATGGGGAATAGTGATGCCATTTAGCTAAATAAGGACTTTCTCTGGAGAAAGAATTGGTGATCAAACCCATATAATAGTATTATATAAGGTTGGGGAAGAAAGTTTTTTTGTGGATAAGAAGGATGATGGCTGACGATGGTGGTAGTAATGGTGAAGATACTGGACATAATGAAACATTAATTTCACATAATATAGCAGACTTTATGAGCACAATACCCATCATTTAAATGGAAGTAATTAACCTGGGGTCTGTTTTTTTTAATCCAGCAATATTTCATTATGTGATTTGTAATCCCATATTTCTTTTATGCATTTAAAATATTATTATGAGAAGTCCATAGGCTTCATCAGCTTGCCAGATAGTTCCATGACAAAAAAATTAAGAATTCCCAATATAAAGAAATGCACATTGGTAGATAACATGTATATGTGTATATAAACATATACATGTATATCTGCATATAATATACTGCCAATGTGTTTATGTATGTGTGTGTATGATATACTGCCAATGTGATTTTACACACATACACACACACACATCTAGGAGAATGTTGAATGTACTTATTCAGCTATGTGCATTCCTGTTTCAAAGGAAGCACTCTGAATGGGATCCTAGTGAGACTTGGAAGGTTCCCAACATCAAGGGCATAAGAAAGAGACAATCAATGAATGACTGGCTTGGAACAGAAGCACAGAATAAATTTTTCATTTCTTTTCTTCTGTCACTCCATTCCTCAGATCTTGAAAACATTAGAGACCCTGAAGCCTCACTATAATAGCACTCTTAGGGTCTATACTTTGAGACTTGGTTACAGGAAACTATATTTTAACAATATTGATCTGTTAACTCCTATTTGCATATAGTAGACCTCTGTTATTCCAAATTCCTTACTATAGTGCGCAGTATTATAGGCAGACTCCAGTATGCTATATAAGGGTTTTATTTTATTTTTTTAAATTTATAGTAAAAATAATTCCTTGTGTCTGGGTCATCCTTATATGGGTAGGCAGGGCAGTGGGGAAATCACAATATGAGGACTTCACAAATTAGATAGCACCATCGTCCTGAACAATAAAAGCAAAGAGTGGACCTAAATTCTGAGATGAGTTTTGGAGAAACCCTGTAGCTGGCTATCTACCTTTCCAATTCCAACTCCCAGCATATGAACTGATAATGGCAGTCCCTGGGGAGGTTTGTATGTGTAGTTCTATGTGTTCTCATTCATGCAACTCAAAAGATGGGAGAAATAGTGTCAGAGCCATAAAAACCTTAGGAGAAGATAAAACAACATAACCCAACCTTCTGAATAGAAGAGGTATTTCTTGGAATATTTTGGGATCCAGCCTTCTAGAGAAAGAAGGGGAATTTCTGGACAATTTTGCTTCTTGGAAAGAAAAGAATCTAGCATGTGACCTTGGAATTAAAGGAATAGCAAGGGACTGGGCCTTGACATAGAAGAACTAAAACTCAGATTTTGTCTTCTATTAGTACCATTAGTGAGTGATGGGAGGTGGGGTGGAGAAGGCTGTCCCAAATTCATTTTCCTTCTGGGGATATATAAACCCTTAGATTAGTATTATAGGGAAGATGGTCTTTATTGCTCCCTCTGGTGGAAGGTGAAACTTATTAAGTAGAGGGAAAGAATTGTACTGTTGTTAGAAAACTGAATCATCTATGCTATTTCACATTTTCAATGTCATGACATTTTCAATGTCCTATAACTGACACATATTATTACCTCAAATGCTTGCATAATAGTTAGAACCCTTTTACCCACATATGTGGAGACTTAGATAGTGGAAGAAGCAAACTGGGATCAAAGGAAGATGATTGGTTACAGATCCCTGGCCAACCCAAGATTATAGGCTGGAAATGAGGATACTACTTATTCATTTTCAAAGTTCCAGATGCTACTCACTTACAATATCCAGGGCAAGGAATGAAAGTTCATTATTCACAAAACTCTCCATGAAGAATCTTCCATTACTCAGGAAAATATAAGATCCTTGAGAATAAAAAATACACTTTTTCCTTTGTTCCCAACAGCAGTGCTTAATAAGTGTTTGCCGAAGAGGCTTGACAACTTTATTTTATTGTTCAGTGAGCAATGGAGCATAATTCATGTGCTATTTGAGAATTTGTGAGAAATATAGTCTGTTCCTTTGTTTTTCTTGAGATTTTAGAGATAATTATAGTCAGTGCTGCAAGGGACTTGAGAGACCATTTAATACAATTCAGTCATTTTGTAAATGAGGAAACTGAGGCTTGAGAGGCTATTGGTTTGCCTAAGATCATATGGGCAATAAAGAAGGAGAATTTGTACACATACTCTCTGACTCCAGAGTCCGGGTTCTTTTCATTATACAGTACAACATCACTGATTACACATCTAGATCAATTGCAACCGAATGATATAAAACCAAGCCTTTTTTTAAAAAATGTGCATAAGGTTCACTGTTGAAAACAAAAATGAAGAAAAATGTCACTGTTTATATTATAGTAGAATTTCACTAAGGTTTAGCATAATAAGACTGCGATACACTGTCATAACACATGCATTATCTATGTTCTATATGTGTATACATACAGACACATACACACACGCATATACGCGCACACACACACACACACACACACACACACACACACACACACACAATTTTACTCAGTTACAGAGCCAGAAACTAGGAGAGTTCTGCACATCAATTTACAAAGGGGCATTTAAGGACAAAGCATGATCAGTAATACTTGCATTTTTGGAATTAAGTCAGATCTTTGGGGACATAATATGAACTCACTGCATCTGATGATGGTCATATAGTAACCATTAAGGATAATGAGAACATAAATTAAGACTATATTGAACCTTTATCAGAACTTTAAGCATTGTTCCTTGATGTTCTGTTCTGCACTATCCTCACAATAATTATAAGCTCCAATATTTCTCCTCTTAAAAAAATTAGAGAAGATATACCAACATTGGCATTTGCTATTATTAGGAGGAAGAGTGGTTAGCTGCCTGATACAATGGAAAGAGCTGGGTTCAAGTTCTAACCGTGTTGTGTGTCGCTGAGTAAATCATTTAGATTCTATGAATCAGTTTCCTCATCTGCAAAGGTATGTGTGTGGGGACAATCAACACTATAGAACTGTTGTAAAGGTCAAATGAAATAATATATATTGAAATACTTTGCCAGTTTTAAAATGCAATAGAAACATGAGCAACGATTACATCATTTGTAAAGATTAATTAAGGCATTCCTGTGAAGCAATCTGAGAGCTTCTGAAAAGACATTGTGGCAAGGTTATTGCAAGGATTAAATGAGATGAAATATCATTTTGCAGTTTTTAAAGTAGCAGATAAATATAAGGTATTATTTTTATTCACAATGATATTGTTATCTTCTGTTGTCTCCCTACTCCATACCCAACCCCAAAGTAGCACTGACCTAGAGAAGGGAACATCTAAATTCAAATCCAGGTTCAAATGCTTACTAAGGGTTTGAACCTGGTCAGGTCACTTAATGGTTGCCTGCCTCAGTTTCCTCAACTTTAAAATTATCATACCCTTTTAACAGATGAGGAAACTGAGGCAAAGAAAGGTTAACTGACTTGCCCAAAGTCATATAGTTAATCTAAGACTAGATTTTAATTCAAGTGTTTTGGATTCCAGATCTAGTGCCTTAGTCACTGAGCTTTCTAGCTGCACTGGCTTTTGGGATACCCTGTATAAAAATGTGCTTTAAAGTTTGTACATGTATATATTTATATATGTATTTGTATATACATGCACACATGTACATGTACATATATCATATTATTTTAATACTGCTTCAATACATCATCATGAAATAAGTAGATGCATGTATCATCACATTATTAGAAATGGAGAAACTGAAGGGGAGAAAGATTAAGTAACCTGGTTATGATCCCATATATTGTCATCTATGACAAATAGAATCCAATTCAGACCTGCTGGTTTTCAGGCATTTCCTCTAAAAGTTAATGCTCCCATGAGTGGGAGAACTTGTATTTTCTTAAGAGGATTAGCATTGAGTAGACATCCCTGAAGCCTGGGTGGAGCAGACCAGACTTTGGATATGAAGTTGCATCATTCTGGGTTTGCTCCCAAAATACTCACCTAGAGAGTTGAGAGATAACAGAGAAGAAAATGACACTGAGTCACTGTGATGGTCACCACAGAGCAGTTTTTTTTTTTCTCCCGCACCCTAATTGCATCAGTGTATCCATGATCTCATCAATGTAGAATAATGCTTTCCAAAGGTACAGATACCAATTCATATAGGCTTTCTCACCTTATGCAACTTCAGTCCCTCTCTCCTACACAGAGATTAACTCCCAATACTGGATACCTTTCTGTAGGGCTGTTAACATTCTGTCAGTATTAGGTCCTTTTACCTTTGCTGCTTTTTTTTTTTTTTATTACTGACCTATCTCTTTCTGATTGTACATTTCACATATCTCAGTTCACTTTTTACAATAAAGTCATTGTTTGTTAAGATGCTGCAATTTATTTGTGTCTTACACATATCTATAATTTTGGTTTCACTAAAATTTCACTACATTTAAATGAAAATTTTCAGCTCTTCAAAATATATAATAGAAATTGGGAGGAAAATGGTTCCTGGGATAGAGCTAGCATTTAATGATGCAGTTTCTTTCTCCCAACCCCTATATGAAGTGACTCAGTCTCCCCTTTCCCTACTCCTTAGAGATAAGTTTTTTGTTAGTTTTTTTTTTTTTATTCCAAGGGAGACAAAACTGTCCCAGGTAGCTTCTGATTTACTTAAAGGAATAAAGAGTTCCAACCATGAGTAAAGCAGACATAGTGAATTTCCTTCCTTGCTTGTTTCTTTCCTTTCTTCCTTCTTTCCAAGTAGCTAGCAAGTAATTAGAGTACATGTTAGATCCAGCTCTTCTGACTCTCAGATCCAATAGTCTTTTTTTGTGCATTTGTGCTGGGCAAGCTGCAAAAGCAGTGGCTTTTACTTTGAGAATTCTACCAAGTGGTCTAAGTTGTTGGGAATCTACTTGGTCTTTTCTATGAAAGTTATCCTACTTTACCCTCAAATATTCAGGGCACTTGTGACATACAAAAAGACATTCATTCCTAATAATCAAGGCCCTCATCATCAGCATTCATTATCAGTCTATCCAACACCCTTGCTTGCCATTAGCCAAAGCACTGACAAGACCCACTGGATACAGTTGTCCTAAGGATCTGATGGGTTTGCCAATTACGCTGGCTAGCACCTGCGCTCTGAAAATCTACGTGAACAACCTTAAGGCTGATATATATTCCCAAATAGGCCCACTATATTGAGTCAAATGTACATGTATCTTTCAAGAAAAGATCTGCATTGAGTTGTGATAGCAAGTTATATCCAAGTTGAATGTTTAACACTATAGAACTCGGCCTTCAACACCCTGAAGAATGAGAAATTAACTTCAGAAAAGCCTCAGTTTAAGAAATCTTAAAACAGACAAAACTGAAGAAAAAGTGTCTTGGGGAAGAAACATGGAATGCAGAGATGATAAAAGTATTCTGTTTTCTAGAATATGGATTTCTACACTATTTTGCCACTTTTCCCTGTTCCTACACATCCAAAGAATTGATTGTGATTCAGGCTTTGCCTTGTGTCTCCATCCATTCCTATTAGCTTAGGTAACACTAGTTATAATGTGTCAATTGTATTATTTACAGTACCTTGCCCTAAGGTAGCCAGATGATACAATAAATGGAGCACTGGACCTGAAATCAGGAAGATCTAAGTTCAGATATGGTTAAAGATACTGGCTGTATGACCTTGGAAAAGTCACTTACCCACTGTCTGCCTCAGTTTACTCATCTATAAAATGAAGATAATGATAGCACTAGCCTCATAAAGTTTTAAGGATCAGGTGATAATACTTTTTAAAGCATTTTACAAACTTCAAAGTGATATATAAATTCTAGTTATTATTATTGCTCTGTAGGAATAAAAGATTAAAAGAAATGAAAATACTTAACCTCCAACTTCACAAATGTTGAATTATCATAAATGCTAATGGCTACTTATATAGAGTTTTCTGTGTATGTACACATATATCCATATACATATATATGATACTTGAAAAGTAAATCTCTCCATTTGCCACTAATGGCCCTCAGGTCTCTACAACTGATTCCTCAATTCCCTGTCTCCCTTCTCACCTTGATTCAGGGCTGGTCACAGATCCCTAAGATATCAGGATTCATGATAAACTGTGGAAGAGGGAATGGCAATAATTTCCTAAGGCTTTTCTTCCCTTTATTTTAATCTACTGCTACTTCTGCTGTCTTTTATCTGTTCTCACTAGCATTCTTTTACATTCTCAATTTATCTTCTCTCTACTCTAGCCCTAACATAAACATCCAGGTTAGCTTGGTTTATATTTCAGATCTTTATATTGAAAGATCCCATTAGTACTTATGTATAATTTTCTCTGCTAGGTTTAATTTTTTAAAAAGAAATTTGATTGGGGAGCTTCTAGTCCTTCTTGTCCAAAGTAAAAGTAAAACAGAAGGGATTAAAAAAAAGAAGTCACTGAGGATATACCCTAAGATGGAAAAGTAGCCCCAGTGGGGTTTACCCCAGCAAGGGGCTGTTAAAAAAATTCCATTTCCTTGCCCACCAACTTCTTAGCTTGGTGTCTTAACTGAAGGGGAATTTTCAAAAATCCTGACCCAAACTCTAGGAAGTACCACAAGCAAGCTGAAGTTAAGAATTCCCTCACTCCTACTCTATAACGGGTAAAGAGAGCTCAAAGGAGATTTTCTGCTCCCATTGCTGGAGGAGAGAGGGAGATGTTTTTCTGCCATCCCAAGTCAAATTTTAGTGCATTTTACAATAGAAATAATGCTAACTAGATGGCTAGATTCTATAAGTAATATTAATAGTACAATATTAAATTTCAAATAAATCAAATGAAAAAGGTTGTGTTGGCTGACCTAGAGAGTTAGCTACTATATAGGACTTTTTTTTAATAAAGGAAAAAGTTTTCAAACCTCTAAAAATCAAAATAACTTATAAAAAAGAATCATAAAATGTAGACACACTGCAATGCATTCCCCTCCAGCTCCCAAACAAACAGACATTTGTATTCAAAGGTTTACAGTGTGCTCATTGTCTTCTCCCTCTGATGACTTTGCGGGATAGAGAGGGAAATAAGAGTCATTCCCTCAGACAGCCTAATTAGCCTAGTCTAGAGCCAATTCTCATTAGTGGCTGCCACTGATAGCCGCCTGACCAACTCAGGCCAGTCCTTCCTGACACTGACAAATAGACCCAAACCAATGACACCACCCCCCACTTCCACCAAGAGCACAAAGATAAAGCATGCCTTTCTTGGACCACTTCATGTCAATCTGACCAAGAAGTCTAGTAAAGGAAGAAATTAATATACTGTAGGAGGCAGATTTCTCCTTGAGGGTACAAAGTTCTCTATAAGCATCCTCAATGTGAAATCAGGCAAGGCCTATCATGTATTTCATAACAAGTTGGAAAAAAAGTAGAACAAAAGTTATACAGGAGACCAGACCATCAGATCTGAAAATTACACTAAAAATTTCTGGATGGCATATACCAAATAAGCATCACAACCCAGTCACAGAGTATAATGGTACTTATGGCTGTTTGCCCCTTTGAGGAGCTACCCCCTTACTCTTCTTAAACATCAAGGCTGCAATATCCAATTAACTAAAAGCTGAGGATTATGTAGTATGGCTTCAGAACTGCACCTTGATTCCTAGTTTATCTCTTGTGGAGCTCTCATCAATAGTGCAAAAATCTGTGTTGTTTTAACAAAAGCTATACAACTAGTAATGACTATAATCTGTGCAAGGAAGTTCCAACCCTTCAGTGGCCTTCAAATAGTAAGGCTCCACATTGGTGAGAACAATAACCCTGGAAGTAGGAAGATCTGACGTCAAATCCAACTTCATATACTTACTAATTGTGTGACCTTTGGATAAGTCTCTTAACCTCTAACTACCTCAGTTTCCTCAACTGTAAAATGATAAATGATAATAATAAACACCTACATGCCAGGGATGTTGTGAAGATCAAATGAGAAACAGTTTTAAAGTGTTTTGAACATTGCTTGACACATACTAGGCACTTAATAAATGCTGGTTTCTTTCTTTCCTGGTCCTGATTTAGGTCCTGGTCCATCCAAATTAATGATTCACTTGCCCTATCAAGGTGTGACCAACAAACCCTTTTCACATTTCCTTATTTTAATGTTAGCACTGATTGGGTGAAACCTTTCCCGTATAAATCCCCCAAATGGGAAAATCAAGTGTTTAGATCATACTGGTGAATTGCATTTAAAAAGAAAAATCTTTCCATAGCTAGGAGATAATATAAATTAATCCCAATTTGTTTTTGAAGCAGCTTTATGGTGAACTCTGTTGCTGATGGAAATTTAATATATTTTGCTCTATTTTTTTGTGGTGGTGTGGTTTTTAAAAATTAACTTTCAATATATTAATGAAAGTATTAGAATTTACTAATAAATTTGAAGAATTACAGGGTATAAAATGAGTTTTAGAGATAGAAGGAACTTAAAAATCATTTAGCCCAGAGAGTTCTTGGGAGATCAGTAACCTTTAAAAATATATTTGGAAAACTATATTTCAATGTAATTGGTTTTCTTTGTAATCTCATGTATTTTGTCTTATACATTTAAAAACATTATTCAGAGAAAGGATGAAGAGGTTCCCCAGACTGTCAAAGGAATCTAGAACACACAAAAAAGAACCCTGTTGTAGTTCAGTCTGCTTGATTTATACATAAGGAAGATTGGAGAGATGAAGTGATTTATCCAAGGCAATATTGGTAATAAATGGCAGGTGCAAGACTCTACTCTAGGTCTTCAGAACCCAAAAGTCAGAGATCTCTCTACTATTCTATGGCTGCATTTCATATCAATAATACATGGAAAAGTAATTCCCTAAACTATTATTGGCCATACCCTAATCATAATTGTCTAATATCAGACTGACATTTTTCAATGCTGACATTTTATGTAGTTAGCTTACAAGTGACTATTGCCACTGACCATAATGTTTCTGGTTGTTTCAGCAGGTTAGTTTTATTTTGATGGAGATGATGTATAATTTCCTTTATGGTAAAAAGCGTTCCCTAATTAAACTGAATAGCATCATTACTAAAAGCTTATCCTCATCCCCAAAATAGATGCTTAAAAGTAAAAATCAGGTCTCCATTCTAGAAGATTGCCATTATTATTAGTCCTTTTACTGGGTGATGCAAAGAAAAAGTTGTTGAATTTAAAGTTCAATTACCTGACTTTGAATCCAAGCTCTGCTGTTTACTAACTGTGTAATGAGTTAATCTCTCTAAGCCTTCATTTCCCCAACTGTAAAATGAAAGATTTGGAATATATGTCCTCTGAGATCCATTCCAGCTCCAAATTTGCCAACCTATTCTATTTAGAAGAATCAATCCATTTTTCAAAACTTCTAAAGAATCACATGGCAAGATTTTTAATATTTAGTACATGGTGAACTTTTTCCATAACTATTTAAAAACAAATCATTTCAACTGTAATTCACAATTCACCAAAACGGGTCAAATGAACAATTTGGTACTTCTGACAAGTTTATGTTCTTTAGTGAAATACAATTTGTAAATTTTCCATGATATTTTCAAACAGAAACATAAATGGATTTGGCAAAGTGCCAGCTAGATGGCCCACATTAATTTTCTAAGAAGCAAAGGTTCGAATAACATGCAGCTTATAATCCTTTACTGAAAAAATCTGGTGAGCAGCCAGTCTGCTTATTACACAGAGGACTATCGCCTTCTGTAATGATGAGTTATATTTAGGCTATAATGACTTCCGAGCTCAGAATCTGTTTTGCTTTTGCCCACTTTCAAGTAAGCTCAGCCAAAGACCTCGACCAAGAAAGACTGAAAAGGAAAACAAATTTTCTGAGGTAATTTGGTGCAAATAATGTTGTTTTGAATAATTCTTACTTCACAAATAATGGTGAGAAGCATTGTAGTGGGTTATGAAAGTGATTGTTGAAAACAAATATTGTTTAATTTCTAGTGTATTATGCAGGTTTGGTGTAATATATATTCATGTGGTATTGGGTGCTGGGATAGTATTGGTGCATTTGTTATCTTCTATAGAAGCACCTGCCTGATTAACACATATGCTTTTAGCCTTAGTCAAGATCTTCAAAAATCAATAGCAACATTCCATTGAGAATGAAAACTTCATATTCCCTCTTTCCCCCTTCTTTTCAAGTAATTTCCAACTGGGAAAGCAATGAGACCTAGACAACCAGTCTTTTGAAAAACCAAAATAAATGGAATGAGGAATTGACCCTCTACTGCTGACAAATATGATTAGATTACTGATGAGCATCATTCTTTGCATCAGAAAATAGCTGAAAAACTCAGGAAAGAACCATACTTTCAGGATCCTAAATATTCTTCCTGTTATTGAAGCATAAATCACTGAACAGATGGTTCTGTTGTTGATTTATGGAGGTCATTTCATGAGACTGCATTTTGTGTCTTGATATGTTTCAATGAATAAAGTTTGGGGGTTTTTTTGGTTTTGTTTTTTTGGTTTTGTTTTGTTTTGTTTTTTGCTGGGAATAGAAAGAAAAATGGCAGACATTATATCCTTTTTAACTCCTGTGGATTTCTATAAGGAGTTTCATAGCAGTCTGATTCTCTTGCAGAGCAATATAGCATAATCCAATTAAATTTCACAAGGAATTTGAGTAAGTAAATTAGTGATTTCATGCCATGCTATATGTATTGTGTTTTGCTATTTAAAAATGAAAGGAACCCTTTGACCTATCAATATCACTGTTAGATAACCCAACCCCAAAACCACCTAATAAGTTCAAAGTCAGGATAATGTCCCACATGTACAACAATACTTGTTATGACACTCATCACAGCAACAAAGAATAGAATGCAAAATGGATACCCATTGATTGGGAAATAAATAGAAAAATTATGGCTATGAATATGATAGGATAAGATATTACCATAAGAAATAATAAATATGATAAACATAGGAAGCTATGTATGAAATAATCTTCAGTAAAGTAAGCAGAACCAGGAAAACAATTTTCACAACGATCCCAATAATATAAAGAACACCACTGAAACACACTTTATAATATCAATGCAGTGACTTAACATGATTTCACTGAATTGTTGGTGAAAAGGCATGCCCCCTTCCTCTTAATAGAGAGAGTTCTCTGGGTGCAGAATAATAAAAAAAAATTGTCAGGCAAAGCTAATGCATTAACTTGTTTTGCTTAATTCCTTTAATTCTTAATTCTTTTAATCCAAATCATGGATGCTCCCTGGCCCTCATTTTCTTTATCTGTAAAATGAAATGATTTGGGCAGATGTCTTTTCCTCAATGAGATGATATTCCCTTCCAACTCTATCATTTCCCTGCTCATCTACAACTTTTAATTTCTGCATAGGCATTCTCAAACACCACATGCCCCAAACTGAACTCATCACACTACTTCAAAAATATTCTTCCTCCTGACCCCTGTTTTTGTCGATGACTTCACCATTCTCCCAATTCCAAGGCTCAGAGTCTTGTTCAATTCTTCCATTTCTCTAACATTAATTATAACTAATTTGCCAGGTGTTATATATTCTACCTCAGTAATGTCTCTGACATTAATACCCTTCTTTCTACTCCAACCTCATCCATTTAGTTCTGTTCCATTCTCCCACCCTTTTCCTAAAGAAGAGACTGCTGCCAGAATAATCTTCCTAAATTCCAGTTATAAATCCCTCAATAGCTTCCCACTTGGGAGAGTAATGTAATAGAAAAGTAGAACATAGTAAGAATCAAAATTATAACAAATAAGAGAAATATGGGAAAACTTTTATGACACACGAATGAAATAAGGAGAACCAGGAGAACAATAGATACAATTACTACAACAATGTAAAAGAAAAGAACAACCCCAAAATGAAAATGAATGCTATTAAAGTCTATTCTTCTATAACTCAAAAATATGCATTCCAAAAGGCCTCATTTCTAAAATATATAGAGAATTGTCTCATATATATAAGAATTCAAGCCACTCTTCAAAAGATAAGTGATCAAGGGACATGAACAGACAATTTTCAGATGATGAAATTAAAACCATCTCTAGTCATATGAAAAGTTGCTCCAAATCACTATTGATCAGAGAAATGCAAATTAAGACAACTCTGAGGTACCACTACACACCTGTCAGATTGACTAAAATGACAGGAAAAGTTAATGATGAATGTTGGAGGGGATGTGGGAAAACTGGGACACTAATACATTGTTGGTGGAACTGTGAACAGATCCAGCCATTCTGGAGAGCAATTTGGAGCTATGATCAAAAAGTTATCAAACTGTGCATACCCTTTGACCCAGCAGTGTTTCTACTGGGCTTCTATCCCAAAGAGATCTTAGAGGAGGGAAAGGGCCCCACATGTGCAAAAATGTTTGTGGCAGCCCTTTTTGTAGTGGCTAGAAACTGGAAACTGAAGGGATGCCCATCAATTGGAGAGTGGCTGAATAAATTATGGTATATGAATGTTATGGAATATTATTGTTCTGTAAGAAACGACCAGCAGGACGATTTCAGAGAGGCCTGGAGAGACTTACATGAACTGATGCTGAGTGAAACGGGCAGAACACAAGGAGATCATTATACATGGCAACAACAACATTATATGATGATCAATTCTGATGGACATGGCTCTCTGCAACAATGAAATGCCTCCAACCAGTTACAATTGTCTCAAACCAATTCCAATTGTTCAGTGAAAAAAGCCATATACACCCAGAGAGAGGGATATGAAATATGGACCACAACATAATATTTTCATGCTCTCTATTGAGGTTTGCTTGCATTGTGTTTCCTTTCTCTGATTTTCTTTTTTTTTCTTGTAGATAGGATTTTTCTTGCACAACTTGTCAAGTATTTCAACATTATTAACATGTAGTGGACTTCCGGCCATCTAGGGGAGGGAAGGGGACTGGGGGTAAAATTTGTAATGGAAAGCTTTGTAAAGATCAATGCTGGGGAACTACCCATACATATGTTATACAAATAAAAAGCTTTAATAAAAATATGCATTCCAACATTATGATATATTAGGGAATTATCGATACATCATTTCAGGAGATTTTGAGCATAACACTAAATTTGAATTTTCTTTTTCATGATTCTGCCCTGAAGAAATATCAACAGAACTCAGAAAATGGGCATCACTTCACAATAACTCACAAGCTGCAAACATCAGGGTTCTGTTAAGGTAAAATACCATATTTATTGTCTTATGGTGCAGCAGGAGCTTCAAGTTGGCCTGAAACATGCACGCTCCTATACCTACCTAGACCCTGGAGTTTTTGCCTATCCAAACTATAGCCTGGGCTGCTATGTTAGTGGCAGCTGGAGGGCAAGGACGTGACTATAGACACTATTTATATGTATCTCTTAAACCATTTGACAGGGATAAAATTTTGTTGCCATCTTTTTAGGTTTCCATTTTTTAATTGACAAAATTTTTGAGTTTTATATCCCTTATCCCATTTTCCCCATCAGCCCTGTGTTTTTTAGTCCATGATTTTGCTTGATACAGTGTTTCTTGGGAAAGCTTGTTACATTATACAGTACAGCATATACAATGACAAAGACTGACCCCAATGAAAAGATGAGAAAATGTACCTCCTTCCCCTCTTTCCAAAGGTAAGGGACCAGGGAGTAGAACCCTGAAAATATTGTCAGACTCAGTTGATGTATTGATAAGTTTTGCTGAACTGTTTTTTCTCCTCTTGTTCTTATTCTTTGCTACAAAAGATGATTCTGGGGGGGGGAAAGAATGGAGGAATATATCTGGAAATAAAGATTGCATAAAAATAAAGATACTAATAAAAATTAAAAAAAAACAGACCCGCATAATAAAGAGCAAAGTATAAAGTTAATCACTTGATACCCAGCCATAATAGGTAAGGTACTGTGAGTGCTGGAATTGTAGTCAGAGGAAATATGTTTAAATCCTGACTCTGCCACCTACCACCTGTGTGACCTTGAGCACATTACCCTATCTTTTAAGACCCTGGTTTTTCTTATCTGTCAATAACCTGAAAGGTTACTTCTAGCTCTAAATCTATGTTCCTATGTCCTAAGCTGTGGCAGCCTTATTTCTCGTTATTCTGATAAACTCAATTCCTCAAACATTCCATAATTTCCCATCATGGTGTATACTATTCCATCAACCTACACTATCCCCCTTGACTATCCCATCTTATAGCTTCCCCACACTTTGTAACTATTATAACGCCCTCTACTCTGCATTCATCTGGAGTTATTTGTGTACCTATTTTATTTCTCTAACATACTGTAAAGGTCTTAAGAACAGGCACCTGGTCTTCATCTTGATATTCTTTATCTAGCATAGTAACTCATCAATGTGATACCCTTTCTGGCTATCTTCCAGATGTGTTGATGCTATAGGGGCTGAGAGTATTATATACATACACATACAATGTCCTTAATACATACTTTCTAAATTCAATTTAATTAAAATATTCTCTGTGATCCTTCCTACTCCACTTCCCTCAATGGTTAGCTAATGGCTTTTTAGTTTCCAGGGTCACATTTTGAATTATATTCTCAGTGCAAAATCAGTTTGTCTCTGATTAGTCACTTAAATAGAACAGGCTTGCAAAACTTCCAAGACTTTTCACTTTACCAAAGTGCCACTGTGCCTGAGGACAACATTGGGAATTAACTAGAGATGGAACCTGCTCAACCTATTTATGGTATTAGCAACTGGTATTCTGCTATAATTGGCACTTGGCCTTTCATTCATTTTTCCTTTCACCTCAAGTCAGATTTCAGCAAGCAATACTTTTTCTATCATTCCAGTTGCAATTAAATGTCAGAAAGGAAGGAGGAAAAGAAGGAGGAAGAAAAAGGAAGGAAAAAAAGGAAAGAAAGAAGGAAGTTGGGAAGGGAGAAAAGGAGCAAACAGAGAGAGAGAGAGAGAGAGAGAGAGAGAGAGAGAGAGAGAGAGAGAGAGAGAGAGAGAAGAAACCTAAATATGGGAGCTATAAGAAAGTGTTTGTAATTAGCAACAGTGAATATTTTCAGATATAGTTTCTAAGGATAGTGTACTTACTTTAGTGGTTTAAACATTCCCTTTGAAATGCTATTTACATTATTCATTTGCTTAGTAAACTGTTTTTTTCAGACAGTGCAAAAGTAAACTTCAATATGGCCAATTTTCTTAGAGGAGAGATTGTATTCGGATAGTGAATCACACTAGAAATGAACAGGGGAAGGAGATTCTTCTGGATTGCTGATTCAACTGGATTGCTCTTAGGGAAATTGCAAAGTTCCTTTAATGACCCCAAACATGTTTCTGAAAAAAAGGACATACTTTAAAATATATATAAATATTCTGTCCATGATGTTGTATGCTATAGTCATGGAACTTTTCTCAGGAACAGCCCTCAACGAACCAAAATTGAAGATCTCTCAAAACAAGAGGAGAATGAGTGAGAGTAGGCACATCGCAAACAAGGAATGGATGACTAAGAACTGGCCTAAAGGATTTTATCAAACAAATTTATGATTGAAAAAGATTAAGAGGTCATGTGGAGAAAATTAAGGATAACCAATGAAAAACCTATATACTTCACTTATTTCCTTTCCATGTCAAGAGGATTCAAGAAAAGCTACCAGCTTGTTGAATAGATCCTCGAGCTAAACCTAGGAGAAGACATGAATGAAATTAACACAAAATGGGAAGGAATTTCTGGAGGATGTTCTGTAGCCTGTAGTCTACAACCCTTAAGAAAGCTATACCTGCATAGATTAAATTACAGAGGCACAGGTTGGATAGAGTTTGTTGAAAAGAACTACTTCAATAATGATACTCTGCTGATCCTTTTAGGCAACATTAGAAGGTAAGTGATAGCACTAAACACTCCAGTATGCATTCTGGGATATATGGCAACATAACTATTGCATATGAATAAGTTATTAGATTTATTCTAGAATTAGGTCTATTATCACCTTTTGTGAACTATCAGTGCATTCAGTACTAGAGGATGCTAATAGTCCTGTAAGTGAATTTGTCACTTGTGAAAAGTGTTTTCAAGAAAGTTTATCACCTGAGAACTAAAAACAGAACAGCAATTCACTTTAGATGAAGTGAAAAGTCCATTTAAATCATAGCATATTTGATTCTTTTGAAAAACAGATCGACAGTTAAGGAAACATCTCATAGAAGTCCTTATGTCCTTCAATAAGTATAAAAATATTTCCATAAATGAATTCCTTATAGTTAGTGTGGTACAATGAAAGAGTTGCTGGATTTTTTTTTTAAATCAAAATTCAGGGATACCTCTAAAACTCCTTCTAGCACTAAATCTATGATCCCATAATCCTAGAGAATAATATGTCCTTTAAAGTAACAAACATTTCCTTGATATATTATCCCCATTTATTCATTTGCTTAGCATATTATTTTTAAAAGGTTGTACAAAAGTAAATTCAAGTCCAGCTTTGGACTGGATTTGCCAACATATCTAATTAGCAGAGTGCTATATAACAAATGTTTCCCATGCTTCTTCCTTGACACAATTAAGGTGTTTTCTTCATTGGTGATCATTAATTATAATGCTAAGGCAATTTTCTATGAAGAAATGGTCCTATGTATAAGTAAAAACTATGAATGATAATGAAATATTACTTGAGAAAGACTTATCTACACAAAAAAATAACTTCCACAATGCCCAATTGTGATGAAACCTTTCTCTTATTTGCTATTAATCATATTGTCAAAAGTTACTAGTGGGTTAGGCAACAAAGGCAAAAGAATTCTCTCCAAGCCACAGTAGTTAATATGTATATTCAACCTAAGAACAAATTCTTTAGATTTCTCCCATTAGCCCTTCAGTATGGGATAGCCTGCCAGATTTCACATTCATTCCATTAAATATCCTGTATTCCTTTTCCCTTAAAAATAGTCCTGTGCTTATGTTTCAGAATTTAAGTACAAATCCCTCTGCCTTATTTCAAACAAGACTCTGTTTTCCCTCTAGAACAAAAATTTTTTTCACTTAAAGAGGAATCCTAGGAGTGTCATTTTTCTTTTCCTTATGTATACAATAAAAAAATAGGTGTACTGGTACTACAGATCAGGTTCATAGAACTGGATTTATCTCTTTGTAAATTAATTGAGGAAACTTTCCTAAAAACACATCACTCCTTTCTTGCCACAACAAAAAAAAAAAAAAAGAAAAAAAGAAAAGAAAGATCTGGTACCATGGTAACACAATTTCATTTATTCATTTAAAAAAAGCCTGAACATCTGCTGTGTTCAAGGCACTATATTATGCTAGGTGTTCTGCAGAATACAAAGAAAAAAAACACATTTCCTGACTTCAGGGAGCTTACAGCCTAACTGAGGAGATAATTATAACAAAACCTAGAAATGATAGTTCTGGGTCTATGAAAGAATAGATACCACACTCCCACTCAACTTAGATGAAAGAGGATCAGGAAAATTTTTCAGCAAAATAGAGGAAATTAATCCTAACTTCACATCATCAAGTTGTCAGAGGTAGGCATTTCTAAATATATTCATAATTTCCTACTTAATATTTTAGGGAAAGGAAGGCAGAAAAGTACAGGAACTAATTGGAGGACAGAGCAGTACTTACAAATATGATGTTGATTTATTTGCATTGCCAAGGATGAGAACAGATGTTAAGGATGCTGGGTTTCATTATCATCACCATAATTCTGGAATTATGCTTAGATAAACTCATACAAGGATAGGCAGTCTAAACATAATTTTTTTTGGTACATTATGTATTTAATTCTTCCAACAATCTTCTGAGAAAGATCAATCAGGTGTTTCCTCTCAGGGGAGTAAACTGAATCACAAAGCTATTAGGTAATTTCAGAAAACTAGTATGTAGATAGGTCAAAACTTGAAACCAGATCTTCCACCTCTAAATCAAGGATTTTTTCTATTATATATATATGTATATAAAGAAAAAAGTCCTCTGTTAAACACTGGCATATAAGAGTCGAAGTCTTTCACAATAAAGCCTTCTTTACTACTCAACATATTTTTTTCAAAAATAAAGCAATGACATTGTTTAAAATAAATTTAAAAGATTTAAAAAATTTTAAAAGATAATCATTTGTTACTAAAAGGGAAACTGATATAAAAGAAACCTATAGGTTACCAGTATTATCAATCAACCAACAAATAAGTATTGACAAAGCATCTATTTTATATCCAGCATATGTTTAAGAAGGGTAATATAAAGAAAGTACAAGCGGGTATAGGGTATTATTTATTATCTGACTTGGGAGATAAAATTAATGCATATGAAATATCTAACGTAATGCTTCAAATAACCCATTTTTTTAGTTATTATAGAGACACAATGTTTGTTGAAATGACAATGAACAGTATAGTATAGTATACAATTATGTAACCTGGGTTTCTAACCAAGCATGGGGCATTTTGCATAACATTTTCATAATTGGTAGATTTTCTTGCTCCCCTTAAGATAGAAATTGCAGGTTTCCTGGGAAATTACCTCTCTCCAAGAGTAGATAAGATTCCAGAGATAACTTTCAATGCTTCCCATTATCAGCATCTAGACAACCCATATAAGCATATCCAACTTATACAGACAGAGCATACACCTTATACTGCAATAACTCATTGTATGATATGTACTATAAATGCAAATGGAATTCAGAGAGGGATCAATATTGATTTTATGGAGTTGAATTCCGAGTTGAATCTTGAAGGACAATAGTATTTGGGTTTGTGGAAAGTAGGAAAAGAGCAGTTTAAGCAGAGAGAACAACCCCAACAAAAGTAAAAAAAAAAAAAAAAACTGGAATGAAGGTAGAATAAACACAAAAGAATGCAGATGTGGATCTAGACCAGGGCATCATGAGAAATAAGGTATGAAAAACAGAATGGCACTAAATGAAGGAGGGCATCAAAAACTGAGAGGAAGTGTTTGGGCTTGATACTTTAGGCACTAATGAGTTACTGTAGGTTTTGGAACAAGGGTATGACATGAGAATAGTTTCAATTGATTTAAGGCTTTTAAACTTTATGTAATATATTCTATGTATTATCTTTATTAACTTTATAAAATCTGCAATATTAGTATTATTTTCACTTTACCAGTAGGGAGACTAGACTTTAGACAAATTATATCTTGTTCAAAATTATCTAGTGAATAAGTAAAGGAACTAATAGGAACTTAGGCCTTCTCACTTCAAATTCCTGGGTTTTTTTCCATAATTACTTTTAATTATGAGAGCCATATTGGAGGAAGGTGAATCCAGGAGCAATAGGTAAGACAGATAGGAGAGGAGAGATTTTAAATTAGGGAAATAAATTAGGAAGGATGGTGCTAGTTTAGCAGTATTGGGAATGAAAAAAAAGTGACAGATAACTATATTTTTACAAAAGAATTGTCAGGGCTTGGATATAGGACATGCAATAAAGGTAAGAATTTTAATATGTTTTATATGAGGGGACAGCAAGACACTTGAGTAAAAATGTTCATTAGTCAGTTGGAGAAAATGATTCTGCTTGGGTAAAAGCTATAAAGATTTGGAATTATCTCTATAATTGAAGCCATTAGAATGAATGTAATCTCCAAAACAAAAAGAGAGTATAGCAGAAGAGTTAAGAACCTAAGAATTAACAGGAATGTCCAGGAGAAAGGCAAGAAAAGAATAACCAGCAAGGGAAGCAAATGTAAAAACTGAGAAAGGATAGAATAATATAACAAAAGGG
Source organism: Myrmecobius fasciatus (assembly GCA_023553655.1). Classification (NCBI taxonomy): domain Eukaryota; kingdom Metazoa; phylum Chordata; class Mammalia; order Dasyuromorphia; family Myrmecobiidae; genus Myrmecobius; species Myrmecobius fasciatus. Next base: position 339,009 of record JAJPUD010000839.1, read on the forward strand.
CAAAAGAAGTGAATTTCAGGAAGGGAGTGAACAATGATGTTAACTCTTTAGAGAACACTATTAATGGAATTCCAAATAAATGGAATTAATGGAATCAAAGAAAGCATCCAGCTGTCACCTTGGTTTTTCTCTGCCAGACCATTACATTCTTTTTCTGTACTTAGAGTACCAACAGGCAATCACTGAAGATAAATTACATGGTACAGAGTCAGAAAAGTTGGGGACCAGCAAGAATGTCAAGACAGAGAGAGCTCTATTGTGTTTCTTTCTGTGATGCAGGGCTACTACAGTACACTAGGCTCTTTTAGCTTAGAGGAGTAAAAGATATAGGTTCAAAAAAGTTGTATGATTGAACTAAAGTTCAATAATATCAGAGCCAGATCTTTAATTAGAAAATCAAAGCAGTCAGAAAACTAGGCCTTAAGAATAATGGTTTAATTTTTTATTAAATAATAATGCCTTTAATCTTTGTAAATTTTAAGATTTACAAAGCACTTTACATATGTTATTTCATTTGATCCTCACAAAATCCTTATGAAGTAGGTATAATTATTATCCACATTTTATAGATGAGGAAATAGAGACTGAGAGGCTAAATGACTTGACCAGTGTCAGAAAGCTAGTGTCTGAGAATGAATGTGAACTTTGGTGTTCCTGACTTGTCATCTAAAACTCTATGGATTATGTCACTTAGTTGCTTCTGTGATTTTACAAGGAACTCTATTTTAGAATCTAAAAGTGGAGAAGGACCCTGCAAAAATCAGAGTTAGAGAAGGAAAGGGATATAGAGAAGGAGTCATATCTCAAAGCCTTCCAGCAATCCTCTCTACATTTATGCAGGTTGGTCATGAAGCTTATGTTTGAAAGCTTGTATTTTTGACAAGTTTGTAATTCTTCTTTATAAAAAGTTCAAATAAGCTTTCCTATAATTTCCACTCATGAGTATTTATTTTGTACTTCTATAGAATAAGCCCTAATGTCTGTTTCATGTGAAGCCCTTCAAGTATTTCACACGATTTTCAGATTCAGTGCCCTCCTCCAAATCTTCCCTTTTCCAAGCTAAGCATTCTCCAATTACTCAATGGAGTACTGGCACATGTAGCAGATACTTCATAAATGTCGACTGATCATTCCTTCCTATTCCAGGACCCAAATGGAGTAGCATCCACCACCTTTGCTGAGATGTTGATGGCCAATATGAGTGGAATTGCCATCCATGAACTCCTTTTTAAGGAGGGAGAAATGGTAGTCGAGAAGGATGTCTACATGCTGAAGCACCCTGAGCTGGCAGACAAAAATGTGCCCAGTCTCCATGTCATAAAGATCATGCAGTCTCTAGCCTTATGGCTATGTTAAAGAGTAAATTGCATGGAGGCATTTCTACTGGTACCTCACCAATGAGGGCATTCAGTACTTCCAGAGTTACCTTCACCTGCACCCCTGAGATTGTGCCTGACATATTCCACAGTCCTGAGACAGGAAGGCCAAGGCTTAAAAGTCTGAAGGGTTGGCAACCTGCCTAGCTTACTTGGGCCAAAGCTGACAGACACATTTAGACAGAGAAGCTCCCCCGGTGCTGACAGCAACAGAATTCCAATTTAAAGGTGGATTTGGTTATGGACATAGTTACCTCCTCAATAAAAACTGTAGAGATATGTTTCTTAATGAATAAAATTTGGAGAAAAAATATTGAATGATCTTCACATTATATAGTTTTGAGATCCATCACTTATTCTGGATGGCTTCCTCCAGATGAGTAACTAGGTTGTCAATATACATTTAAATCATAATGCCCCTACAAATCCATGCCTACCTTGGCTATTTCTGTTCTCAAAAGCTTTCTTAAATTCAATCTGCTTTACTTCCTTTTTTAATTTCACATTCTTCCTTTCCTATCCTTAATAACAGTAACCATATTTATAGCATTTATTAAGGTTTACAAAGCACTTTCCTCATATAAGCCTTTATATGAGGAAAGTAGCACAAGTATTATCATCTTCTTTTTCATAAATAATGAAACCAGGGTTCCAAGATATTAACTGACCTGCCCACAGTCCCAAAGGCAATATGTATCAGAAATGGAACTGGAACCCAAATCTTTTGACTTGTGTTTTTATTTTGAATCATTCCACACTGACTCTTATATCTCTCCATTTGTGTAGCAAAGCAAAGGGAGAAAAATAGAAAAAATATTTTTAAATAGTTTTAGTTGCTCACCAAATTTACTAAAATAACTTGTTCTAAATTCCTCTAAATCTATCTTCTTCTTTAGGAGTAATTTGCTGGCTTCTCCCATGCTGGGCTTGGGAATCTGAGGACCTGGGTTCAAATCCTATCTCAAATACGTACTAGCTATGTGAGTCTGATCAAGTCATTTAACCTTTCTGGGACTAAGTTTGTTCATATGTTAAGTGAGGGAGCCAATATCAATGTCTTATAAGGTCTCCTTCAACTCTAAATCTATTATCCTATGACCTATGCAACCATGAGCAGATCATTCAACCTATCTAAGCCTCAGATTTCTCATCTATAAAATGGAGATTGGATCATTAAACCATAGCCTTGTGAGATCTCATCCTCCTCTTAAGCTATGATTTTATAATGCTCAGGGATATATTTTTGACTCAATGCTATTGACCTCTTTCTTTTATCACATTTCACCAATATTGATGCAAACAGTTGATGCAAAAAGAAAAGTACACAGGGATCACTATTCCTACAGTTTCATGGCCAAATAGCTACTTACTTTTTATCTGTATTCTATCAAGTATTTTTTCTGGAAAATAATTCCTGCATTTTCACCCTATTCCTAATAGGTGCTAGTGCTGCAAAGAATCAGATACCCAATTCCTTGTCCACTGTTCTTTAACTATATGATTATAGGGGGCAGCTAGGTGGCGCAGTGGTTAGAGCACCAGCCCTGAAGTCAGGAAGACCTGAGTTCAAATCTGGTCTCAGACACTTAACATTCCCTAGCTGTGTGACTCTGGGCAAGTCACTTAACCCCAATTGCCTCAG
>JAJPUD010000839.1:342126-404229 GCA_023553655.1 Myrmecobius fasciatus
AAAAAAAAAAAAAAAAAAAAAAAGAACTATGTGATTATAGGCAAAAGTCCATTACCAATTTAAAGGCAAATTCTTCCTATTTTTTTCAGCCCTTTCCCATCAAGAATTATTAAGCAATGTGCTGGTTTGGATAGTTTTTGACTTCTGAAAGTCCTGTCTCTTAATAATGATCCCTTGCTCCAATCAAACACATTTTTTGATAAATAAATTTTTTAAAAAGACAAAAAAGGCTTCAATTTGCTCCTCTTGTTTAAAAGAGAAAGTTTCTTTACTGGAAGGAGAGACACTCCCCAATTCAGGAAATCAAAGGTAACACTGGGGACTGGGAAGGAAAAAATTGTTCTAATGAAGAAGTGATCTAAACTGAGAAGGATTATAAACTCCTTAGAGACAGAAAGATGCACTACACCAGACCATACAGGCCAATCCCCTCATTTTAGACATGAGAAAATAAGCTTAAGGGTGTTAAATGATTTTACAGTGTCAGATACTAAGATTTTAAGCACCAAAATTAGGGTTCTTTCGACTTGACCACATTGTCTCCAAGTAAGTAAGGAAAACATCAAAGTTAAAATTGACTAAAATGATCCTTATGGATCACAGCAAGTACTCTTTCATTTGGGAAATGCCTTTGGTTTCTGGCCCCTTAATTTAAATGTAAATTGATAAATTACATGATATTCAGAATGGTAAGGGGTTTCAAATTCATGTCATAGGCCCCTGAGGCATTTAAATGGAATAGTGGATAGAGCTCTAGACTGAGATTCAAGTAGGACTTGAGATCAAATCTTGACTCAGACAACTTTTAACTGCAAATCATTTAACATACTTCAGCCTCACTTTCCACACTTACGAAATGGGGATAATAATAGCACCTGCTGCATTGCATTGTTGCAACCATCAAATGAGCTAACTCTTGCTTTGAAAAACCTTGATGCCTGTAAATTGTAGCTATCTTAACTTACTGTATCTTACATGAAGTTTGATTAAAGAAACATTTTGCCCAGAGAAGATGGAGAGTTATCTTTAAGTACTTGAGAAGCTGTCACATAGGAGAATGATTAGACTTGTTCTGCTTTGCTCCAGATGGCAGAAGTAGGAGTAATGACAAGTAGATGTAAAGAAGCAAACATAGGTTTGATATAAGGAAAAGATGCCTAACAATCAGAGATGACTCAGGGAGTAGTAGACTCCCTTTACTGGAGTTCTTTGCAAAGGCTGGACTGGACAGCTCCTTCTAAAATGTTTGATAGTGGAGATTTTTTGGGGGGGTTTGCATTAGATGGAATTCTTTGATTCTTCCACTTTCTTCCTTAATTAGGAAGGGATAGTTTTACTCAGGGAAACTAATCAACCCTCCTTCAGTTCCTAAGAATTAGGATTTCTCAGAGTCCTTGTCTAGCAAACAAAGCAGCAAGTCACTACTTAGGTGTACAATGACTTGAGGAGGTACATCCTAGGATAGAAGTAGATAGAAGCAAAAAGGGAAAGAACTAGGAATTCTTTGTTTTTAATCCTTAACTCCACATTTGCTCTGGAAAAATTCCCCAGAGTCTTTTGATTAATAAAAAAAAATCAGAATTAAATGTGGAATGATGCTTAAGACTTCAACCTATTGAAGCCCAAGGTATGATTTTTTTTAAATGCTGAATAGATAGGTATTTAGATTTTTTTAAAGACTTTTTACTTCTTTCCAAGGGAAGGAAATAATTTATAGTAACTAATAGATTGCTTTTAGTAAGAAAAGGAGTTAAGGAAATGTAAATATTGGAGGCAAAAAAGCCAACTCTTTAAAATCAGCATTTTGCCTTAGAATTACAGAAACTTTAGAGTTTGAAGGACCACAAAGATCATCTAATTCAAATCCTTCATTTTGCAGATGAGGAAATAAGACTTGGAAGTATTTTAAATGATTTTCCTAAGATGAGAAATCCAGGCATGGCCCTGACTTGACAAACCCTTAGAAAAAGAAAAGGGATCATGAAAAGTAAAACAATCAGAGTCAATAAAAAACATCAACAAATATCAAACAATATAAATAGAAAGAACTGCTACAAAATAATCATAAGTAAATGCTACAAAAGTACAAAGAATAAACATAACCTTAAAAAATAAATATGAAAAGATCCCATACCTCACTTCTTGTAGAAGTGGGAGATCTACAGGTGTGATACATTACATATATTTACAGACTTTTTAAATATATTAATTAGATTTGGGTTTTTTTAAAAGTTCTTGTTATATCAGATGGCTCTCTGGGAAGAAGGGAAAGAATACCAGCAGAAAATCTGGTGATGTAAAAAAATAAAAGATATCAATAAAATATTTTAAAAATTGTTAAAGAAGATTTCAATAAGAACTGAAAGCACTGTGTGAATACTAAGAAAGGGCAAAATGACAGAGATGGTATCAGTAGCAAGATCTGGCAACTGATTGATTTTGTGTAATGATGGAGGTTGGAGTTGAGGCTAGTAGCAAAACAATGATTTTGTGAAACTAGGAAAAGTCAAAATATGGAAATCATGAAGAGGGGTGAATTTTGGAATAAGGGTAAGAAAATCAGAAATGTTGAATTGAATTTCCATTGACATCCCATGAGATCAAATGCCAATGAGATATCCAGTTTGAAATACCCAATAGAAAGTTGGTGGCATGGGATTGGAGCTCAGAAGAAAGACTCAAGGGGGATTTATATATCTGGCAATTGCCTGCATAGAGATTATAGGATAAAAGTGGTATTGGAACTGAGACGAAGTGGAAAAGGTAGAAGTTCTAAGAAGCAAAAAGGTGGAAGACAGAATCTCACAAATAATAAGCCTTGAAAGATAGACTGAGACCTGATTGTAGGGAGATTTACAGACAAGACTGTTTTTACTTTATTTTAAACAAGCATCTTCAGAAGGACAATGACAGAGTCATAACTGTACTTTAGGAATATCAATTTTTCATTTACGTGGAACATGGATTTGAAAGGAAAGCGACAAAGCTGGAAGACCAATTAAAAGGCTATTAACAGAGTCCAAGTTATAGGTGACAAAGTCAGAATATGTGATCCTGAAAGTGAAGAGAAGGGGACAGTAGAACTGATGAGACTTAAGCAAACAACAAAGTAAGGTTGGAAGATGAGAGTAAGAGAGAAGACTGAAGAATAATTTCACCTATTCCAGTTTCTTCATTTGTAAGACAGGAATAAAAATAGCACCTACCTATCAAGGTTGTTATAAGGATAAGATGAGATAATAATTGTAAAGAGTTTTGCAAACCTTAAAGTGTTCTCTAAATGCTACCTTACTATTATCATAAGTCCAACATTATAAACCCAAGTGATTAAAAAGATACAAATATTTTTATGGAAAGAAGGGAGAATTTAGTGGAAAAGATGAATTCATTTTGGACCTGTTAATTCTGATATGACTGTGTTTTGAAGAGGAGATTGCAGCAGGAAGCTGGTGATTTAGGATCAGAGTTCAGCAGAAAGATGAAGATTAGGTTATGTATAGTTGGAAGCCTTGTGATCTACCTCACCAAATTACTATGAGGATCAAATGAAATTATATACAGAAAGTGCTATATAACTATACAAATTATGCCAAATCTGGACCTGGCCAACTATACTTACCAAATGTTGTTCTATATCTTAGTTTTAGTTGTTCAATCATGTCTAACTTTACATGAACTCATGGACTTTGTCCATGAGATTTCCTTGGCAAAAATCCTGGAGTGATTTCCAATTTCCTTCTCTAATGTGGCCCCATTTTATAGATAGGGAACTGAGAAAAATAGGGGTTAAGTGATTTGCCCAGGATTACACAGCTAATAAGTTTTTAAAATTTTTTTTATTAAAGCTTTTTATTTGCAAAACATATGTATAAGTAATTCTTCAACATTGATCCTTACAAAGCTTTCTGTTACAAATTTTCCCCCTAGTCCCCACCCCTCCCCTAGATGGCAAGAAGTCCACTACATGTTAATTATGTTAAAATACTTGACAAATAGAATATATGTATACATATTTCCACACTTATCATGCTGTACAAGAAAAATCATATCTACAAGAAAAAAATCTGAGAAAGGAAATACAATGCAAGCAAACATCAATAGAGAGCATGAAAATGCTATGTTGTGGTCCACATTTCATATCCCTCTGGGTGTATATGGCTTTCTTCCCTGAACAATTGGAACTGGTTTGAAACATTTCATTGTTGAAGAGAGCCATGCCCATCAGAATTGATCATCATATAGTCTTGTTGTTGCCGTGTATGATCTCTTGGTTCTGTTCATTTCATTTAGCATCAGTTCATGCAAGTCTCCCCAGGCCTCTCTGAAATCATACTACAGCTAATAAGTTTTGAGGATGGATTTAAATTCAGCTCTTCCTGACTCTAAACTCAATGCTCTATTCACTGCACCACCCAACTGCTCTGGGACTTTTACCTAACAATATTACATGAAAGTTGATAAAAGAAAGTTAAACTACAACACAGATTTTCGTTATGCAAATTTCAATTATTCAAACTTAAATTAAGGTAATTGTGTTACATTGCAGTATTTACAAATTAATATTAACACATAATCACATAAAATGATGGGATTATTTGCTCATTTATAGGTAAAGATTTTAGAAGAATATTTTAAATATCAGTAATTTAGATTTTTTTTTACTAAGACCAAAATCTCCCTGAAAACTCTGAAATATCCTGTATTTAGAAGAACTAGGATCTTCTGGATTTCAATCTTTAATTATTTAACTGTAGATAACAACATGAAAAATTTCATCTGCTTCATTAGCATGACCCTGTTGGTCATGTCCTAAACCCCAGTGACATCACAAACTTGACCATAATGAGCATGTGAAGATCTATTTAGAAAATTACAATGAAAGCTTGAGAATAAAGAAGAGAAAGCAGCAATGTTTCTATTTTTATGTTAATGACTCTGGAAATGTCCTTGCAAATGAGAACAAGTACAGAAAATATATGATGTACAGACAGGATTATTGCTAAATAGAATGACTTTCAGAGTTTTTGGTGAAATGCCTAAAGCTCTTTAAATGAGCTCTTCTCATCTTGTGAGCTGCAGCTGGTTTAACTGAGTCCTCTTCATCATAGCCTATCTTATTCCAAATAAAGCAGTCACATGTACTATGCACCTGTAGACATGAAATGACTCTGTAGTTACGACTTATACAGCTTTCCTTTGGTAAGAATTAATGGCAAAGAGTAGTAGGTCCCAAGGAAGATTCAAAACAAACAAAAATGCCCTCCAGGAACTTATAATCTAAATGAAGAGGCAAAAAAATATCAAAATTAAATAACAAGGCAGGTAAGTATATGCTTAAATATGAGAATAAATGGTACATAGAATGCCATAGAAATTATTTTTTTTCCCTTCCAAATTCCACTGCTTCAAAATCTGCTTGTTCCCTTTTATCCATTCAGTCTCTTCAAGAGTTGTTAATCGAGATTTGTGAAATTGCATGGGAAAAATTCCATCTTTATTTTCACCAACTTCTAACTGAAATTAAGCCTGTCCTTTTATCATAAATATAGAAAACAAGCCACATTAGTAATAAATTTCACCCAACAGCCAAAGGGATCTGTGATACAAAAAAAAAGATTTTTAAATACATATTCATATATATATATATATGTATATATAAAATAGCTTGCTTTCTCAAAGAAGGAGAGAATTTGAAACTAAAAATTTTTTTTTAAATTTTATTTTATTTGCACAACATATGTGTGGGTAATTCTTCAACAACAACCCTTACATAGCTCTCCGTTACAAATTCTTCCCCCCAACTCCCCACCCCTCCCCCAGATGGCAGGATATCCACCACATGTCAATTATGTTAAAATATTGGCAAATCAAATATATGTATACATATTTCCAAACTTATCATTGTTGTGCAAGAAAAACCTTATCTACACAAACAATATATCAGATAAAGGAAACACAATGTAAGCAAACATCAATCAAGGAGTATGAGAATGTTATGTTGTGGTCCACATCCTGCATCCCTCTCTCTGGGTGTATATGGCCCTCTTCAGTGAACAATTGTAGGTGGTTTGAAACATTTCATTGTTGAAGAGAGCCATGTCCATCAGAATTGATCGTCATATAGTACTGTTGTTGCCGTGTATAATGATCTCCTGGTTCTGCTCATTTCACTCAGCATCAGTTCATGTAAGTCTCTCCAAGCCTCTCTGAAATCATCCCGCTGGTCATTTCCCACAGAACAATAATATTCCATAATATTCATATACCATAATTTATTCAGCCATTCTCCAAGTGAAGGGCATCTATTCAATTTCCAGTTTCTAGCCACTACAAAAAGGGCTGCCACAAACATTCCTGCACATGTGGGGCCCTTTCCTTCCTTTATGATTTCTCCGGGATATAAGCCCAATAGAAATGCTGCTGGGTCAAAGGGTATGCACAGAAACTAAAAAAATTTTAAATGAATATAAACATTTTTGTTGAGGAAGAATATTAAATGAAAATAAATTTTTAAAAAGAAAACTTCTCAAATGATTTCAGAGAAACCTTATATGAACTGACAAAAAGTGAAGTGAATAGAACCAAGAGAACATCGTACACATTAACAGTAGTATTATAGTGATCAACCCAAGACAATTCCAAAGTGCTTATGATCAAAAATGCTATTCATTTCCAAAAAGAAAGAACTGATGAACTCTGTTGTTTGTCCTTCATTCTCTAAAAGGACCATGACATCAGGGAGGTGATGCCATGACATGCAAGTGAATTGGATTTTTTTTTTTTTTGGTGAGACAATTGGGATTAAGTGACATTCCTAGAGTCACACAGAAGTGAATTGGATTTAAGTTAGGGAAGGTTGTGCAAGGTCACGTGCTTCACTATCCTTAGCAGAGCCATCTGGGTCCAGTGGCCAGATATAAATCAGGATTGGAGATGAAATGGGAAACTTTGACCTTTTTAAGCTAGTTTTCAACAGATCTCAATTTGACTGAGACTACACCCATTCAATGATTAAGTAGGTAGCAATTGAGGCAAGGAATCTCCTCTTTCACCTAGTCCAAAAAAATCTAAATAAATTAATTAATGAATTTGGGAAGGGAAGACTTTCAGGGTTTCTGGCCAAAGCAGAGTAAAGCCTTTTCAATTTCTTTATGTTTCTTGTGATTTGTGGGGAATTTTTTTTTGGTTTTTAATTGTGGATTTGGGGGGCGGGGTTTGTTTGTTTTTTTCTTCCAATTCAACTAACATGGAAATGTGTTTTGCATGACTTCACATGCTTACCTGTTCAGTGGATAGGGAAAAGGTGGGAGATAATTTGGATCTCAATTTTTTTTAATTGAAAAATTTTAATATAATTGTGAAATATATAATGAAATAAATAAAAATATAATTTAAAAAGAACTCTGTTCTATCCTAGTTTAAATCCTTATTTCTTTTTACCTGGATTTTTGTATTGATTTAGTTGCCACCAATCTCACTCTTAGCTGATCTATCTTACAGGCAATTGCTAAATTGATATTGGTAAAATACTGGCCTGACAATATATTTGCCTACTCAAAAATCTTCAATGTTCCTATTCCTTCTAGGATAAAATTTTAACTCATCACTCTAACAATAAAAGTCTTTGACAATCTAACTCCCTTTCACTTTGGGGGGGGGGACTAGAAGGCCTCTGAGATCTTTTTCACCTCTAAATCTAAGATCCTATGATCTTTTTTTGTTTTATTTAATATTATTCTTCTTTCTTCACACTTTTTCTATTCAAAATGACATGCTTGCTGTTTTGGGTATATAATATTATGTTTATCTACTGTGTCCCATGTTATAGACAGGTAATGAGGTGGTACAATGGATAGAGAAAATGGTTAGGAACCAGAAAGACCTAAATTCAAACCTACTCTTAGGCAGTTAATAACTGTGATTTGGGGCAATTTACTAAACTTCTGTCTACCTCAGTTTTCTCAACTATAAAATGGGGATTGATAGCATCTGTCTCCCAGGACAGGGAGGATTGTGGAGAGGATTAAATGAGATAACCCATGTAAAGTGCTTAGCACAATTTCTGGCACATAGTAAATACCATATAGAAATTGTTGATTTTGTTTTTATTAATAATTATTATTATTATCAACCTTGTACAATATAGGGTCCTTTAATATAAATACTATTTCATTTTTATTTTTGTTTTCTCAATGTCTCATATTGACACATACCCGACACAGAAATATCTGATTGTTGAACTGAATTATGGAGAGGATGAAGAAGTCCTTATAATGGAAAAGCCTGGATCCTGAAAAATGGGATTTTAGATACTTAGTGAAAAAGAGAACTCTTCACAAAGAAGAAGTCACAAGATGGAAAGCTTAGAATTGGCAATGATCATAGTATATTTAAGTAAGTATCACAAGACTGTCCTGAATGGAAAATAGATTATGTTGGGAAACAATGGAATGAGATTGCATAGTTAAGGGGGAGCACAGAATGACAAGCTGAGGAGTTAGTTTTATCCTAAAGGTAATAAAGAATAAATTTGAGTATATTTTAAATATGGTAACAGTATATTTCCAATTGTTGAAATTGGCCATCAGCAAAGTCAGTGAAAATGCCAGGTCCTTCTCATAGATAACCTCAATTAGTATTTCTTAAATTCCTCTTTAATTGTTTGTAATTTAATTGTATTTTAAATGTAAAATTACATTTGCTTAGAAACTATTTAGGCTGATGGTGAGAGTGACAGATAGTTATAGAAAAATAACCTCTTCTTCCTTTGCTTCATCAAACATGTTATCTTAGGATCCTGGATTTAGAGTTCATTTAGTACAATCTACTCATTTTTAAGAGAAGAAAACCAAAGCCCAGAGAGGTTAATTTCCCATCACCACAAAGAATGTAAAACAAAGATAATTTGAACCTGAGTCCCCTGGCTCCAAATCCATTGCACAATGCTGACTCTCTAGTACATGATTTATCCTCAGTATATCAGGGATTTCTTAGAAACCTCAAGTTTACAAGTAAAGACAAGATGTCTTAGTAGAGAGAAAATGTGCTTCTGAGTTAAAAACCTCAAGTTCAAGTTCTGTCTCTGACAAATTGTTGTATGATCCTAGGAAAATCACTTAGCCTATATATATTGTATGAAGGGTAGTTGAAGAAAAGATGAAAAATTAACATTATGGAATACTGCATATATATATATCATCCTATTTTTTATGTTTTTCAGTTTTGCTGAACTATTTACAATTTTCAAAAAAAACATTTATCATGATTTGTTGGATAAGGAAGGGATATATTTGAAAATGAAAGTAATGCAAAAAGATAAAATTGGAAAAAATTAAATGGTTAATAAAAAATAATAATTCTAAGGATTGATGGGTCAGAGAATAACCCATAGAAATAGCCATAGCTGCATCAAAGAAAGTGAAAACAAATAAGACAATATGCCAAAATTTGTCAGACTGCAGCTAAAACTTTTCTCTAAAAACTTTCATCAACAAAAGTTCCACTAAAACTATAAAACATTTGTTTTTGGAAATAATGACAAACATAAATAATTGAATAAATATTAATTGTCTATAAGTAGGCTGAGCCAGGATGTTAAAAATGATACTACCTAAATAGATCTATTGATCTATTCAATCTACCCAAAAATTATTTTATAGAAGTAGGAAAAAATGATAATGAAATTCATTCAGAGGAACTAAAAAGTCAAGAATATCAAGGGAAATAAGGGGCAGGGGGAGTGGGAAGGAAAGGAGCCTAGCAGTATTAGTTTTCAAACCTTATTACAAGGTAGTAGACATCAAAAGAATTTAATACTAGTATTGAAATGCCACTGCCAATGGATAGAGTGTTGGGCCTCAAAACAGGAATACCTGAATTGGTATCTAGTCTCATATAGTTCTTGGCTGTGTAAGTTTGAGTAAGTTAACCTTTGTTTACGTCTCAGCTTCCTCAACTATAAAATGGGGAGAATAATAGCACTTACCTCCCTTGGTAGTTGTGTGAGGATCAAATAGGATAAAATTTGTAAAGCACTTATACTATGTATCAGTTCTTGATATATAGTAGAAGCTATGTAAATATGTAAATGCTAGCTATTGTTATTAATTACTATTATCATTACTGATTTAAAATAGAAGTTAATCAGTGACACAGAATGGGTATACATTGCTAACTCATCTATTAGTGCTCAATAAATTTAAAGATCTCAGGTACTGGGTGAAGGATTCACTATCTGACAAAATCTACTTGAAAAACTGGAAGAATGTTTGGCGGAAAGTAATTTGGACCAAAGCCCTATATTATACGCCAAATAAGATCCAAATGGATATATGTCTTAGATATAAAAGGTATCACGAAAAGCAAATTAGGATAGCAAGGAAGAAATTATCAGTTAGATCTATGGATAAGAGAAGAATCAAGCTGAAGTTAAAGATAATCACAAAAGATAAAATTTTATTGCTTAAATAGAAAAGGGTTTTGCATAAATAAAACCAATGTAACAAAAATTAGAATGGAAAATTACCTGAAAAAAAAATCTTTACAACTTCCTCGGATAGTGGACAGAGCATTGGACCTAGAGTCAGTAAAACCCAAGTTCAGATCAGGTCTCAGACATTGTGTGATTCTGGGTAAGTCACATGACCTGTTTATCTCAATTTCCTCAAATATAAAATGGACATAATAAAAAACACTAACTTTGGAGAGCTGCTATGAAGATCAAATAAAACAATATTTGTAAAAAGTAGTACAGTGCCTAGCACATAATAGACATTATATAAATGCTTATTGCCTTCCTGTTTTTTCTGATATATATGAGGAACTGATTCAAGTATACAATAACAATTATTTCTTTACTGATAAATGGTAAATAATTTAGAGCAAGCAGGCTTCAAGGGAAGAAATTTAAGCTACAACAATCATAGGAAAAAATACTACAAATCTCATTATCAGAGAAATGTAAATTAAAGCAACCTTGAGCTTCCACCTCAGATTGACAAAGATGAGAAAAAAGGAAAATGAAAAATGTTGGAAGAGCTCTGGGAAAACAGACACATTAATGCACTGTTGATAGAATTGTGACTGATTCAGCTATTGTGGAAAGAGATTTAAAATTATACTCAGATACTCAACTGTGCATAGCCTCTGACCCAATCACTTTGACCATATTAGATCCATATCCTTAGAAAATTTTTAAAAAGGGAAAAAGACCCCTTAGGTACAAAAATATATGTAGCAACTATTTTTTAGAGGCAAAAAACTGAAAACTAAGGGAGTACTCATCAATTGGGGAATATCAGAACAAATCAAGGAATATAAATGTGATAGAAAACCACTATCCTAAGAAGTTATGAAAGGTACCATATTTCAGAGAAACCTGGGAAGACTTATATGAACTGATGTCAAGTGAAGTGAGTAGAACTAGAAGAACAATTTATATGATTACAATATATAAAGATTATAAAGATAAAGAATTCTGATCAATGCAATAGCTAACCATTATTCCAGAGAACCAGTTATAAATCATAATATCAACTTCCTGTCAAAAAAGAGATAGACTCAAGTCAGAATGAGATACATATTTCTAGACATGGCCAACATGAGAATTTGTATTTCTTGAATATGAAAATTTTGAATGACTATTTTGTCTTGTGACCCATACCACCTCCACTATCCCAGTGGGGCAGGAGATATGAAAAGAAAATATTTTTTTTGCTTGTTAATTGAAAAAGAAAAGGTATACTTAAAAAACCCTGAAATTCACCTAACCTCTCATTTGCCTAGACTTTAGAGGATCTTAGGCAAGTCTCTAAGGCTAAATTTTAGGGAATGTAAGTTTTGTGCTAGTAGACATATTCTCTATATCAACCAACATTGACCGAGTTCCCTATATCAATGAAATCACAGATATTGTCCCTGTTTCTATCTTTACAATCAATAAAATGAGGAGAAGATGCTTAGTCTTTTACTGTCTTGCCCCTGATTGGACTGCCTCAAAAGGCTTTTGTCCAATGGCTTCCATTTTTTACATTTTTTAGAAAGAGTGGAAGGCATACCATGGGTCCACTATTCTCTAAATACTCCATACAGTAAACTAATAATCGAAGAATTTGCCTTTGCTTGCTTTATAAAAGCCCAGTCACTAATCATTTCCATAATTCCCTCCCATATTGTTCATGAAATAAGCCCATCCAGTTGTCTTCAAAAAGAAAAGAATTAGCAGGCAATGTACAAGTACAAAGTCTCTCATTTTCTGAGTCAGTTTGCAGATGAAGTTTTTATCTTAAAGTCTATCATATACATTCTAAGTTGGAAAATTAAAACTCAAAGGCTCCACAAACCACATCGAATCACAAATATATTAAATTCAGGCTGAGTCAGTTTCCAAAATTAACTATTTGATGTTTGAATTCCTCTTGAGATTCTATCTTCTCTGTACTAATCATTATGACAGTTTGAAAGTCATCTCTGCCTGTACTGGCTGCTGGCTGGCATCTTGAAAGCCAGGCTCTTACTATGTAAATTCAAATTCAGTGGAAAAATCTCTAACAGCTGCACATCTTACCACCAGAACATGTTGTCATTAGATAGGAAAATGAATCAAAACATTCTTGGAGCCCTGAGTTAGGCTTTTCTCTTGTTCTTTTTGCCTCTTATTTTTATATGCCTTTACTTTTTTCATTCAAAGTCATTGGAAGCCTTTTTCCAATTTAAGCTTTGACTGTCCCTGAGAGATTTTTGAGGTACACTTATATTCTTTATTTTAAAACTTGGGCATGAATATAATAAGATGTATCAAAATATTGTTAAAATCCCTGGATAAGATTATACCTTGTGCAGTTCTTTAAGTAGTACCTTCTAACATGAAAGCCAAGAAGCACAAAACTAATTCAAAATGGTATAAAAAACATTTATGATAATTAAATGTCATGATTTGCTTTATTAATAAAATTCTTCCTTTCTTGATTTATGATCATGTAAATTGGCAATAATTTGTGAATTATAAAGATAACATAAATGAAACTAGTTTCTAAAAGTCAACACATATACACATATATATATAATTCCATTAGAATATATAAATCTAAGAACTAAAATATTAGAACATAGAACAATAGAATATAGAAAATATAATGCAATTGTTTATATGCAACAAAAACTTATATTGACAACTATATTATTATTACTTATATGTACATATACTCATACTCCTGATTACTCAACTAAAGGGCCCCACACACAGCATTAAAAATGACATGTTCATCAAACTGAATCTCAATTGAGATTCAAAATCATTACCATTTTACATTTGGATCAAAAATGTTAAGGCTAGAAAGCAGGGACCTTCATTTTGCAGAGAAGAAGACTGAGATCTATGGATATAAAAAGTGACTTTCAAAGATCTCACACCTAGTTGATAGCAGAGAAAACCCTATTACTTAAGACATCTGACTCCTAAGTGTCATCATACCCACACTTATTTCCCACTTATAGTAAATTCCTCATTGAACTGTCTGTTCGAAAGCAAAGACCTAAAAATATGTAGAACAGTTATACCCACAAACAGACTGGCACTGCTCAGGCAAAGCCATTTCTAAAAGCATAGCTAGTAGCCAAAAGTAAAAGCTCTCTCCTCAAAATATCTCCTTCACTGGGAATCTTCTTGTCAGAGAAAGACAAAGGAGTTTTGTACAAAGGACAAGGCAGATGTAGGAGCAAGCAGAGCAAGAATAAGGCCAATGATAGATTCTTTTTTTCCTAATACACCTAGATAGGAAAGGTCTTTTCTTCCCTCAAGTTTCTCCCTTTAGCATATACACCATTCCTTTCCTAGAATACAAGTCTAGGATGTTAATTCTTGTTTCAGCTTTCCAAGCTCAGGAGATCTGGTCAGTCTAGAATTGTATTATGTATGTGCATAAAAGAACTTAAGAAAAAAAAATCTTCCCATATGCAAAGATCTGTCCTTTGAACCTTCATGAATGTAGAATTTAGAAATTACTATCAGACAAAACACTGGATGTGGCAGGGCTATCATTGTATCTTGAGACTGAGGGATCCAGCTAAGACAGTATCAGCAATCAGATCTTGGATATTACATCTGTCCAAAAGATAAATAACAGCCCTCAACATGGAAATATTTCTTTAAGCAAATGCCGGGTAAAGAACATTATTGATACTGGTACTTGTGGGGAAAGAGTACAGAAAACAGTTAACAATTCTGGGAGGGTTTGATTTTCTGAACTCACACAAAAGAGTATCTGACTTTAAAGGAAGAATAGCCCTAACCCATGTTTGAAAGAGACATGATATTTTAATACCTTTTTTCAATAACATATTCTAATATTTAAGAATCTAATATTTAAGATTTATTTAATATTTACTATTTCAAGAATTTAGAATATTTAAGAATTAGAAGAATTGAAATATTTAAGAATTTTAGACTTATTTAATATTCAGGAATCTAATACTTAAGAATTCTAATATTTAAAAATCCTGACCCTTAGGAGGTTCTCCATTACACATCAAACAAAAAATTATTGTTAACCTGTGGGCCAAAGATCCCTCAAAATCTATGAAAATAGATTTCAGAGTCTTTGATCATGAATGGGGAAAAATACATCTTTATTTTCACTAACCTCTAACCGAAATGAAGCATTTTCTTCATTTTTTAAAGACACTATTCTGAGAAGATTTCCAGAGACATTAATAATAGAAAAAAAGTTTAAGGATCTCCAGAATAAACTATGAGTTTATTGATCTACTTTAGGCCCATTTCTCCTTGGAGGAGTTCGCCTTCCCTCAAGATGGTCCATCATCCTTGGTATAATAGCTTTTTGCATATTCTTGAAAGATTATTAAAGTTCCTCTACAATCTTGGCTTCTCATTTATGGCCTACAGAACCAAGAGTAAAACTCTTTAATCTCCTTCATTGCTCACAGCTCTCCTGTGGACCCTGTGGAAGTTCTCCATGTCCCTCTTAATTTCAAAAGTATACAGCCATAAAAAAGCAATCACAATATAAAGGAGAAAAGTGGCACATGGAAAATAGATTCTGTTTTTATTAAGCTTTCCAGGTCAAGGCCTTAGATTTGATTTCCCCTGGGGTTAGTTAACTACTCTCTGTTCTGTGGCCACAAACAGAATCCCTAACCCAAACCTAAGCAAAGCCCAGAAGAGGTTACATACGGAAACAACAAGAATGATGGGTGCAGATCTTTATACAATAAAATGAAGAAAGAAGAAATGAAGATTGTAGCATTCCTCAAGTACAACTAGGTAAAAGGACAGATGAATGAGAATGGACACACACTACTGCAATAGACTTAAGAGGGATTCACTGGAAAATTATTATGATACTTGCATTGAAATTAATTCTTTTTAATGTAAGTTGTTAGTAGCAAATTTATCAACTAAACCTT
Source organism: Myrmecobius fasciatus (assembly GCA_023553655.1). Lineage (NCBI taxonomy): Eukaryota > Metazoa > Chordata > Mammalia > Dasyuromorphia > Myrmecobiidae > Myrmecobius > Myrmecobius fasciatus. Next base: position 357,550 of record JAJPUD010000839.1, read on the forward strand.
TAATAAAACATTTTAATAATTTTTTTTGAAATCCAGATAAAGAAATGTGAATGAATCATTATGGCCTTTCACTTCTAAAAAAAAACACTCAAATTCACTAATAATGGATTGTGGTTTTATCTCGACATATAAACGATAGCCCATCCCTCACGGAAAAATGCCAAAAAGGAAACCCAATAGCTAGAATCATGCCTACCAAAGCACAATAAAGGCCTACTTGTTTGAAAAGCTATATTATTTCATGCTCTCTAACCTGAAAATGAATGAATGAAACTAAGCATTTATCAAGAACTCACTTTCTACCAAATGCTGTTCTAAGCATTGAGGATTTAATAAAAAAAAAAGTGAGGCAATCCTTGTTATCAAGGAGCTCATTCTGGGGCAACTAGGCAGTGCAGTGGATAGAGCACCAGCCCTGAAGTCAGGAGGACCTGAGTTCAAATTTGGTCTCAGACACTTAACATTTCCCTAGCTGTGTGATCCTGGGCAAGTCACTTAACCCCAATTGCCTCAGCAAAAAGCAAACCAAAAAAAAAAAAAAAAAAAAAAGGAGCTCATTTTAATAGTAAGAGACTACACAATCCAGATCTAAGTGGCTTGATAGTGAAAAGGGAAAATATACTCCCCTCAAAAAAATTAGAATCTAGTCCATGGGGAAGCTAGCACAAAAAGCAGTCAGGTGCCTAAGTTCAAAAACATTCTGTAGAAGCAGCATCATTGTTATTAGCTGACAACCACAGTTGAAATCCACAGAAACCCAAAGTTAGAAGGGGCCTTTGGCATTCATCTGGTCCAGCCCTGTAACTCCAAATAAATGAATGTTTAAATCATCCAAAGGAGATAATGGCCTTTTTCCTTCTTAAAAAGAGGGATAGAAATTATAGCCTTCTTCCTCTGTTTTATAACCTTGACAGTCAAGATTTTTTCTTTTATTATTGCAAAACTCCACACAAACACCCTCCCCCCCCAAAAAAAAGAACTATTTCTTTCATTTAAACGCATTTCCTCTTGGGCAGTTTTCCATGGATAACCACTCCTCAACATTTTCCTTAAAGACAGTAATTAAGGCACCTTTTAGCCTTCTCTCCAGTAAGAAAAACAATCTCAATTCTTTTCATAGAAACCCTGAGGTATAGTGTAAAATTAAGATTAATAATTAATAAGATTAATAGGTCAGAAGATCTGGGTTCGTTTTAGGTCTTCCAAGTGTATGGTCTGGGTCAAGTCCCTTCATTATCCAGACCTCATTTCTTCATGTATATGTCTTAGAATGGTCAGGACAAGGAGCTGACCAGAAACAAAGCAGAAATGAAAGAACAGCTGTTGCTTTAGAATTGTTGCTAATTGAAGTTGTAAAATTCTTTTTGTTTTATCTATATATTCCACAAAAATGAAGTTTGAGATCTTAGCCTGAATTGCCCTTTGCGTAACTAAGTGCATAATAACAACTGAAATAGTTTCAGGGATGATTTTTATTCTTCAAAATCATAAGTAGTCAGTTCAAAGTTCAGAATATAAAAATCTACTACTCCCAATTTGCAATTACTATTTTTCCCAGCTGTTTAATTGGCTTAATCTATGGCACAATATTCTGTATTCTTATAATCCTCTATCTTCAGCAATGGAGAACTGAAGACTAATTAAATTTGTTCTCCACTTGTCTGGTGTTTCCTACAATATCCATATCCTGCTTGACATTAATAAGGGTTTGTTGACTGACTAACCTGCTTCAAATATGATAAGAAAAGCTTTGGGATTTTAGTTATGTTTTATATTGTCAAACTGACAGCTACTCAACTAATTTTCAAATCCTATGGGCAAAGGTTTATTTTGCATAATATTCACTAGAATGCCCTAGGTATTTTGGCTATATGTGATGATAATGAAGATAAAAATTCCAAGAAGAAATAAGTGAATATGTAAAATTTTAAAAATTCAAATGGCATAACTTTGTCAAAATCTTTTTTTGAGTGTTAAAGCTAAGTTCAAAAAGCAAAAGGGAGAGCAAAGGCAGCAGGGTTTAAGTGCCAAGGGAACCAGATATGGAATTAGAAGATTGACTTTTTACTGTGTGTTCTTGAGTAAATAACTGCATCTCTCTGAGTCTCTCCTCATATGTAAAATGACAAGGTTGTATTAAATGTTTTTTAGACTTCTTTCTTGTTTTAGAACCAAAGAATAACAGAATTTGAGGTCATGACAATAATGACAGGAAATAATTGTACTCATACTTGGGACTCATACTGAATATAGAGGGTATAGAGAGAGGTGTAATTGCCAAGAGAAAAAGAGTGTAACCTTCATTCCCAAAATAGTGCTAAATGTCACACAGAAAAATCACGCTATCATTTTCATATGAAAATGATGTTAGTGACACACTATAAGTAAAATGTTATTTGAGTTATTTTTCCAATGATACAGATTTGCACTGATGTTTTTATTAGCTGGGCATCCTTCAACAAATCACTTAATTGCACCATGCTTTAGATTAGCAATGGAAAATACACTGATTTGTAGTCAGGAAGACTTGAGTTCAAATCCTGGATCAGAAACTCTTTAGCCACGTGACTGGACACATCACTAAATACCTGTGTTCTTCAGTTTCCTCATTTGTAAGATGGGAATAATAATCACATGTACTTCCAAGAGTTCTTTCGAGATTCAAATGAAATATTGTTTGTAAAGCACTTTTCAAACCCTAAAGCATTATATGTTCTCTTTCTGCCTCTAATATTTATGATCCTATGCCTTCCTAGTCCATTCCCCATTAAATGAGCAGCAGCCCAATTCACATGACAACTTCTGTTATCTAAAACCAAGTTGTACCTATGGATTAGAGTAAAACTAATTTGATCACATACAATCAACTGTTACATCTTTTTGACTATTTTATAAACAGTTGAACTCAATCAGCTATTGATTAAAGAGAATGATTCCCAGGAAGAGATCAGATATGAGAGAAAGAAAGGAGGAGGAGGAAAGAAAGCAGGAAGTGGCAATAACACCTACTTTACTTTCTAAAGAAATGAAAAAAATAAAAAGTGACTCCAAGACTTCTAATCAGTGACAAGGAATTTGTGGTCAATTTGAGGTGTCCTTTATTTCTTTTCAGTTTTATAATAATTATGATCATTGCTGTAACCACATCTAGAAGACATTCTAATAACTTCAAATTATGGCAATTCCCCCCCAAAAATATATGGTAATCGAAGAAGACTCTGTATATCTTTAACCTCACAAACCCTAAGAACACAAAAACTGAGGAAAAATATATGTTCTCAGCTTTACTCTTTATAGAATAAAACAGATAATGAGAAACACTTGGTTTTCACTTCTAAGTAATGATACAAGGATCCACCTCAAACAATTGGGTCATTTGTTATTTTTAATCAATCATTTTTATTTTTTAAAGATAAGGAATACATTTTTTTTACTTTGTAATGGGATGCTCTTGTCTCCCATACAATAAGGTCCCCCACCTCCAGAATTAGGAAGACCTGGGCAAAAATTTCATCTTAGACACTTAACACCTGTATAACCCTGGACAAAATTCTTATCCTCTGTCTGCCTCAGTTTCTTCAGCTGTAAAATGGGGGAAATAATAGCACTTCCCTTTCAAGATTGTTGTGAGGATCAAATGAAATAATATTTGTTGAGTTTTTAATCCAGTGCCAGGCAAATATTTCACTCTTTCTTTCCTTCCTTCCACCTCTCATACCAAAAGTGGTTTTGTCCCCCTTGATTTCTGCCTTCATATTTTTTGCAAAAGAAATTAAGCTCTTTTGTTACTGCAAAAGGGAATTGCACAAATGTTTTAGAAGATTCAAATCTTTGTCCTTTGAAGTTCATTCTCCTTATTCAATCATAGATTTCAAGTTGAAAAAGGAACTTAGAGGTCCTCAAGTTTAGCTTCCTCATTTTACAAATAAGGAAACTGAGACCTGAAGGATTTAAGTGACATACCTAAGATGATAGAATAAGTAAGAGTCTGTTGTAATATTTGAATCTAGGTCATCCTGACTCCAAATCCTTCACACTAGCCACCATGTTGCACCTATACAGTCATACTTATCTATATTTAAAAAAAACTTTGACATATCTTTTGGTGCAATTTTTTTTGAATCTCTGCCTTTGAAAGTCAAGGATCTTGTTTCATTGTCAAAAGAAGTTAATTTTCCTTCTAAAGTTTTATGATTGTACATATCTTACATTAATCATCAGTTAGAAAGATGTATCTGTGCATAAGATGTGTTCATTGATATACTTTAAATGGAAAGTATATTTTTATAGGTAACAAAGGAATCTTTAAACTTATAGGTAGTTGCTGTAGCAAGTACACAGATTAGAAAGAAAATATGTTATAGTTATATATGCATTAATTGTGTATACTCTTAACTATGTACAATTCACTTTTATATAAGTGCTCATCTTTCTGCTCAAGAAACATCAAATAATGTCAATACAAATAGCTCACTAGTTTATTCTTATGATGAAAAATACTTAAAGAATATAGTCTTCTATAGTATGTATCCCTGAATCTAAGCATTTTGTTTACTGATAAAGTCTAAGCTTCCTCTTCAAAGTCATTAAAAATTCAAAAATGTGGAACTGGCTATAGTTGCATCAGTGAAACCAGGCTACAGAAAGTGAAAACAGCTCTATATAATTCATAGTCTTGTAGACTTACAGCTAGATGACAGAGGTTATCTAATCCACCCTCCTCATTTTGTAAGTGAAGAAACTGAGGCAATATAAGTGATGTGACTTGCCTTGGGTCATATGGTAATAAGTAATAGAGCCAGGCATCAAAGTGAGATCTTATGATTCTAAATCTAGTTTCTTCTATGGTACCTCATTGCCTCCTCTGAAAACTGTAATAATTTCACCACTTTGCTCTTACCAAAAATTCATAGGATTTGCAACAATATCCGTGTTGTGTTTTCAATATCTATGCCATCAGTAAAAATATCTATGCATCACCCAACAAATAAAGTCTATTCCTACAGCATTTCCACTGATGTAAAACAACTAGAGTCTCCATTTAAATTGCAACCTGTCCCACAGTGATTACCTGACTAAATTACTAGTTAATCAGGAAAAAATTCTGGGGTACACAGTGAGGTCAGTCACCACAACATACCTCAGCTATCAAGACTGATAACTAGCTTGCAGGAAAAAAACCCACTGTAGTAGCTGTTTATGCCTGAACATTTAAAAAGGAAAAAAAAAAAAACCCAGCACTGGTGTGTAGAGCTAGCCCTCATCAAAAACACTCCTTATCCAACATATGCATATACTGATTATTGATTCTAATTAGCTTGGTCTAACCATTGCACTTGTCCTGAAAAGGATATAAGGCATTGGATGAAGAATGTTCGCGAGGTAGTGAGCACGTCGGCTCCCATATGATGATGCATTTACACAAAATCATTCAAATTGTGCATCAGAACAAACAGGATCACATTCCCTGAAACCATGGCAAAGTTTACTAACTTATTTAAAGTCATATAAAGACCCAAGAACATGAAACTCTCAGACTTCAGCTGATATCAATGAGCTTTAACCCTTTTCTCTATAAAACACATAGACGCAATAAGCAAATAGCCCTAGTATAATAAACAACCCTCTGGACAAAAATTTAAACTATGTAAATATATACATCTTTTACAAAAGTGGATCAATCAGACCTCCAGTTTCCTGCAATAACATGAGCTACTCTGTATACAATAAAATATCTTATTTGGAATAAATCATCTATCCCTAGCAACACCTGATTATTACAGGATTACTGAATGGCCACAGTTACTTGTTATAGGGGGGGACCACCACCAACCCACCCCCCCCAAACCTTTCCCACAATACAGAGTAGTAGGCCACGGTTGAATGGCTTCCCAACCCCCAAAAAGGAAGTGCAGCAGTACTCATCCTTCAGTATCTATATGTTATCTGGCTGCAGTTCACCATCTGAGTAAAGCCTTTGGATTCCTATCCATCAAACCTGTTTAGAGAGTTTTGCTTTAATCTGTGCAAACCCACACACTTACAGCCATAAATGCATTTGCACTGAGAATGACTGCTGAGGATGTGAATACTCCAGGTGTGGCTGTATTTTTCACTTCATCGGCACAGCTATTTAGGCCTAGTCTTCTCCATTGGCTTGAAGCTCTGTTCACACCATCTTGGGTAACACATCACATTATTCTTCCTTATAAAAACAAATAAACTCAAATGAGCATTTACAGACAGTTCATCCTCCTGAATATTTTATTTTTCCCCAGCATCTAAGAGAAAAAAAAGTTCTAACCCACCCAGCTAAAATCATCCCAAATCAAAGATTCACCTGATCAATTCCTTCATTTCACAGGCCTCCCCCACGTTCCTCACCTCCGCAGATCTGCTCAATCCAAGGGTTCTTTGGTGGTTGGCAACCACTTAGTCACCAACAGTACAGCACTGCAGTACCAACCCACTATCCAGCAACTTGGCTACCTGAGTCGTACCAAGTCAATGCAGTTTTAATTTCCCCTTTTACAGGGCAAGCTACACTGTCCCATGAGGCTGAGAAAAAAAATGCCTTCACACTTATAATGGCTCCCCTCTGAACCAGGGCATCAGAAATTTAAATAGTTCTCAAGAATGTAAAGCTGGAAATATTAGCTCCTAGCTGATTTTCTTAATAACAGAGTTGGTTTCAAGAGACACCTCTGAAATAACTCCAATCCATTTTTGTACACAGGATGCCCAAGTTTAGAACTAATGGTTGAAAATAAAACTTAAGTACAAAATTCAATGAGGCATTAAATATTTCATAACTGAGTGCAGAGAGACGAGTTATAAAAGTAATCAGGTTTTGGAAAGGATCTAGAGAAGCTCATTCGCAAAATTCAAATACTTGTATTTTACATTCCCCATCCCACCTCACCCCTAACTCCCAGTTGTATATTTTCTTCATCCCAGTTGCAAGGGTTTCAGAATTTCTCCTCTGAAATAAACTGACAGTTGGATAATTTACTAGTGTGTTGGGCAACATGTTGAGAGGTTACACTTTGCAGAATTGAAGTTAGTGCCCACTAAAGCACGCAGGCAGAAGAATGGAATGCCTTATCTGAACTGAGGATTTTATCTCTCATGGACATCACATCATTTGGTACATACGTCTGCATTGACGTATGACTAGTTTATATTATAATTTTTTATTTTGTATTTAGTCACAGAACCTTATGTAACATATTTCTATTTAATATGTGACAACATGTATAGCAACAGTATTCATATAAAAGCAGATTCCCCACAGAGTGCCCTCTTCCTTGCCTCCAGAAATAAGAAATAATTCAGCCTTGCAAGGTTTCTATGTAACTGCTGAAGAGAGAAGCAAGAACTATCACCAGCAATAGCAGACTTAGAGGAAATAAGCAGGAAATCAACCCTGTTCTTGACTCAACGCTACCTAACAACCTATTGGCAGGACTGGGGGAAGGGAGAGGAGAAGAGAGAGATTTTAGTAACTATCATAATCCAGATTTGAATATATTTTACTGCCTGGACAATAGGCTAAAAAGAAGTCCAGTTTTCTAATCCAAATCTCTGTGAGCCCATCTTAGCATACCAGGCAAACTACAAGAGCCCTACACACTGCCACTGTGACACAGTACTACGGTATTACATTATCACAGGCACATGCATCTGATTCTCTTAACAAAGAAGCAATAGATAGGCACGAGTTGTTTGTTCAGAAAGCAAATAACCCAGACAGTAACTCAGGAATTCCCCATTCATGCCAGTATTATATAATGAATGGGCTTTTCCTATTAACCCTGCTGACATAAAATGTATATTCATTAGAACAGCTTTCGGCATGGTTAAAAAACAAAAACAAAAACAAAAACAAAAACAAAACTGCTCCTATAAGGAAGCAGTCACACCTTGTCAGAGCAAATGTGGACTGGCTAGTCGAGATATCAAGATAACCTACAATTTTTTAAACCTTTGTTATCATCCTCATCTTTAAAAAAACTGCTTGACAAATTATGTAATGGAGGATTGTTTCAGGTGACTGTAAACTGTGTATAATACAGTAACAGAGCAGTCAGCTAACATCAGAATGATGCTTAATCTCCTCCATGTTTCCCGCACTGCCCCTTTGAGGTTTAGTGTAGGGGGGGGGGAGAGAAAGGAAGGAGGTAGTAGGAGGGTCGAAGGAAAAGGCTATGAAAATTCTTACCGCCTCCGAATCTTCAAATCCATGCAGGTACAAATTGTCGTACATGGAGCTCTGATAATCCAAAGCACCTCTTTCAGGACAAAAGCAAAATTGCTACAAAACCACAGCTGGGTCAAAAGGTAGAAAAGGCCTATGCTGAAGAACAGAGCCTGCCTTATCAAATTTCTGTGGATTTTCCAGCCAAGATGTTACTCCTTCACATCCTAAAAGGGAAGGTTATCCCTAGAGGCAGTCCAGACCTGGCATTTTATCTGCCTTCCAAATACAGAGCATAAAAGCAAAACCCTTCCCCAACCAAGGACTGATGACAGAGCCAGGAAAGAGCCCTCTGATTGGCTCAGCTCCCCTGCTTCAGTCACTTGGAAGAGGCTTCTTGATAGTGGATGACGAGTCAGAGGATTCTACCTAGCAAAGAGCTCTTTCCGGCTTTCCTTATGTTTCCCAACGCACCATAAATACTTATCAAGATCCAAAAGACAGTTTGGAATCACAGTATGGTTACTCCTCTAAACATGAGTGTTCCCTTTTATTAAACTCGTAATTTGGGAGGGGGAAGCAGGGAGGAGCAAAGGGAGGGACTGAATTTCCAATGAACACAGTGTAAAGAGGCAGGAGAACATACATTAATCTGCATCCAACATCTGTACTTCACATATAAACTGTGATTTAAATAAAAGGGGCACTAAGTTATTTCAAACAAAGCCACAGCAAGAAACACATAGTAAGATATCTTTGCATTGGCTCTATACTTTCAAAAAATCACCATGCTTTCCTTGGGGGGGGGGAAGGAGGGAAAAGGATGTGGGGGAAGAAACAACTTTGTAACCACCTGGTGAGGTCTGAAACAAAAACCAGCGGTTCTTCAATTATTTAGGCACTGATGTTTTTAGAGGTTCTAGAGATTTGCTTCCCCCCCAGCTACAGCCAATTCAAAAGTAAGAGCTTAAATTAACTCCACTTCTTTTCATATACAAATCTCAAATATTTTCATTGAATTGTCTTCCTTCCCAGAGAAAGTCTTCGACCAAAGCTTCCTATCAATCACTAGGGAAAGGCAAATCTCTAGGACTTCTAAAAAGAAATCTATATGGTCGAATGAAATAATTCCAAAAGGGAAAAACTTTAAGACAAAAAAAAGAGGCAGCATGACTCCATGGGAGTAAGCAATGACCTAGAAATCAGATACTGTGTTCCCTAATATCGACATGCTATTCACTGATTTGATGACTCTGGACAAGTCACAATGTCTATGGACTGCCAAAGTGAAATAAGAATGAAGCAAGAGAAAGCCCTGGGAAACACTTGGCAAATCTAAAGTGTAGCATGCATACTCGTCAATGTCAGCCTGAATACACTGGCTGCAGTCTCAGGTATTTAGTACAATGTCTGATAGGGGTTGCATTTGATCCCAAGAGGCTAGGGCTCAGACCAGAGATCTATTCTTCAAACAGCATATTTCTGAACACCTAGCCACTGGAGACAAAAAACAGAGTCACTTAAAGCAACAGGGCTCACAAACACCAGCTACAACCAAGTAGAGCACAACTCTTCCAAAACTGGTATTAACCCATTAGTTTTGTTTTGTTTTTTTGATCAATCACATGCCCAGACCTGGATTAAAACACTATCAAAACTATCATTTTAGAAAAGCAACAGATTGAAGGAGATTTAACTATCCTGACAACACTAAGGAGAAATGCTAACATTTTGATCTACACTAAATAAAATATAGCAGAAAATTGAAACAGCTGACATTGGGTTCCAAAAAGAGAAATTCAGGAGGCCTAGGTTCTAGTTTTAACTTTGCTGCTCTGTGTCCCTGAAGAAGTAATTTCATACTTTGGCCTCCATTTCTTCACTAGTAAACTAACCTAATTACAAGCTAAATAATTCTAAGGAATCTTTCCTAAATACATGATTTGAATTATATAGATATTCCATAGCTAGAGGAATACTTCCAGAATTTGTGATTTCATAGGTAGGGTAGGATCCTTCTACTGCCATCTGATTCAGTCTTAGTGGATGGTGTTCATGAGTTCCCTAAAGGTCAGAAGAAAAATTTACTGTCTGGTTAGCTAACTTTGTTGGTGAAAAACTTCTCCAAAGTTAATCAGACTGGTTCTTAGAACCATCTATCCATCTAGTCTCTTCATTAGATTCATATTAGATGCTGTTCCAACTTGGTAGGAACTGCTGGGCTAATGGTTCTGCTGAGATAAGAAGCTCAGGTCACCCCTGTGCCATAACAGAACTCTAGTAGAATTATCTGAATTATCTGCATAATTCAAGACAATATAATTTCAGCCAAAGATATCCCAGTAATTAAAGCAAGAATGTTTTTTTTCTCCTTGAATCATCCATATAATTGCTTCAATTTACCACTTCACTTTGAGTGTGTAGACACAATCTACATGTCTCAGAGTGTCTTAAAATAAAAACCTAAATTAGGATAAGAGGAAGAAGGGGGATAATACTGAATTTTACCATGGTTTTCAAGAGTATTCCCTAGAGGGAAATCTATGTAGAGGCTTAATTCATATCTTATTTTGCACCGCCTCTGAGCTTTTCTTGTAGCTATAAGGGGTCTCAAGGAAGTAAAAAGATGTTAGCATCTTGAAGCCAAGATATGTTACATTTCTCTTGATGTGTCCCCACCTGCTAAAATAGTGCTTAATACATAGTAGATGCTAAATAAATTCATGTTGAATGAACGAATACATATTCACTACAGAATATAGTGAAGATGTTATGAATCCCCCAAGAGAATACAACGTCCTCGAGATCAGGGACTATTTTGTGTTCTTTGTATCCCTAGAGCTTAACAGAATGTCTGAAATATAGGAAACGCTTAATAAACATTCGTTAATTGATGTAGAAAGCCACAAGAAAATCTAAGGTTGATATGACCCTGAATGGAGGTTAAAACAAAAACGACGTACACCATTATGATAGAAGGCATTATAGAGTCTTTAGAGTTGTTATTCATGTCAATTCAATTCAATGAGCATTTCTTATGGAGGAAAATCAGCAGCAATGGTATTGGTAATTCTCTAATTACAGAGAATTAGAGAGAACTTGGAGACTATAGATAACTATAGAAAGCCAAATTTTAAAATGCCCACGTGACTATAAAAGTAACTATACAAAAGTATAGTCTTCTTTGTCTAGCTTACTTTCTTTTTTTAAAAATCTCAAATTAAGATTTCTGATCTGCAGACCTAGCCTTGCACTAGCAGGCCCAGTCTTGACTGTGCTCTTTTACATCTTTTTTAAACACTATGGCCTTTCAGTTCTCTGATCAGTAAAGCTGACTAAGGATATGGACATTTCCTTAAGACATAACTACCACCAGGGCCCTTCCCCTTCCAAATCTTATATCTCTGGCCATCCAGTTCTGTTTGTTCATGAACACTATGGTACCCATTATGAGATCCCAACTCTCACACATAGGCATAATGGATATAGCTACTTCTGGAAATCTCTTTGCCTTTCCCAACCTTGCAAAGAAAACAATTCTCAGAAAAGCTAAAATGATTCTTCTGTATTTTAAGTTGTAGCCAGACCCTATTACTACTTTTGCTAACTCTTTCCAAATGATGCCAAAAATATAGGGAAATAGATTAGTAAAGCTCCAGGAGATCAAAACCCACATAAATCTACAGAAAGACATCTGGCAGTATTGGAAATGAGTTTAAAAAAAAGCCCATTTCTCTCCAGGTTCCTTCTGATAAAAGCCATCTTATTTTAGGACCTTCGCTACCTACAGACACATTAAAATTCAAGATGGCTTTAAGAAACTGATTTCCCTAGGAGTCTAGAATGGCTTAGATTAAATCTGGCCTACAAGTTATGACAAAAATTTGGTTTCAGCCTGGACCTCATCCCAGGGCTCCAGGGGAAGCACTGAGCTCTGTCCACTAGATTTAAACAGCTCAAAGGAACTTACAGACTCATATTCAGAAATGGCAGTGAGCTTTTGGAATTGGTTCACTCTCTAAATGGGGAGACATTTTGAAAATTGAAGAGTTTCTGATGGTAGCTGAAAACTTCTTGGATCTATTTAAGATTATGACAATAAAAATAATAACTCATTTATATAACACTTTACAAACATTCTCACTTGATGCATACAACAAAGCTATGAAGTAGATACCATTATTTTCTCCATTTAACCAATGAGAAAACTGAATCTGAGAGATTAAGTGACTTGCCTAAGATCACACAATTAATGAGTTTAAGGTACAATTTGAACCCAAGAGTCCAATACCTGATCCATTATGACACAATTATTTTTGATCTCTTCCTATCTGTAGATTCTTTTCTTGTTACCTACAAACATGCCCACATCATCATGATCAATGAAAAATCATCACTTGATTGATCCAGTACTGCTAGCTCTCATTCTATATCTTGCTTCTCTTCATGATTAAATTCCTTGAGAAAGCTGTGATAATCAAGGATTCTACCTTTTCTTCTTTCACTCTCTTCTAAACACTCTGCAGTCTGCATTCTAACCTCATCTAATGCTCTCAATGCCAGTTACCAATGATCTTTTAATGGCCAAATCTAATGGCATTTTGTCAATCTTCATCCTTCTTCAACTTTGAAAGAATCGATCATCTTTCCTTCCCCAATGTCCTCCCCAATCTAGGTTTTGATGACACTGTTCTATTCTAGTTCTTTATCTATCCAATACTCCTTAGTGTTCTTTGCTAATTTTTCATCCATGTCATAGTTACTAACTGCAGATGTCACAGCGGGGTACCTGAGCCAGTTCTAAATTTTTGTTAAATTGTTAAATTTTTAATAAAAGCATTTAGATCCCCCAAATCAGCAAATTCAGAAATTGACTATTTTTTTTATTTTTTGACTTTATCATTTTGTTGATTATCTATTTTAAAGAAAGCACTAATGCAGATTAAACTTAAAAATGTATTTTTGGTAGAACTAGTTGTTAAACATTTACTACCAGATTCTGTGTATGTGCTCCAAGTTTCAGTCTGGAGCTCCTACTTTTTTTTGCTCCATATTATCTCATTTGGTGACCTAATCTTCCAAGGGTTCAATTATTATCTCTATGCAGATGACTCCCAGGTCTCTATATCCAACCCTATTCTCTCTCCTGAGCTACAATCACCCATTATGCACTGCCTTTTGAACACTTTAACCTCATATCAATAGGCATTTAAAACTCAAAATGTCCAAAACAGAAATCATGGTATTTCTCCTGCAAAGTTTTTCCTTTTCCCTATTACTGTTAACAGTACCAACAGCCTAGCAGGCTCACAGCTAGTCCTTTATTCTTTACTCTAATTCATTCCATCTATTCAATACAATGGTTTCTATCTTTACAACATATCTCATACACACATATATGGGATCTTCTACCTACTCACGCAGCTACATCCTTTTCAGGTCCCAATTACAACTTGTCTAGATTAATACAATAGCTTTTTTTTCTAACTAGTCTTCCTTCTTCAAGTATCTCCTAAATCCAATTCAATCTCCACTTACCTGCCAAGCATGACTTTTCTAAAGTGTAGGATTGGGCATGTGACTACCCTGCTTATAGATCTCCAATAGCTCCCTAACACCTCCAGGATCAAATATAGACTCTTCTTTAGGGGATTTAAAGCCCTTTACAATCTGGTCCCTTCCTATCTTTCCCATTTTCTTAAACTTTATTTTCCTCAACAAACTCTATGATCCATCCACACTGGGATATTTGTAGTCCCTGAAATACAAACCTCTACCTCCTATCTCTATAACTGCACTGGCTATCCCCCATCTGTCCAATAATGACCTCTTACCTGTTCATCTTAGTTCCCCTGGATTCCTTCAAGACTCAACTGGAATTCCATCTTCTAGAAGAGGCTTTTCCTAATTCCTCAAGATGAAATCCTTATTAGAATGTGAGCTCCTTGAAGGTAGGAGTTGTTTTTGCCATTTTGTTTTCATCTTCAATACTTAATACAGGTCTGGCACATAATAAATACTTAAAAAGGAGATTTGATGGGGTTGCTAATTTCCTAAATCTCTTCAGATGATGTCAGGAACTTCTGAGACACCAAGGTATTTGAGATTAGGTTCAAGAGAATCCAGAATGCCTCTACATGATGTATTCTTGGAAAGAATAAATCCATTTACATAAAAGATAACCTAGGTGTTTTGTAAAGGATAGAGTATCAAATCTGAAGTCAGGAAGATTTCTTCCTGAGTTCACATCCAGCTTCAGACACTTATTAGCTGTATGATCCTGGTCAAGCAACTTAATAGCCTTATTTGCCTCAGTTTCTCATCTGTAAAATGAGTTAGAGAAGGAATGAAAAAACGCTCTAGTATCTTTGCCAAGAAAACCCCAAATGGGGTCATAAAGAATTAAACATGACTGAAAAATGACTGAACAATAAAAAAACAAAAACCGCTAAAATGGATGTCTTGTGGTTTGAGTTTCCTGGGTAAGCAATGGATATTTTTCCCCATCCAATTATATGTAAAAACAATTTTTCAACTTTTTTTAAAATTTTGAGTTCTAAAATCTCTCCCATCCTCTTTTCTCCCTCCTTAAAAAGGCAAGCAATTTGATGTAGGTATACATAGGTATAGTCATGCAAAACATATTTCCATATTAGTCACATTGTGAAAAAAACAGACTAAAAAAAAAGAAAACCCAAAGGAAAATAAAATTTTAAAAAGAATGCTTTTATTCACATTCAGGCTCCATTAGTTTTCTGGCAGTAGATAGCAATTTTTCATCAAAAGTCCTTCAGAATTGTTTTAGATCATCATATTGCTTAGGTTGTACAATAATGCTATAAATATGTACGCTATTTTCCTTGTTCTGATCACTTCACTTTGCATCAACTCATATAGGTCTTTTTAGGTTTTTCTGAAACCGTTTTACTTGTCATTTCTTATGGCTCAATAATGTTCTGTCACAACCATATACCACAACTTGTTCAATTGATGGGTACCCCCTCAGTTTCTAATTCTTTAAACAATGGATCATAGGAAAGAGTCACAGTAAGTAAAGCACTAACCTTTGCTCACCTTCTCTTTCTTTGAGCATACCACTCTTTTTTTTTTTATTAAAGCTTTTTATTTGCAAAACATATGTATGGGTAATTTTTCAACATTGACCCTTGCAAAGCTTTTGGTTACAAATTTTCCCCCCTAGCCTCCACCCCTCCCCCAGATGGCAGGAAGTCTACTACATGTTAATTATGTTACAATACTTGACAAATTGAATATATATATATATATATACATACTTTTACAATTATCTTGCTGTGCAAGAAAAGTTGGATGTACAAGAAAAAAAATCTGAGAAGAGAAACATAATGCAAGCCAACATCAACAGAGAGCATGGAAATGTTAGGTTGTGGTCCACATTCATATCCCTCTCTCTGGGTGTATATGGCTTTCTTCATCATTGAACAATTGGAACTGGTTTGAAACATTTCATTGTTGAAGAGAGCTATGCCCATCAGAATTGGTCATCATATAGTCTTGTTGTTGCTGTGTATAATGATCTCCTGGTTCTGCTCATTTCACTCAGCATCAGTTCATGCAAGTCTCTCCAGGCCTCTCTGAAATCATCCTGCTGGTCATTTCTTACAGAACAATAATATTCCATAACATTCATATACCATCATTTATTTAGCCATTCTCCAATTGATGGGCATCCATTCAGCTTCCAGTCTCTAGCCACTACAAAAAGAACAGCCACAAACATTCTTGCACATGTGGGGCCCATTCCTTTCTTTAAGATCTCTTTGGGATAAGAGCCCAGTAGAAACACTGCTGGGTCAAAGGGTATGCACAGTTTGATAACTTTTTCAGCGTAGTTCCAGATTTGAACATACCACTCTTTTTTAAACATGAATGAGTTAATTTTTTTATTTTTTTAATATTTTTTATTAAAACTTTTTATTTACAAAACATATATATGGGTAATTCTTCAACATTAACCCTTACAAAGCTTTCTGTTACAAATTTTCCCCCCTAGTCCCTACCCCTCCCCTATATAGCAGGAAATCCACTACAGAGCATACCACTCTTACAATTTGTCCAAAATACTGCTGTTGCTTTCTCCTCTTCTCTATTGGAACTCAATTACTCCATGTGTCCAAGAATTCTTTTTCAAGTTGGCAGTTTTGCTGAAATGCTTTTCCAACTTTTCTCCTCTGGGAACTAAGGTTTCTCAAATCCCATCTTTCCTTACAGGTGATTAATTCACAGGTTAAACAATAATAGCAAAGAAATTTCTAGTTCTATGTCATAGAACTCACTCTATAGTAACATGTGATAATAATACCCAGGTTCATATAATGCTATAAAATTACAAAATACAGTTCTAACAATAAAAGTATTTTTTACCTCACAGTAAAAGTATTATTAATTCCTTTTTACAAATAAGAAAACTGAGTCTCAGAGGTAATAAGTAGCTGACCCACAAATACTATTAACTTTTCAACTCAAGCTTTCTGACTTGTCAGATGCTATCAGTATAATGTAACAAAGGACTTCTGCTATCCTCAACTCAATTAGTAAAATGCTATGGTTATCTACAAATGAGAAAACATGGAAAGCCCTCCTCAGAAAATCTTTGCTTTGAATTTTTATTATAATTAGGACTCCTGAGAAGGAAACTAGGGACCCATAAATCTGTTTGTAATGTAAAGTGAGGATTCTGTCTTGGCTTCTTTAGTCAATTTGGTGAATTAGCCTGTTGTTCTTGGAGATAAGAAGAAGTTAAGTGACTTACCCAATGTCACATAGCTAGTAAGTGTCTGAGGCTGAATTTGAACTCAAAGCTTCATGACTCCAGATCCAGGGATCTATGTCCTGAGCTGCCAACTGCCTCTGGTTGCTGTGAATTCACTTGCAGTAGAAGTTTTATAGAGTAGTATAGGATAAAGAATAAAGTAGTATAGGATAAAGAATGAGAGGTTCTAGGTTCAAATTGTGACCCTACTACTGTTCCCATTCCTAACTTTGGAAAAGTCACTTATCCTCTGTCTATCTCAGTTTCCTCATCTATATGTAAAATGAAGTATAGGAGTCATGCAAGATGTCTTTTAAGGTCTTCCAGGTTGACTATGATCTATTGCTGATGTGTTCTACTTAATATTCTAAATGTATGTGTAAAAACTGAGGGATTGAGGGTATTATTTATATGAAAAATTTTGTTCATCATATACTTGGCCTAGAGAAATAGCACCTCTGGGGTATGATTGCACTGCCCAGTCACTCTCTACTGAATTTTCATCTTCATTTGTAGCCACTGTATCTTGAGTTCTAACCTAGCTTAGCTTTTGCTAGGTTCTTTTTTGCTAGGTAGCTTTTGCTTAGGTTCTACCTTGTGTGTTTCAGAAAGAATTGATTTTTACTATATCTTTGCAGACAAGCTGAAGATATGGTAGATGATAGAACTGGTAGGTGGATTCCTATCTGGTTCCCAGGAGTGTTAATTAATAAATCAATGTCAACCTGAAGAATGGAATCCATTAGACTGCAATAAAGTTCCATCTTCAAAGAATCATAGGAAGGGGCCTTAGAAGCCATCTAAGTTCAACTCCCTCATTTTATATGTGAGGAAACTGAGGATCAGAGAGATTAAGTAACTTGCCAGGGGGCACATAGTGAATATCAGAACCTAGGCCTTCCTGACTCCAAGGCCAGTACTCCTTCTTGTACAGCACACTGCTTCATTACTGTTCTATTATTTCCTACAAAGGCATACTTTATCAAATTCACAGATGACAAAACTGAAAGAATAAGCTAATCTAGAGAATATAGAAACTGCATCCAAAATGTTTTTCCTAATCTGGTAAAATGAAATGTAATAGGGATAAATGCAAAAATCTTGCACTTATAGGATGGGGAAAACCTGGTTAGATTGTAGATGATATATTTTGTTTTTGTTTTTGTTTTTTTTGCTGAGGCAATTGGGATTAAGTGACTTGCCCAGGGTCACACAGCCAGGAAGTGTTAAGTGTCTGAGATCACATTTGAATTCAGGTCCCCCTGACTTCAGGGCTGGTGCTTTATCCACTATATCAACTAGCTGCCTCGATGATATTTTTAAATGGAGTTTTTGGTAACTTCAAGTTTGATATCAGCTAACAGAAGAATCTCACTGCCCCCCAAAATGCAATTTTTAGGTTGTTATTGTAAGCATTGTGTCCATTTCAAAATTTATAGTCTATCTTTGCTATTCAGATCACATTTAGAGTGTTCAGTTTTAGGCATTGGGTTTTAGGAGGAATATTGATGATTTGAAGCATAACCAGAAAAGAATAGCCAGGAAGGTTATAGAATCAAAAACTTAGTCATAAGAATTGAAAATTTGTTTACCTATTTTTATATCTATTTACCTGGGGTCATGTAAAAGTTTTCAGGAGAAAAGAGGTCAATGAGTGAAAAAAGTTTTAAGATGTTCTATCCTAACCAACCTGGATAACTCTGGAGAAAGTGGTCCTGATTTTTCTACTTTGTGTCACCATTTTAAAAGGTCAATTTAAAATAAAGTAACAGCACAAATTGTCATCTTAGTCTCCCAGGGACTGAGTTCAAAGAGGTCATGTTAGAGGCACACAGATAGTAGCTGATTTTCTCTGTTGCTTTTAGGTTTCCACATACAAGAAGAACTGAAAAATATCTGTCACTAAAGCAGGTAAGTTTTCCAGGGAGCTAGACAAAGGAAGACAAGCTGATCAGGAACCCAGAACTATGCCTTCAAGAAAGCCATAAGTTTAGGTCACAATCTACTTTCTCCTAAACAAAATTCTGACTAAAATAATTTTGCAGAAGTGTTTATAAAATAAAAATCCCATATTAAAAAACACAGAAATAAACTATGAATAATTAGATGGAACCCTACATTTCTAGTTTGGAAGAGTTGAGTCCCAAATCTGCCTCACATATTACTTAGAAGCTGTGGGATCTTCATCAAGTTACTGAAGATTTTTTGGTCTGTTTCCTCTGTTGTAAAATAGCAGGGGGGGTCAAATTTGATGTACTCTAAGGTCCCATTTTGTGATAATTCTGGAGGACAAGTAGGGAATGCTGGTGAGTCAATAAACACCTGCCAGTGTTACAATTGAATGACCAGTGAATCCAAAGGAGATCTTTAAATGTATTACTGTGTTTTGAGAAACAAAGAATATGATGTAGACAGAGAAGCAGGAAAAGGTTTACATAATTTAATACAGAGTGAAATAACCAGGGCCAAGAAAACAACAAACACAACAACTGCAACAATATAAATGAAAAGAACTCTGACAAAATCATCCAAAGGCAATGTAGTAAAATTACCAAAAAAACAACAATGGCTCCAAAAAAGAAATGTGAGAAGACACTCCCAACCTACTACTTTGTTGAGATAGGAGAGACATCGTTTGGATGTACTGTTCATATTTTCAGGTTTTTTTCAATATATATTGATATATATCAATGCACATCTTAGTAAGGTTTGGCTCTCTAAATAGGGGAAAATAGGAAATACTGAGATAAATTTTGATGATATAAAAATTAATAAAAATCAATTTATAATAATATGTCTCCTACAATTTTATAATACATAACTATTTCTAAGACTAAACAAACTGCATAAAATTCAGAGTTCACTAGATTTCTTCCAAGAGTAACTTGAATTTTTGTGGAATTCCACTTAGTTTTTGGCCAGGGTAGGCCATTTCCTTTGCAGTTATAATGGAAAATCAGTAAAAATCACTGTCAGTTGCCTTGCCCCAGAATATCCCAGTACATGCAGACAAAACAAAACACATGATTTGAATTTAAAAATCTCAAAAATGATTCTACTGCTATATAAAGTACAATTTGTACAGAGAGAAAATGATGCTCTCATGAGACAAAATTTTGAAGTTGCAAAACATAACCAAAACTGACAGAAAACTGGAGGGAAAAGCCTAACACTACCTCATACTTCCACTCCCACAGGCATAGACAAACATTACAAAAACTGGAACCAAAAGAATACAACATGGACTTTGCCAACAGTCTTGCCTGCATATCTATGAATAGCAGAAGGAGATTCCTCAAATACTTAGGATTGATAGATATTCATAGATTGATGAATAATTTAAAGTAACATCCAAGTAAAATAGTTAGGTGGTAACTTACCTTATGGAATTACAATTATATTCTATTTCACAATGGTATATAGGAAAGTAAGTAAAGAGACATCACTTGGCTTATGCTACTTGACATAATTTGGAAGCCCCCTTTTGAGTAAGAAAATAAGCTACATATTTTTCAAGCACTTTGGAACAAATTGTTTCTATTGGACTCCTTAGGTAACTTTTCCATTCTTGATGACTTATTGTTATTAAATAAAAGTTAAACATAATAAAAATACTTATTAAGCCCTTTTAATGTGCCAGACACTGTACTAAGGACAACGAAATGGAGATACAATGAAAAAAGACAATCCCTTCCCTCAAGAAGTTTATATTCTAATGAGGGAAGACAACACATAAAGAGAAGCTTTAAAGTAGGCTGAGGGAAGGAAAATAGATTTGTGACTTGGTTTGAGAATGGCTGGGAAGTGATATAGTTCCAGGTGAGATAAGTCAAGTTCACCTAACAGAATTCTTCTGGTTCCATGGACAGTTAAGGTTCCAATGGAAGGGTGATAGTGACTGCAGTATGGGTAGCATGGTTTGAAGTTATCATCATAAACAGTTAATCATGATAATGCTATTAAAAAATAGTTCATCCCAGGTGAAACACTTTTCCAAATCATTTAAAAAAGAAATAGTGAATTAAACTAATTTTGATATTGCATCTTCTCAAAAAGGCAGATAAGATTAAAATTGGAAATGGTCAGTGTTGGAGTGTTGTTAGAAGCCATTAACATCAATAAGTTGCTGATAGAGCCCAGAACTGGTCTGAAAAACAGTTCTATATATAATAATATAAATTATACTATAATACTATAATACTATACTATATATATACTATAATACTATAATATTATAAAAGACACTAAACTATTCATACACTACATCTAGCCCAATGATCTCACTATTAGGCATATACTAAAGCAAGGGAGGGGAAGAGGAAGAGGAAAAGAAAGAGGGAAAGGAAGAGGAGAAGGAGAAAAAGTGGGGATCTTAAAATATCTAAAAATGTCCAAAGCAGCACTTTTTTTGTAATAGCAAAAAACAAAACAAAGCTGGAAACATAGGGAATGGCTAAAATAAATGGAATATTGTTGCACTTTTAAAAAATAAATATGAGAAATTCATAAAAACATAAGAAAACTTATACAAGATGCAGAGTAGGAAAAAAACCACCACAAAGAAAACAATACACCTAATAATAATAAAGTAAACAAAAACAACATTAAAAAGCATCTACAAAATTAATTGTAGCAACCTATCCTGGTTATGTGCCAGACACTGGACTAAAGACATGGAAATAAAGATATAATGAAAAAAGGGATCCCTTTCCTCAAGAAGTTTACATTTTAGCACCAGCCCTGAAGTCATGAGGACCCGAGTTCAAATCTGACCTCAGACACTTAACACTTCCTAGCAGTGTGACCCCTGGGCAAGTCACTTAACCTTTATTGCCTCATCCAAAAAAAAAAAAAAGTTTACATTCCAATGAGGAAAGATAACAAGTACAGAGGAGAGCTTTAAGTTAGGATGGAAGAAGGGAAATAGATTTGTGGGTTGGTTTGGAAATGACTGGAAAGTGACATAGTCCCAAGTGAACTAAGTCAAGTTCACCTAACAAACTCCTTCTGGTTCCATGGACAGAATCTCAGGTTCCAGCAGAAGGGTGATAGTGACTACAATGTGAGCAGCATGATTTGAAGTTTATCATCATAAACAGTTAATAATGATAAGGCTACTAAATATGGTTATACCCATGTGAAACACTTTTCCAAGTTATTTAAAAAAGGAGAACAGAGAACAGATAACGAAACACATCTCCACTTCTCAGTATAAAGATAAGTTATAGTTATGGAATGTAGTGCATACTATCAGATACAGTTGCTGGGTCTGAGGATTTTGCTTAGTTATTTTCTTTATTACAAGGGAGAGTTCAAAGGAGAAATGAGACGTTAAAGTAAAATGTTTATGGTATAAGAAAAGGCATCAATAAAACTTTAAAAATAAGACTGCTATGATAGATGCATAGGTATATACAGATAGACATATGTTGTATATTGTGCTTCCAATAGTCTATTGGAAACTATCAATCATCCATGACAGGTATAAAGATTTTGATATGATTTGGAAAAGACAACAAGAAATGAGGATGCCATTATCATTTCATTCAAGAGAAAATTTAAAAACTTCACTACTTTGTTGCTTTAGTTAGACTAATATCCAGAAAGGCAGCAGGAAATAAGAATTTATAAACTTGCTCTGACTATGGCTGCTAATATGTCTTTCAATCTAAATCTCTGAACTAAAAGCTTATGACAAGTAAAAGGGCAATCGGTGAGAACACCTAAAGTATATGACAGAATGCTGGACATTTTGTCAGAAAGATGAGTTCAAATAAAACTTGAGACATTTGTTAGTTGTGTGACCCTGGACAAATCACTTAATCCTTCTACCCTAGTTTTCTATTTTATGGTATGGGGATAATAATATCTACCTTCTCATTTGAGAATCAGATTTGAGGATCAAATAAGATATTTGTAAAGCTCTTTGCAACCTTGAGTCACCATATAATTGCTAGCAATTTATTATTATTATTATTATTATTAATTAGATAGTAGCAACAAAACTGATCAGCACTGATCTAATCAAATTTACTTGGGAAACATTATTGTTTCTTCTTCTTGGTAAACCTACTAAAGCTATAGATCTGCCTACAAAATTTGAGGAGGAGAATAATCCATATTTTTATATCACTGCTTTGTAATTTCCTCCCCACCTCCTTTCTTTGGAATGTGTCATGGCTTGCTCACCTATTGCTCATAAGAGTGCAATTTTAGATAAAAAGAAATAATGATATGATACATTTAACATTTGATTACCTGTTATTTATTTTTCTTAACTTTCATCTTTTAGATTTATCATCAATCAACAACTTATGTGATGAATGCAAAATAAATTAATCTGAAAGGTTAACAGTCAGAAGAAAGTTTCTTCAAACCACATGAATTTCCAATATCATTTAATACAAATAGCATTTAGATGCATGCATTATAAGTACAACATTGTTTTTCCATCTATTTCCTAGTTTCATCTTTTCTTTAACAAATTGCCCCAGTGAAAGAATGTTATTAGGATCCTTTGCCCATTCCACAGATATTTTTTTGGTCTATATTACTTTTACTTCTTATATTTGAAATAAACTGCGCAACCACCTAAACTTTTCTATTAGATATTAACCACTTATTGTCAGAGTACCACATCCTTCTACAAATTCCTTACTTTTTAATAAAGGAGTAGGATTTTTTTCCTGTCAATTCTCCAATACAGCTTTTTGATATTTGAACTATTTTAATGAGCATATGTGTAAAACTTGCTTTACTCCTACAATATGGCTAAGAGAATGGGCATGGAAGAGGAAAACTCCATTTTCCTGGACCTAAATGATATAGACCAAAGCTTATTAAACTGGGGATCACAACCCCATAATGGAATGTAGGAGGCATGACATTATGATTTATTATCAGTAAATGTCTGATTTACATAGCTATTTTTTTTTTTTTGCTTTTTGCTGAGACAATTGAGGTTAAGTGACTTGCCCAGGGTCACACAGCTAGGGAATGTTAAGTGTCTGAGACCAGATTTGAACTCAGGTCTTCCTGACTTCAGGGCTGGTGCTCTATCCACTGCGCCACCTAGCTGCCCCTATTTCTTTTTTTTTTTTAATAAAGCTTTTTATTTACAAAACATATGAGTGACCTTTCAATATTGACCTTTGCAAAAAACCTTTTTTTTTCCCCAGGTTTTTCCTTCCCCCCCCCCCACCCCCACCCCTAGATGACAGGTAATCTAATACATGCTAGATAGGATAAATTATATGACAAATACAATTACATAGCTATTTCATATACCTTTATACCTGACATCATCTAAAAATTTCTCTAGAGAAAAGGGATCATGATTGGAAAAAGTTAGTATAGATTATGATGCTTTTTTATGATTTTCAGGTTCTTCTTGAGTTGCTTTATTAAATCAAAACTTGAGAAATCAACATGCCAGGGTTACCAGATTAATAAGCTATTCTAGAGGATGTAAATGTAGGGGAAATGGGAAAGGCATTACTGCTTTCAAGTCATTTGAGAGAGAACCACTTAGCTAGGAAACAGTTAAATAGTAGAACTTGGATACAAGTTGATACTGTGTAACGGGATGAGCCATAACTGCTGATATTATATCCAAGCAGATTCTATCAGTTAGCAGAAAAGACATGGTTCCATCTTTTCATTTAGTTTTTGTCTATATGGAGAGAAAACATCACGTTTATTCTCTGATTGATTAAAGGGCTTGAGAAAGTTAGATGGCACTGCTGATGCTGGAGTCAGGAAAACTTATCCAGCTAAGTTCAAATCTGGCCTCTAGCTGTGTAACACTGGGCAAATCACTTAATTCTGTTTGCCTCAGTTTCCTCATCTATAAAATAAGCTGGAGAAGGAAATTGTAAATCACTCCAATATCCTTGCCAAGAAAATAAGGGTCACAAAGAGTCAGATGTGATTGAAACAATTAAACAACAATAACTGTGCATTTAAGTTCTAATTAGTGTGAATAATGAATTTCATGAAGTGGTCATGTTATTCAAATGCACTATTCAACTTGAACCAATAACCATATTTTACATAATTATAAATTCAAATACTAAAAAAATTTAATAAATATAGCCACTTCATGTGTTCATTTTTATTTCTATTAATTGAGATCTAACCATAATCTCAGAAAATGTTTCCTTATAATTTCCTGGGCCAAAGGCATGTATGCAAAAATATAGTGAAAATTATAGAAGAATGATTTTCTAGGCTCCTCATCATTTCTTCCCATTGCCCTCTTATTGAACTTTGAATCAAAAAGAGCCTCTGCTGCTATGCTGGATGGTCTTGTTATGCTTGATATTTATGATTTAAGAAACACCTTCACAAGATCCTCAACCATACCAATTCCAGAACAACTGATGCTATTCAAAGAAGCTTATGCATGAATCAGGGTTAGCCTGGGATAATGAGGGAGATTAATCAATCAACAAATATTTATTAAGTGCCTAATGTATAGTAGGCTCAAAGCCAAGTACTGAAGACACAAATACAAGAATAAAACAGGCCCCCTCCAGGGATCTACATTTTAGAGGAAAAGACAAAAGAGGAAACCAAAGATCCTTCAAGAATCACCCCCTGGATAATTCAACTTTGGCTAGATAACTGTGAACTAGATATAAATTGATCCAAGTCAGACACCCCTGACATTGCTCTGGTCTGAACTAGGATGACACAATTTGTCTAATTGCATTTCAGTAGATGTGAGGCTGAATTGTTGTGCATTACCAAGGAAGTGATCTCTACACTTTGCCTGATGTTTGGAAATGTTTTTGCTTTCCACTAGCCAAAAATTGCCATATTGGTCTGAAGTGGAGTAAATGAATGATGACATGTTTTTCACATGAGAAAAACTTGCTGCCAATTTTTAATTGTATTTAAATGTATTGATCACACTAGTACGGACATTCCTTCCAATGATGAAGAAATCTATCCATCTGTCCTCCCATAAGCTTAGATTAGGAAGTTTTCCCAACAAACTGAAAATCTTATTCTGTTTCTGATATTATAGAAATACTAATGGAGCACATAAAGCTATTTATTTGTTACCCCTCATTCTTGTCACATAAACAAATCATCTTTTATTTGATTATACATTTCTTCTGTATAATATGTCACAGCTTATTTACCTATTGTATTTGGAGTCATTTTTAAGAAGTCTATAACTTGCAGTCATACTCCATAGTGTTTCAGGGGCCTTTGTTTCAGAGAGAATTTTGAAGTCATTAAAATAATTTTACCTGTTCCCAAAGATGATCCTACCTACTCTTCTCCTGTTCAACTCTGGGTTTCACTAGAATTGATCAATTTTTAGTCATTGTTCAAGATACACATAGAAATGGCCATCTTTCATTCAACTGCTTCTGTTGCATTTAGTCATTTTCTTCCATATGGTTTTTTCCTATGTGAATAGTAGCTAGGTCAACATTTAATTTCAGCTGTGCAAAAAGCATGGACCAGATGATTCCAAGAGCTATAAAAATGAATTATAAGAATCAAATTTGCAGTTTGGATCACTGCATCTTCCACAGAAATAGATAAAAAATGAACCATAATCAATTTCTATGTTCTAAAGACAACCTTCCCACAGCAGCACAGTACCAAGCACATTGTGCCTCTTGGGCATATTAATTATGAATATCATCTTAGACCTTCAAAAATTAACTTTTGAAATTACATAATTACATATAGTCTTTCTTTATAGTCTGATGCTGCAGCTCTGGGGCATGTTTAAACTTCTGAATCTGTGATGTGTCCTCAGTGAACATTTTGTTTCAATCAGTTCCTAGCCCTCCTGAGACCATTTTTGGCTGCTTTTGGATCCCTTCTCTCATATGACATAATTCAAAGAGAATCCCATGACTGAGGCAGTCTGGGGCTACTAAACTGCTACCATAAGCACAATCAGCTATGATTATATAGCCAAATCTAGGGGAGGGGGTTCTTGTTTTGAGTTGAAGAAAAAGGAAAGGAGTTAACAAGTATATCAAGTTGGAGATCCAAATGAACAAACTTGTCCCCAAAGTGTAATCACAAGGTCACATATTCACATAAGCATTTTAACTGTGTTAGCACTTTTTTTCCTCTTTATTCTTTTTCTAAATTTAAAATGCAGTCAACTTGGAAAACTTCATACCTATGCCCAAAGAGAGTGAATCACAGTTGCTTTCTGTACCTTCCTATTTTCAATTTTAGTGCTTCAGTCACCAAGTGTCATTCTCTGATGTTCTTACTTGTAAATTTATGCTTGTAAGTATAATTGCCTCATGATTTTAATGTGACTAGTAGAAAGCTGAACAATGGGCAGGAGAAAAAGTGAGAAAGATAAAACACAACTTAGCGTCCATTTATGTTAGTGCTTAGAAACAAGAATCACTTGCAGTAATTGCTTCTTAAAAAACCAAACCTTTTCTCTTGAACTATGATTATATTTACTGCAAAAGGTAATCATACTTTCAAAAAGTCTTTAAATAATTTTTTATAAATCTTATTCATTCCTAGCTAACACTAAAAATAGTGCTATCAAAAAAGGGAGGGCTATAACTTTTTTCTCTCTTGCCTTTCCCTACAGTACTATTATTTAAAGGATTTCAATTCTAAGTTGAGGGAAGAAATTGAAATAAATGATAAACTTTATGAGAAGTTGATATAATGAAGTACAAAACAAATACTATAGACTTCTAATTAATAATATTATATTTTGCTGAAGTAGCTTTTCATGGAGAAATCAAGGTGGGACAATGATTAATATTTGAAGTTACAAAGTTATGAATGAGCCTTGAATTCTACAGTTAACCAATGGGGTGTCAGTCTGTCAAGATGCATCAGACACATCAGTAACTATACCTATCTATTTCAAAGTCATGCCTAAAAGAGTTATGCCTATGACAGGCTTATACCCTCTGTGTTTCATCCCAGATGTTAAGAAATGTTTTCGATTTTGTCCTTCAATAAATTGGTTTATTTTGTATGATATAAATTATGATAAGAATCAGAAATAACAACCCCTCAGCTCCAGAGGGAAAACAATAAGTCATCCAGTCCAGTGAAGAGATCTCATTGCCTATAAGCTGTTGTGTGCCATGATGAAATTTAAAACAATACAGAATTTTTGCAATGAAAAAAATTGGAGCTATATGTGAAGATATAATGTGAATATGGAGAGACAGACAGAAAGACAGAGGGAAAAGAGGGAAAGATAGAAGGAGGGAGGGAAATAGGACAAAGAGAGGGAAGAAGAGAGGGAGGAAAGAAATGAGAAGAAGAGGGAGAGGGAGGCCTACTTTTTTATTACTTTAGTTGTACAGAAAACCAAGAGTAGGTTGTTCTAAAGATTGAATGGCATTTTTACATTTGTAAATTCAGACTATACTTATATAGAAAACTTCACCAAACAGTTAGAATAAAGATAAAAGATCAAGAATATGAAAAAGTTTTTAAAAAGACATGTTACAGTTACCTTGTGGGGAAAAATGAGGAACAGCTAACCAACAGATTTATATAATATATTATAACAATTAGGATGAATAAAAGGCCCTAGGTTTTTGAGTTACTTAATGCTAAAAAAAGGACAGAAAACAAGATTATTATATAAGTACTTGTTATATGTAGGGATTTTTCACAAAGAGCCAAGGAGCCATTTGCTAATTCATTCCAAGTCATGTCTAGCAAGGTAGCTATGATGCGGTCAATAGGGAATGGGGCTTGGAGTCAAAATACCTAAACTTTATTCATTTATATAACTTATTAAGTGTTTGTTGTATGTAGAGCACTGACTAGCCATGGGAAGCGATACTAAATCAGCATCACACTGCAATGGAAAAACTGAAATGAGATCCAGGCGTAATCCTGGCATTTAACTAGTTTGGGGACCTTGGGCAAGTCATTTAACTTCCTGATATCTCTAGAACATAGCCCACAGTGCTGTAAGAATCAAGAGAGATTAAATATATAAAGTTCTTTGCAAAACTTAAGAAACTGCATAGTTAATAACATGATCATTATTATAATAATATGATCCCTGCCTTGATGGAGTTTGCCATCTGAAAGGATCAAATAAATAAGAAAGAAGCAACAAATTGTGTCAACAGAGACTTTATAGCATTACTTAATTTTGTTAATAAGATAATGAAAGCAAGATATGCCTCAGAAATAAAAAGAAATGACTTTATATAATTCACAATGAAAATAATGATATAATGGCTTAAAATGGTTTCAATTCACAGACTTATCACAAATCTTAGTCATTTAATAGGTTTATTATACAACCAAAATCACTAAAAATATAAGCTGTAACAATCCTTCTTGAAAATGTTGATATAACTCACACAAAAATTGGATGTAGAATAGATGAAAATACTTTAATATTTCAGCTATATGTTCATAAGATTGTAGGCTTGGCATTGGAAAAAAAAACCTTTACAACTCCTCTAACTCAAGCCTTTCATTCCACAAGTAAAGAAACTAAGACTAAGAAAGCTTATGTGACTTACCCAAAATGACAAATTACAATTAGAATTTAGAATTTAAACCCAGATTCTTTGACTACAAATCCATAACTTTTTTACATATGCCCAAGAGGGCCATTTCCAGTCATCCTGATCTATATCTGGCTGCTAGACACAGATGGTTCCAGAGGGGAAGTGAGACTGGTAACCTTGCACAGCCCTCCCTTTCCAGATTGATTCCTTCTTTTCTTTTTGACTAGATAAAAAGACTTTTCTTTGGCTCATTTCTTTCTTAACCAGCCTTAATCACTGGATAGACAGTTGTCCCAGTCAAAGTGAAACATATTAAAAACCTTAGCTTAAAAAGATCAAGGTCTCCCACTGCATCCAGAGCTTTCTCCAGTTGTTCTGATCTATATCTGATCACTGGACACAGATGGCTCTGGAGGAGAAGGTAAGGCTGGTAATTTTGCACAGCTCTTCCTCCCTACTTACATATCATGGCATTACATCCCTGATGTCATAATCGTCTTTGAGAATAAAGGACTAACAATAACAACATATGCACAAACTGATCTCATCCAGATTTTACAATTATAAAAAGAGTGGTCTATGAATATGAAGTAACTGCCCAATCAATTAGGCACTTGGGATAAAAATACAAAAAATTATACAATCCACACTCCAAAAGAGCTTAAGTAGTAATTGTTTTCTGTCATGTAATAATAATGATAGTGATAGAAATAGTAAACTAGCTGATGTTTATACAATGTTTTTATGTTTACAAAGCACATTCTCTTTAATTGGCAAGTAAATAGTATAATTCCCAATTCCCAATGCAGAACCTGTGAAGCTCAAGGAAATTTAGAACCAAGCTCATGGTCACACAGCTAGCAGATGCAAACTTTGAATACAGATCTTCTTTGCTTCAAGTCCAATACTTGATAGACTATAGTAAATGATAATAGTCAATTTTCTTTCTTTCTTGCTTCCTTTTTTTCTTTCTTTCTTTCTTTCTTTTTTGGTCTCTTTAGAAAATCAGTGTCTCAGCTATTCCAAAGTTTTGGCATCTCTAGAACATACTTTCTGTTCTTGGTCAGGATACTGTTTCAACTTAATTTTCTCCCATGTGTGGGAAAGATTTTAAAGGGAAATATAGCATCTGATGATTATTTAAATTTCCCAGTAGTAGATAGTTTTTGAAATAATGAAATGAAAAAATTTCTGCAACTCATAAAATCAAATGTTTAGAAATTGAACAAGTACTATTATTCTCTCGATTTATCCCAGAAAAAACAGAGCAATGAGAAAAAGGTACATCAAAAAGAAGCAATTAACAAAAGAAGGGCCAGCAGTCAGGAGGGAAGAAAGAATTGTCACGGAGTCAGAGATTTAGAGCTGGGAAAGATTTTAGATGTCATCAAGTAGAATTTCCTCAGAAACTATGGTTCAGATTGTGTTAAATGTTTTTCTTTCTCCCAAGGTCACACAGCTAATAAGTCTCTAGAGAAGAATTAGAACCCAGAACTCCCTGACTACAAGTACAGCATTCTATATGCTTTATCATACTAAATATGAAGATCCATTTAACAGAGAAACCTAGTGTCAGTGGTAAGTAAGCTATTTTTCTATACGTAAAAATAATAAAAATATCAGAGGCATTCATTAATAGATTTGGGATTTCGATAGTTAATTAAAATTCTTATATTTTTTATTTTTTATTTATTTATTACATTGCCTCAGTAATATAAACATCAGAAAGAATAAATATGTACATCATGATCTCTAGCTGTCTGCACTGCAGAAATGAATACTACCTTGATTACCTGTCAACCAAAGAAGACAATTCCATCTGCAGCTTGTATTTTGGATTAATATGCCACCAACATGAAAATAGGATTTCCTCAGTGAGAACATTAGGAAATTTAAAAGAAAATAAAAGCATAGAAAAAAAAGATTCTGTTGCAGTTTATGCCTATTATGGACAGGATTTCTATGACCCTCATTTCTAAGCTGCTGCATCAGCTAGACATGACATAGCACTTTACAACAGCACATAAAACCTTCTACCTCCAGAGACTAGTTCACTTTCTTAGGGCTTCAAAGTCTGGGTATTCATATGTTAAAGAGTAAAATCTGAAGATCAAGTTGAATTTCAAGTCATTAACAATAGAAATGACGAGGAGACCCAAATGGTTTGGAGTCTAGCCTAGCCAACTCAGTTCTCTCCAAAACAGAAATGGAAGATATTGTTAAACATAATTTGGCTTCTACTGTCTTAGATCTCTTATAATATTCCTAAACTAAATTGAGCTAAGGTGAGGTATAATCCTCCTGAACAAGGAAGAATGGAGTCAAATTCCTTTTCCTATAATTCAACAAAGTCTATGTTTCCTTTATATTCATTTATTTGTTTAATCTTACAAGGTGTCACATTCAGGAATTTTACCATGTTACAGTCAACTGTTTAATTCAAGTAAGGGAGACCACTTCTGCTTTTAATTTTTTTGCCTTCATACCTGATGACAAAATATGTGAGACCATTTTTTGTTCTCTCTAGGAAAATAAACATACATGATTTTATTCTTCAACATAGAAAACATCTGTATAGATAACAGTTATCCAGAGGAGGCCTAAACTAATTTTCTCAGGAGTTCAGACTTGTTTTTCCACACAAGAAGTTTTCTGTTGTCTCATTTGGCAGGCACGTTACACCACTTCCCTAAAATGTGCACCCATCTCTTCAGTTTATCATGCTTTCTAAAACTTTCAATTAGCATAATTTGTAAATTTATTTCTATATATTTCTTTCCCTCAAGAATAAACTAAATTCTAAACCAACTCCTTTCACCCATGCTTCTCTCCCTCTCCCAACCAAATATTAAGATATACTATGACTTTGAGGAATTATAAGGATACAAATCCAGGTTTGGGAAACAGTAATCATGATTATGGAGAGAAAGAGCACTTGAAAACTAACAGAAGAATCCATTAAGTGGAGAACCACTTGGGAAAATCTTCCGCTTAATTCAATTCAACAAATAATTATTAAACCCCTCTTGTATTCAGAACACTGTGTTAGGTGCTCCAACCAAAAGAGTATTATAATGTTCTCACAAGACCAAAATCTCTGTGCTTATGTCATTTAGAATCTAGAAAGCCTAATGGATCACAGACTTTACAGTTGGAAGAGATTCTTCCTTTTACAGATTAGGGACCTCATGTCAAGTGACTTACCCAAGATACTATTTTCATTATAGCCAAAATTCTCGAAGTCTCAATTCCTAAACAACATAGTTAGGGTTTCGTGAAGTCATTACTATCTGTGGTGTCTGGGAATGTAAATTGGGTTCACAACTACTTAGGACTAGAGAATCAGCACCTCTATCCAAAAGTTGGATCACTGAGACAACCAAGTCAATGATTTTTAACCTTTTCTTCACCTATTTCTAATTATGTACATAGTTTTACTCACAGAAAATGTTAATGCTGGAAGATTTAGTCAATACTGTAAGCTTTGCCATTGCCATGACCTGAATCACTTCTTCTTGGTCAGTCAAGAAGCTTTGCAAATTTTCCAGTATTGTAAACAGCATTATAAATAATGAAAGGTGAAAATTTCAGTCTCCAGAGCTGTCAAAATGGCACCTTTGTCAGCTCCCAAATTCAGTAATTATTGTTTTATTCACACCTACTGAGAAGGCTGAAATTGGGCAGGCTTCACAAGAATCTCAACTCTAGTTCCTTTTTTTCCCCAGTAGGTGAACAACAACAACAACAACAACAACAACCAAAAAAAAAAAAACAAAAAACAAAAAAAAAAAAAGAGAAAATCTACAGTAAGTTATTAGGTAAAAATTGGAATGGAAGTTTTTTGCAACCATTTTTATTTTATATTCTTGAAGTCCCTGTTAACAGTTCCTTTTTATATTATTAGAAGACAGGCATATCTATAGAGAGAGAATATCTTTACATATATAGAATCAATAGATCAAATAAATATAAATGTGTATGTACATAGATATAGATAAGTAAATAGATATTTATTTTAAAACATAAACATTTTTCCTAAGGGCAAACATAAATTATTAATAATCACTTGAAAAAAATGCTCAACTTTAAAAAAATTTAAATGAAAGCAACTCTAAGGTTTCACTTCACCTCAATCAAATTCACAAACATAATTAAAATAAATAAAATTCAATGGTGTTATGTTTGAGAATATAATTTAAATGTTAGCTATTTTTAAAAATCTTTTTGGTATCTATTTAAACATGTTCATGGAAGCATTATACATAAATACAGAAAGACAGAGATAGAGAAACAGAGTTTGAGATGGATTTGATATTTCAGTAAAACAGATTTAAGAAAACATTGCAACTAGATGGACATCAATCTAATCAGCCATAATGTCTTACTGTACTATTAATATTATACTTCAAACTATTAAGTTGAAAGTCAGAAATTATTTATCAAAGAGAATATTTCTATATAGTATAATTATGTTATTTTTATAAAATATACAACTTTGAACATCTTTCTCTATGTCATTTAAACAAATCTATCTCCATTAACAAAATAACATAGACATATATACCTGAGGATCCATTTAAGCCAAGTAACTATTATCAGTGTTACCAAATTCTTACAATTTACATGCAAAGAAATCCAAGATTCTTAAGAATTAAGATATGTTATTTAGAATCTAAAGAAAATTTAATCTTTACTTTCAATTTGTTTTAAATCTACATCCAGCTACATATTCTTAAAGTCCTTAAAACATTAGTTAAGTCACTAACCTCCCAAATCTCTTCTGTCAACATTCCTATTAAATGTTGGTAGGATGGCTAGCATAACAACTAACTAGTGAGTCAATAATTTGATTCAATTCTCTAAATACTTATCAAGCCTCTTCTATTGTGCAAAGCATTATGCTACACGCTACAAACTGTGTCCTCAAGAAGCTTATAATTAAATTGAAAAGACAACTGTATAAAGAATGCCAATATAAAAAGAGAGCCAGATAAATAGTGAGGCAAAATTTGAGAGGGAACATTCATGGAAGACAAGTCACCTGAATTAGATCATGAAGAAAAGAATTTCAACAGAAAGATTTGGAGATGTAAGGAGAAATCCATCCTAGATATAGGAAATAGCTAAAAAAAAATAGAGAGATGAGAAAGGCCAGAATGGCCATGAGAGAGAGAGTAGATTTTTGTTTTTGTTTTATTATATATATATGCAACAAAGTTTAAGCAAAGTATTTGACAACTTAGCTTAGTAGCAGAGGGGTAAAACAGTAGAATGGCCAGTTAAAAGGATATTTTAATAATCCAGGTTATAGGTGATAGGAAACTACACTAAAATAGTGACATGCAAGTGGAGAGGAGGGGACAGACATGAGATATTGTAAGGGTAGACTCAACAGGATTTGGCAACTGATAAACAAAAAAAAGCAACAAATCTCAAAGATGATTCTGAGGTTTCAGTTCTCACTGACGAAGTTTAGTGATGGCATCAACTGAAATAATGAAAACAAGAAAGGAATAGATTTTTTGCAAGGAAAATGAGTCTAGTTTGGGATATATGAAATTTGAGGAGCTATTAGAATATCCCGATATCTATCAAGTAGCTGTAAAAGTAGAAGCAGTTGTAAATTAAATGTTCTGGGGAAGGTTTGAGGGTAGAGTTATAAATCTGGATTTCATTTGCATGTCACTGCAATAAAGGCACATATAAAAGGTATGTACCATACCTAGAGTAATGCAAGGTAAAAGTTGCTGTTTCTACTTTACCCTGATGCCAATAACCTTTTTAAGATTTATTTGAAAGTCCATATCATATGCCTAGTTCTGGCTCCAGCTGCCAGAGAACATGGAGAACATAGAAAGAAATTCACCTAACAATTATTGGGGGATTGATAGATGCCCTTCCTGTTGATTTGTTGTTTTTTTTAATTAAAGCTTTTTTTTTTTTTTTTTTGCAAAACATATGTATGGGTAATTCTTCAACACTAACCCTTACAAAGCTTTCTGTTACAAATTTTTCCCCCCTACTACCCACCCTCCCCTAGATGGCAGGAAGTCTACTACATGTTAATTATGTTAAAATACTTGACAAATCGAATATATGTATACATATTTCCACACTTATCATTGCTGTGCAAGAAAAATCGTATCTACAAGAAAAAAAAATCAGAGAAAGGAAACAATGCAAGCAAACATTAATAGAGAGCATGAAAATGTTATGTTGTGGTCCATATTTCATATCCCTCTCTCTGGGTGTATATGGTTTTCTTCACTGAACAATTGGAACTGGTTTGAAACATTTCATTGTTGAAGAGAGTCATGTCCATCAGAATTGATCATCATATAGTCTTGTTGCTGTGTATAATGATCTCCTGGTTCTGCTGGTTTCACTCAGCATCAGTTCATGCAAGTCTCTCCAGGCCTCTCTGAAATCATCCTGCTGGTCATTTCTCACAGAACAATAATATTCCATAACATTCATATACCATAATCTATTCAGCCATTCTCCAATTGATGGGCATCCCTTCAGTTTCCAGTTTCTAGCCACTACAAAAAGAGCTGCCACAAACATTCTTGCACATGTGGGGCCCTTTCCCTCCTCTAAGATCTCTTTGGGATATAGGCCCAATAGAAACACTGCTGGGTCAAAGGGTATGCACAGTTTGATAACTTTTTGAGCATAGTCCTCCAGAATGGTTGGATCCATTCACAGTTCCACCAACAATGTATCAGTGTCCCAGTTTTCCCACATCCCCTCCAGCATTCATCGTTATCTTTTCCTGTCATTTTAGCCAATCTGACAGGTGTGTAGTGGTACCTCAGAGTTGTCTTAATTTGCATTTCTCTGATCAATAGTGATTTGGAGCACCTTTTCATGTGACTAGAGATGGTTTTAATTTCATCATCTGAAAATTGTCTGTTCATATCCTTTGACCATTTATCAAAGAGTGGCTTGAATTCTTATAAATATGAGACAATTCTCTATATATTTTAGAAATAAGGCCTTTATCAGAACCCTTAAATGTAAAGATGATTTCCCACTTTATTGCTTCCCTCCTAATCTTGTCTGCATTAGTTTTGCTTGTACAAAAACTTTTTAACTTAATACAGTCAAAATTATCTATCTGATGTTCAATTAAGAATTCCACTTCTTCTTTGGATACAAATTTATGTCCACAGATCTGAGAGGTGTTAGGTGTGGGTCAAGCCCTAATTTCTTCCACACTAGTTTACAATTTTCCCAGCAGTTTTTGTCGAATAGTGAGTACTTATCCCAAAAGCTGAGGTCTTTGGGTTTATCAAACACTAAATTGCTATAGTTATTGCCTAGTTTGTCCTGTGATTCTATTCTATGCTACTGGTCGACCGCTCCATTTCTTAGCCAGTACCAAATGGTTTTGATGACCGCTGCTTTATAATATAGTTTTAAATCTGGTACAGCAAGACCACCTTCATCAGCCTTTTTTTTTCATTAATTCCCTTGAAATTCTTGACATTTTGTTCTTCCAAATGAATTTTGCTACTATTTTTTCTAGATCTGTAAAATAATTTCTTGGGAGTTTGATTGGTATGGCACTAAATAAGTAAATTAGTTTGGGTAGTATTGTCATTTTTATTATATTCGCTCAGCCTACCCATGAGCACTTAATGTTCTTCCAATTGACGAGGTCTGACTTTATTTGTGTGGAAAGTTTTTTGTAGTTTAGTTCATATAGTTCCTGACTTTTCCTTGGCAGATAGATTTCCAAATATTTTATACTATCCTGTTGATTTGCTTTTGACTTCTATATTTCTAATTTTAAGATTTCTATTCAAATCTAGTCTTCCCATCAGAAATTCTTAGAAGCCCTCTAGTTCATTAAATATTTTTCCCTTGTAGCAGTATATTCAGTTTTACAATTTAAATTATACTTGATTATAAGTTTATATATTTTTGGCCATTTGGAATATCAAACATTCTTGTTAGAGGTTATAGGGACGGATGATGGTGGAGATGGGAGGCAGGTGGAAATTCTTAGCAGCCATTTAAGAGACACTTTTATGTATCAGTTAGGTCTAGAAAGGGGCCTATCAAAAGAAATAACAATGTGTTGATTAACTCTAGTCATGTTGGGAAGAGAAGTCTCAAAAGAGAGTGACAACTCTTCCTTTGAGAAAGTAGTGATCTCAGTACCTCTGAAGAAGAGACAACAAAAAAGAGAATCAGAGATAGAAATGTTCAGTGAGTTTCAGATGTGCAATACATAAGCAGCAAGGTACAGATGATTTCCAGTAACAAAACCATAAGAACCATAATAGAACACTAGAAGTTCATGTTATCCTGGATCTGTTTGTGCCCTCTCTTTCTAGTGTAGGAGTCTAGAAGATTAAAGACTTTTCTGTATAGGAAAGGGGGAATAACTATTCTATTGCTTGCTTTTTTTATTTTGCTTTGCTATTTTAGCCTAATTGAACACTTAGCAATTTTACTTATGATTCCTTTCTGTTCTATGAATAGAGAAGGCACTGGATTTAGCTGAAGCTAAATCTGCAAAATTATAATTAGATCAAATGTTCCCCCTGAATGTGGAGTAACAAGGAATTTGAGAGACAACTCATATAAGGAAGTGGATGACAATACCAAGGAAGAAAATACAATGAAAAAAAAAGGATGGGCCTAAGAAGAGAAACATCAGTGCTTACAGGTTGGAAAGAAGATGAGGAGTCAGGGAAGGAAACAGAATTGGGAATCATAGAGATAAAAAGAAAACCATAAGATTCATAGGTACCATGTAAGACAGATATTAAGAAGTAGGGATGGTGAATAGTAAAGGGTGCTTTAAAAAAAGACTCTAAGTAGATGAGAACTAAAACACAGCCATTATATTAGTAGTGAAGCTATTATTATCAAACTTGGGAATAATAGTTTCAATAGAGAGATTAGGATAGATTTTTTCTTTTTAATTGTCATGAACTTTTTTTTTATTATTGTGAAGAGAAGACTTTTGAAATGAGGCTTAGAGACATACATTAAAAATGATGTTAAAAATACCTATGTTTGAAGGCCAGCTGCTCAGTTTTTTCATTTTATTTTTTTCTCTTTCACACTTCCCCAACTCACTGAAAAGGAAGGAAAGAGGGAGGGAAGGAAGGAAGAAAGGAAAGAAAGGAAATAATGAGGGGAGGAGGGAAGGAAGGAAAGAAAGAAGGAAGAAAAAAAGGAACTGAAGGAGGAAGAAGGACCTTCCATGTATCACATAAGCACTGTCAAGCAAAACAAATGCCCCACATAACCAAACCACATATACATTTCTTATTCTGTATATTACTGCATCACCTCTCTATAATGAAGTAGGTAACATTCATTTTTGTTGATCTTTATAATCATGGTTGATCATTTAATTACCTAGAGTTAATAAGTCTTTAACAATTGATCACTTTCATGATATTGATGTATTAGTATAAATTGTTCTTCAGGTTCTATTCACTTCATTCTGCATCAGGTCCTATAAGTTTTTCCAGGTCTCTGAAAATTTTTCTTTCTTCATTTCGTATGGCACAATACTATTCCATTATGAGGATGGAATTTAATTCCAAAGGTTAATGAATATGGTGAACAAGAAAATGCAGATCACTTTTTCTTAGAATTTTATAGTGAATAGAAAGAGAAAAGAGAATGGAATATGAAGGATTAATAGAATTGAGAATGACTTTATTTTAAGACATGGGAAACCTTTGTTAGATGGGAATCACCAAAAAAGAAGCCAAGAAAGCACAGATCCTGAATATGAACAAGAAAGAATATCTGCTACATCAAAGACCAACATTTAAAAAGAGAAAAAGAAGAGATTAGGATTAAAGGAAGTAGTAGAAGGGTTTTGAAAGAAAGAAGTTCCCATCTCATTCTCTGAGACTGACAGAAAGGGGTGATCATTTGCTGTAGGGGATATCAGACTTTCTTTCAAGTTCTACCTCTTACCATTACTAGCCATGGGACCGCCAGTAAATTCATCATCTTCAAAATAGGAATAATAATACCTGTAACATCTACTTCACAAGGTTGTTGTGATATTAAATAAGATGATTGTATAAAGTGATTTGTAAACTTTAAAATTCTACATAAAAATTGATTATCATTTTGAAGCAAGAAAATATTAGGAGGCCAGAGAGGTTTAAAGGAATGGCAGAAGGAACTCAAGGGAGCTTCAGTCTTCTCAATAAATTTGGAGGGTGATGAATAAAGAGACTATAAAAGTGAGGACTTGAAGAGAGAAAAGGATGTATAGTGTAGTCATTGTAGAAAATGAAAGGGGCAGCTAGATGGTGCAGTGGATAGAGTACCAGCCCTGAAGTCAGGAGGTCCTGAGTTCAAATTTGGCCTCAGACACTTAACACTTCCTAGCTGTGTGACCCTGGGGAAGTCAATTAACCCCAATTGCCTCAGAAAAAAAAAGAAATAATCAATGAGATGAATAAAAAGTTGCCATGCAGAATCAAGGCCTCAATCAATGCTACACAGAAAAAAATATAAAGAAAACTCTGAAATGACTGTGTCATGGTTTTGTTCAGCATCATTTAGTCACTCAACACAAGAAGCTGAAGAGATGGATGGCAGGAATTCTCTAGGACTCAAAATTAACAAGAATGTAAGTGCAAAATGTCAAGAAGGCAAGGAATTCAAGGATGGATAAAAGCATTTTAATGAAATTAGTTGAACAAAAAAATGAAAACAAAGAGGAAGTAAGGTATGGTAGGATGAGCACAGGAGTCAGAGAGACCTATTTTCAAATCCTGCCTCATATTACTTAATGTGGCACTGACCACATTCCTTAATCTATTTGAGCCCGTAGCTGAGGAAATATGTAAAATGAGAAGAGTGAACTTGAAGACATCTAATGTCTCTTCTACCTCTAAATCTATGTTCTCTTAGACAAGTTTGAGAAAATTAAGAAAATGAGAAAAAAGGATTTTGATCCAAGAGCAATTATGGTCAAAGGAGATTTCAGAGAGGCCTGGAGAGACTTGCATGAACTAATGCTGAGTGAAATGAGCAGAACGAGATCATTATACACGGCAAAAACAATACTATATGACAATCAATTCTGATGGACATAGCTCTCCTCAACAATGAAATGTTTCAAACCAGTTCCAATTGTTCAGTGATGAAGAAAACCATATACACCCAGAGAGAGGGATGTGAAAAGGGGACCACAACAAAACATTTTCAATGCTCTCGATTGATGTTTGTTTGCAATTTCTTTTATCTGATTTTTCTTTCTTGTAGATATGATTCTTCTTGCACAACAATGATAAGTGTGGAAATATGTATACATATATTTAATTTGTCAAGTATTTTAACATAATTAACATGTAGTGGATATCCTGCCATCCAGGGGAGGGGTAGGGAGTAGGGGGGGAAAATTTGTAACAGAAAGCTTTGTAAGGGTTAATGTTGAAGAATTACCCATACATATGTTTTGCAAATAAATAAAAAAAATTATGGTCAAAGGAGAGAATTTCATAATTTCAGATTTTAGGGATTGATATTGAGAGGAGATAGAGGTTATAGACTTTAAAAATTCTAGGAAGGCACAGGAGCAGGTGTTAAAAGGGTTATGAATACAGACACTAAAGTCTCTAAGGACTATGACAACAAAACAGGGAGAAAGGAAGACTGTAAGCCAAGTACTGAGGTCATTGAGAATGATAACAGAATATCTTAGTGGAACAATAATAGTGACAAATGAAGGAAAATAACGGAATAATTTGATAGATTTAATTTCAAAAGGTCACAAGAATGAATGGTTGAATGATCATGGGATCATAGGGTTATAGGACCATGGATTTAAAGTTAGAAAGGACCATACAGGTCATCTTTATATTTTTTAAACATTTGAGGCAGTATAGGGTAGTAGCTAGAGAGATGGCCTTGAAGCTTAGCCACTTAGCATGCTTCTGACACATAAAAGTCATGTTACTTCAAGCAAGTCACTTAAATTCTCAGTACTCTAGGCAATTCTTTATGACTATGAGTTACAGAGATGACCTAAAATGGTAGGGATAGGATCCTCATCCCTCATACCACTGAGATCACAGATGAAGAACCTCTCTCTAAAAGATGAGGATGCAAAATGACAGGAAAAGATAATGACGAATGTTGGAGGGGATGTGGGAAAACTGGGACACTGATGCATTGTTGGTGGAACTGTGAACGGATCCAGCCATTCTGGAGAGCAATTTGGAACTATGCTCAAAAAGTTATCAAACTGTGCATACCCTTTGTCCCAGCAGTGCTTCTATTGGGCTTATATCCCAAAGAAATCATAAAGGAAGGAAAGGGCCCCACATGTGCAAGAATGTTTGTGGCAGCCCTTTTTTGTAGTGGCTAGAAACTGGAAACTGAAGGGATGCCCATCAATTGGAGAATGGCTGGATAAATTATGGTATATGAATGTTATGGAATATTATTGCTCTGTAAGAAACGACCAGCAGGACGATTTCAGAGAGGCCTGGAGAGACTTGCATGAACTGATGCTGAGTGAAATGAGCAGATCATTATACACGGCAACAACAATACTATAGGATGATCAATTCTGATGGACATGGCTCTCTTCAACAATGAAATGTTTCAAACCAGTTCTAATTGTTCAGTGAAGACAGCCATATACACCCAGAGAGAGAAATGTGAAATGTGGACCACAACATAACATTTTCATGCTCTCTATGGATGTTTGCTTGCATTGTATTTCTTTTATCTGATTTTTCTTTCTTGTAGATACTGTTTTTCTTGCACAACAATGATAAGTTTGGAAATATGTATACATATATTCGATTTGTCAAATATTTTAACATAATTAACATGTAGTGGATATCCTGCCATCTAGGGGAGGGGTAGGGAGTAGGGGGGAAAATTTGTAACAGAAAGCTTTGTAAGGGTTAATGTTGAAGAATTACCCATACATATGTTTTGCAAATAAAAAAAATGAGGATGCAAGACTTAAAGATGTTAGATGATTTGTCCAACATCAGCCCAGGTGATAAGCAGCACAAATAGAATTTGGATCCAAGTCTTCTGGTTGTACAATTCGAGTATCTCTGGAAAGGCAGGGATTGCATCTTCTACTTGCTTTGGAGAGAGCCTGACTCAGTAATAAGCACAAAAAGATGCTTAATGAGTAATATTTTATGAGCACCATCATAGTAATAAAACATTAATTTCTTTACATATCTATGCTACCAGCATTTGAAAAAATGATTCAAAGCATAATAATAACCACTACCAGAAAAAAACTTCCTATTTAATTTGCTCTATAAAGTCTGTTTGTCATCGAGAAATTTGTGGAGTCTGGCAATAATGCCTGGCATTCATACCTTATGATCTAACACCTCCCACAGGTTCCTGTTAAAGCTATCAAATGCTCCTGAGAGGGAACAAAGCTTTATCTGGCCTGATTTCCTTAAATATTAGTTTTAGCTCCCCAGGCAACTTTGGTTTTGCCTAAATGGGATAGGGCTGGCCTTGCAAACCTTTTGGAGGTCAAGGACTACAGAGGGAAAAAAAAGTTAAAAACTTTGCCTTCAGAGAGAATAGAGGGTCCTTAATCAAGATGAGAGGTTCTTTTTGATATTTCTGATATATCTTTACAAGCAATGACTTTAACTATTCTCACCAACTAGATATTCACTCTTGGCTTCGGGGTACAGACTCAGGAAGTGAAAAGACGAATTCCAATAAGAGTACAAGCTCTGTTGGGAATATGAACACTGTAAACTCTGATAACTGAGCTGTTGGCCAACTTAAGGACAGACTAAATAGCACAGCATTCTTTCATTCATCAAATATTTATAGAGTGCTAAACACAACAATCTGAAGCTCAACTTCCCCAGGGTGTACCCTGTGTTTCAGCTTAGCTGTTAAATTTAATTTACCTGTATATTTGGCAAAATAATCCAAGATAAAAGAGCATGGGTCCTTTGGGGGAAAACTATGGCTCAGCAGTGCAGGACAGCATTGGGAGTGCTGCTGAAGTTTCAGGTTCTAATCTTGGGCTTGTCACTGCTAAGGTAAAACTTTGGCAAAGTTTTACAACTTTCTGTCTTTAGTCTTTCCATCTGAAAACTGAATAATGTATATGCCTCTAAAATTAGTCACCATAAACAAATTATGGCACAAAAATAATGAAATATTGTTACACTATAAGAAACAAAGAGTTTTATGATC
Source organism: Myrmecobius fasciatus (assembly GCA_023553655.1). NCBI lineage: Eukaryota > Metazoa > Chordata > Mammalia > Dasyuromorphia > Myrmecobiidae > Myrmecobius > Myrmecobius fasciatus. Next base: position 401,234 of record JAJPUD010000839.1, read on the forward strand.
TTAGAGAAGCATGGGAAATTGTATACAAATTGATGCAGAATGAAGTAAGCAGAGCCAGGAAACCAATATTCATACAATGTAAATTGAAAGAAAGAAAAAGAGAAACTGAAAGCTAAATCAACAAGCTTGGTCTCAAAAAGGAGTTGGAGAAATGTACATTCCTCCCTTGTTTTTTTTTTTAGGAATGGGAAGAATATAGCCATTTTCAATGGCTATTTTGGTTAGCTTTGGAGGATTAGTCTCCCCTCCCTTGAAAAAAATTTTATTGCAAGAGATGTCTTACTAAGTAGGGGGCAAAAAATAATAATAACAACAACAACAATAGCTAATATTTACATAGCAGTTTAAGCTTGCAAAGTACTTTGCAAATATTATCTTATATTATCCTCATAACAACCCTGGGAGTTAAGTATTGTTATTATCCCAATTTTACAGATGAGGAAACTGAGGCAAACAGAAATTAAATGACTAACCCTAGTTACATAGCTAGTAAATGTCTGTAGTGGGATTTGTATTCAAATATTCCTGAGCATGAACAAGAACTCTATACCTACTTCCTTGATAGAGTGTTTCCCTTTCTTTTCCAATCTGTACCAAAGACTCATAGAATTTTGGCAGTCATGTAGTCCAATAAACATCTTTTAAAAAAGATCTGCTACCACACACCTGGCCATAGTTATACAAACTTTACTTGATGATCTTCACTTAGGGCAAACTCAATACTTGCAAGACAGCCCATTTCATTTTTGGATAGCTCTCCTGACCTGAATAAAACTTTCTGAAACCTTCTTTATATCTGAAAACTACTAGGAGAAGAGGAGGAAGAGGAGGAGAGAGAGAGAGATAAAGAGGGAGAGAGGGAGGAAAGAAAAAAGGGAGAAAGGGAGAGAGAAAAATACAGAAACAAAGAGAGAAGAAAGAAAAAGAAAGAGAAAAAGAAAGAAAGAAAGAAAGAAGAGGAGGAAGAGGAAGGGGAGGAGGAAGGGGAGGAGGAAAAGAGAGAGGAGGAGGAGGAAGAGGAGAAAGAGAAAGAAGAAGAGGAGGAGGAGAAGGAGGAAATGGGAGAAGAGGGAGGAAGGGATGCAGGGAGGGAGAGAACAGAGAACATGTTTTCTTTTTCTTTTTGCCTTGTTTGCTATTTATTCCAAACTGAAAACCTTGAGAATAAAACTGAAGAAGTTATATTTTCCCTTTCTCCTGCAGAGGAAAGTTAAAGGGAGAGAAAAATAAGACAGGTCACAATTAAGGCAATGCAGGAGAAGGTTTTTTTTTAATTTTTAAAAAAATGTTTTATTAAAGCTTTTTATTTGTATAACATATGTATGGGTAGTTCCCCAGCATTGATCTTTACAAAGCTCTCCATTACAACTTTTACCCCCAGTCCCCTCCCCCCCCCTAGATGGCAGGAAGTCCACTATATGTTAATAATTTAATAATAGTTGACAAGTTGTGTACGAAAAATCCTATCTACAAGAAAAAAAAGAAAACCAGAGAAAGGCAACACAATGCAAGCAAACAACAAAAATGATCATGAAAATGTTACGTTGTGGTCCATATTTCATATCCCTCTCTCTGGGTGTATATGGTTTTCTTCAGTGAACAATTGGAACTGGTTTGAGACAATTCTTTGTTGCAGAGAGCCATGTCCATCAGAATTGATCATCATGTAATATTGTTGTTGCTGTGTATAATGATCTCCTGGTTCTGCTCGTTTCACTCAGCATCAGTTCATGCAAGTCTCTCCAGGTCTCTCTGAAATCATCCTGCTGGTCATTTCTTACAGAACAATAATATTCCAGCTGTCTATACCATATTTTGTTCATTCATATACCATAATTTATTCAGCCATTCTCCAATTGACGGGCATCCCTTCAGTTTTCAGTTTCTAGCCACTACAAAAAGGGCTGCCACAAACACTCTTGCACATGTGGGGCCCTTTTCCTCCCTAAGATCTCTTTGGGATATAGGCCCAATAGAAACACTGCTGGGTCAAAGGGTATGCACAGTTTGATAGCTTTTTGACCGTAGCTCCAAATTGCTCTCCAGAATGGCTGGATCCGTTCACAGTTCCACCAACAATGTATCAATGTCCCAGTTTTCCCACATCCCCTCCAGCATTCATCATTATCTTTTCCTGTCATTTTAGCCAATCTGACAGGTGTGTAGTGGTACCTCAGAGTTGTCCTAATTTGCATTTCTCTGATCAATAGTGATTTGGAGCAACTTTTCATATGACTAGAGATGGTTTTAATTTCATCATCTGAAAATTGTCTGTTCATATCCCTTGACCACTTATCTATTGAAGAGTGGCTTGAATTCTTATATATATGAGACAATTCTCTATATATTTTAGAAATGAGACCTTTATCAGAACCATTAAATGTAAAGATGATTTCCCAGTTTGATGCTTCCCTCCTAATCTTGTCTGCATTAGTTTTATTTGTATAGAAACTTTTTAACTTAATATAATCAAAATTATCCATCTGGTGTTCAATTAGGAGTTACAGGTCTTCTTTGGACATAAATTTATTCCATCTCCACAGGTTTGAGAGGTAAACTATTGGACTTCCTTCCAGGGGTGGAGCCATGGTGGCGGAGATCAGACAGGATTCTCTGTAACCTCCTCTAACCTCCCCTCAAACCAACAAAATATGAAGCCTCTAGACTGATTCTGAAGCAAAAAAAATCCACAATATCCAGAGAACAACACAATTCTAGAAGAAGATACTCTGGAAGAACCTCAAAACAGGTCTGTTTTAATGGGGCAGGGGGTGGCCTACTGAACCCAGACTGCAGCACAGGGAGACCGGGGCAGGGAGCTGGAGCAGGAAGCTGGAACAGGAATCGGAACAGGAGTGGGAGCGTTGTGCTTTTCACACACCTGGGAGTCTTCTGCGGGCCTCTTGGAACAATTTGTCCTGATTGTGGGCAGGTGGTTTGGAGGGTCTGCCTTTTGAGGGGGATAGATTGTGAACCACTGAACCCCTGATGAGCAT